>OX457051.1:3694470-4179470 GCA_949752735.1 Lumbricus terrestris | reverse complement strand
TTCTCTGTTCACAGGTCTATGGTGTTTCATAAAGATTGGCTTCAAAGGTTCTTCCTTCCATTTCCATGATCGTATTACTCATGCTGAGGATCACCGTTAAAAGAGTTTCGTCTAAGATAAGAAATAAACCTAGTGAACAACAATAACCACTCTGACCACGCAGGAATCGGCGCCACAAAAAATAAGAAATGCTCCAGACCCTCCTTCCATTATAACTGTCTCTACTTGTATGCTCAGAGAATTTAATGTTACAAGTATCGGTTTATATCCATTTCAGATCCCGATCAATAATAAATGAGGATAACATAATACTATTATAATAGCCCTGCATCTGATGTTAAGGAGTTCTAAAGAAAACTTGTAACAGCAGTTGTGCTTTTCTTTTTCTTCTTTGATCTGTAGCTACAAGATCTGCCGTTCGAGGTGATGGAGTTCATCCTCATCAAAGCCGTTGTTATGGATGTGAAGGATATGAAGCTGGCCAGACGTGTGCGGAAGGAAAAGGCGGATCTTGTGATGAGCAGATTAAGAAGAGTCTGCTCACAATGGAGCAACGTCCTTTCGACGAATTTCTTTAGAAAGGAAGTCCACAGAATTCTAGACGACACCAGTAAGTTATTGAAATGAATTATTAATTAAGCATAAAGCTAAATCCGCAATGAACTGCAAGAACTGAAACTGGAGTGACGGTCAGAATTGATCCAGTGAGTTCAATGGCAGTTGAGTTATAATCTTATTATTAGTAAGCACTGTGTGACTAGAGCCTCAGCAGAGCTAAATCTTTAACGTAACTTGCGTGGCCTAATGGCCTTTAATAATATTATCTGCGATTGTTAACATGCATTTTGCGGGAGGACATTGAAACTAATTATGATGCTAGTAATCAACGCGGTCTCAGTCTTAGTATACCCCTAAGAGTAATACAAACATGGAGCAATGACGTCTTCGTAGGCCTACGTGTGAATAAAGCGACGACGGCTATTTAGACCAACTCATAAAGGATCGTGCCAAACACGCATTAAGCCTATACTTCAAAAATGTCGAACTCGCTTGTATTGGTGCTTTTAGATCGGCCTGTAACTGATTAAGTTGTGAACTGATAATTATTCTTGATGCGGGAGTCATTCCTGTAAGCTAGTCTAGAATTTCTGCATCAAGAAGATGCCCGTGAGTTTTTTTAGATACTTAGGGAAACTACACTAAGTTAGAGCATACAGTACATACACAAGCAAGTACACTATTTCATGAAGATTCACATGCATGCTTACTTCGCTCATTAATTATCATAACAGCAATTTTATATTATACACCGTAAATGCATGCGTAATTATAATAGCATGCGCCCGCTTAATGTTTAGTCGTATACGCAGAAAAATACCTAAACATACATACGGTCTCCTTAATACTTGACCAAGGCCACATAATCTAACCCTTCCTAGAGTTGATTCTTTTGCCAGAAGAAGTTTTATTATGCGAATGTTGTATAACTTTGCATAAAATGTTTTCTTATATTTATTTCCTCTGTAAACCACTGAGCGTTTGCTGGTGGTCTATTAAAGAATATTCTTGCTCACTTACTTACTTACTCCACGATAATAATAGTTCCTTGTTTATGTTGCGGGTTCGGGGTTCCCTAGGTTTCAAGATATCTGTTGGACCTACCTTCTACTCAGCTTGTGAAGTGGCATAATAATTGTTTTATGTCTGGTTTTTTTGCATAGGTTTTTAGCATCGGTTTTCATAGTATGTCTGGGAAAATGGACTTAACAGCGGTTATTATACTTTTGCGGCATTTGTTTTACTTTCAGCTGAGGAGGTGATTCATATGAATATTCTACACCAGTCTCCGCTCAAGATCCTCGTCTTAAAGTTGACTACAATGAAGGATGAGATGTTTATTCTCTGCAGACCAAATGCTCAGCACTACGCCATTCATGTTTACGACTGCAACAATATGGCAGAGGTGAAGGATGTCATTCCGCTGCCAGGAATACGTCCGAAGGGTTTAGCCGCATGCAACGTTTCAAACTGCGTTTATTTGCTGAACAGGAAGCAATGGTATCTGACGACAGTCTTACGTATTACGAGAAGTGATGAAAACCAGTTTACTCTTTCACCATGGAAGACTCTGTGGCTGTCAAATCTTAGTCTATACGTAATTCCGAACGGTCGCTTAATCCTATCAAGGCAGCGCAGCGGGAATCTTTCCGTAATAAGCGTCTATGGTGCAAACGGTTCTCTGCAGAATCAGCTGAGATTGTCCTCAGATATCTCGACCTTCAGTGACATAATCCCAAAGGCAGACGGAAGATCCCTCGTTTTGGTCTCAATCAACCACGAATATCGAAAGAAACTGACTGAGGTCGATATGAATGGCAGCATTCTACGCCAATACATTTCAACAATTATCGAATACCGAGGAGTCACTCAAGCTGACGTACATGGACGATTGCTGATCACAGATCGACTCAACAAAATGGAACTTTTGGATTCTGAATTCAATCTTCTGGATTACGCTGGTCCTGCGAAGGAAAAGAAACAGTTAATTTCGCCATATAAGTTGCATTACAATAGAGAAAGGAATGAGATAGTAAGTGTTATTGAAGATAAGGCATCTGCGGGAAGTGTCTTCACAATCTTTCATTTCACAGAAGAATAGACCACTCGAAAGGACGTGAACGATGCAAGCAATGTGTATGAACTATTTCTACACTAGAGCAATTGATCCTGAAATTATCCTGGCTAATATGACCTGCATTAAAAAAGAACTATGATTAAATACCTAATATTTGTGAGATAGATATTGATTATTTGGCAATACTTTTGATTTCGCAAAAACTATAGTTTGCCAATCTGGTTCCTGCTTTTCATTAAAAAAGTGTGATTTTGACTTTTCGAACTAAAAAGGTGTTATTTTACTTTTGACGGTGAGGAAGATGTTTCAGTAGTTTAAGGAAAATGGGAGACGAATCACGAGGAGGAAGAGGAGTGTGCAGCTGATATGCTTAGTAATTATTCAGCTTTAAAAAATTATTCTAAATTATCTGCAGAAAATAAAATCACTGCTGATGACAAGTGAGTCAGTCATTGATTGTGTTGAACTGTTGCTTCATCACCAGACACTCACCTACTCACTCCCCACTCAACATTTCCTTCCTCCCCTTCATTGCTTCCCACCCTCCCTTCTCTTCACTACTGTCCCGTGCCGTTACACCCCTCTGCTCCACCCTACCATTCCAATTCCACCCCACCTCTACTCTTCCGTAGAGTCACTCCACTCCTGTCAATCACTCCAATACATCTCTTTCCATCCTCTCCCCTCCGCCTTCCTGTAAACCTCTCTCTTCCTTACTTTATTACATTATTTTTCACCTGGTCACCTGGTGCCGTCAGCTCTTGGAGCTCTGGCGACAGTCATGATGTATCCTCTCTGTTTGTACCTCATGACTGTTTTCTTGGCAATAGATAAGTAGTGGTTTGCCATTGCCTTCCCCCCCGTTTGCCATCCGTGCCCGTTCATTCACCCTCCTTACGGAGAGGCTACTAACAGGTCGCACCACGAGAAGGTGGGCACGGTGGACTTTGATTCGTCAGCCCAGGTCGATTCCGAGTCTACGCCCCAATTGGGGTCGTCGGTCGGGTCTCCTCCCTGCTCTACTCACGTTAATGAGTGGCTGACGAACCTTTATGACCCCATTATTTTTACTGTCCTTTATTATAATTCTGTCTTTTATTATTTGATCTATTTTGATTTCGTAACATGTCTTAGCATCGTAGAGTTATGAAATTGGCGACGTTTACGGCTCCCAGCTTTGAATTTGTTTTTGAATTTTTTACTCTGCATGTTGTAAACTGCGCCTAGATGCGCTCTGTCAACCAGATTATTCAATTAACAATTTACATATGTTTAACTCTTTGCATATTTTAACACTTTACATATTTCGACCACTCACATATTTTTACCACATTACATATTTTTACCACTTTACATATTTTACCACTTTACGTATTTTGACCATTTTGCATGTCTTTACCATGCATTTTCCATATTTTCCCACATTTCATATTTTACCACTTTACATATTTTACCAGTTTACGTATTTTGACCATTTTACATGTCTTTACTATGCACTTTCCATATTTTCCAACTTTTCATATTTTACCACTTTACATATTTTTACCCCTTTACATATTTTTACTACTTTACATAATAATAATTTTCGTTTATTCAACAATCCGGTTGACAGAACGCAACCGGTTACCGTGTACAGTGGTTGGCGCAGATGAACTCGAGATTCGTCGAATCGACGGATCGTTCCATGGTAAAAAATTCTGACATCAAACAGCCAGAGCCGTTTTAAGGCCGAGGCACGCGAGGCACATGCCTAGGGCCCCGCGCAACAGAGGGGCCCCGCGGCGATCCGAAAAGACTATATCGCATAACAAAATTAGCAACATGTTCTACGAACTTTAACGTAGGCTAAACATATTAAACTTAAATGTATTTTACACTTGTAGTACAAAGATGGCTGTGCTAGCTGTGTCAGCAGTAGGCTATGCTACTTCTTCTTTTCGTTCTCTGCCTTTAGGCAGGTTCGACTATTTGACGTCTCCATTCTTCTCTGTTTTGCGCTTTCATTTTCAGCTTCTGATAACCATCTTTCATCATCCAGTCCAACAGTCTTTGTCTTGGTCTGCCTCTCGTTCTTTTTCCATCCATTATCCCCTCTATGACTGTTCGTAGCATCGAGTCTCCTCTGAGTGTGTGCCCAATCCATCTTCTTTGTCTTTCTCTAATTGTGTGTATCATTTTAGTCAAATTAATAAATGTAACAATTTTATAAAGTTGAAGAATTTTGTTAAGATTGCAGCTTAAAATGCTGCCATTGTAATGTGGAAATTAAAAATTCCTAGTGGGAGGTGCACATTCCCCAACGCCCCTCCCTCCCTCTCGGCGCTACGCGGCTCAGCGATCGATCTGAAATACTCGTTCTCCGTCCCCCAGAAACCTTTACCCACCAGAGGAGGAGAACTAGATACAGGTAGGCCAAAAACTATAATGCCCTATGGGTTTTTTGCCCAAAAAATCTTGGCCCAAAAATTCGATTCAAGTCTTACATGTTTAAATATAGTTCATGTCTACGTACAAGAGTCAAATATCATCAAAATAATTATTTGAAAATCGTCTATTGTTACTTTTTGTTGGGTTACTTTTTGGATTGTCAAAGCAGTGAGTGGGCTCAATAGAAAGCTTTCTTTGACATACCGATAAAAAACTTTCGCTCGACAAGTGATGGCACTGTCCTTATATAAACTTTTGTTCTGCTTCAAATACTTCGATGAAATTTGGCTAGTGGCTACTGTACGTAGATATGAATTACCTTTAAATCCGTAAAACACGATTTGAATTATTACTTTTGGCCAAGATATTCCCAAAAATATCGCAGGGGGATCATTTTTTTGACTCACCCTGTAGATTAGACCCATGGTTACGTTTAAGATTATGGTTTGCCTAGGGCCACAAATCTCCTTAAAACGGCCCTGCAAACAGCCCTGTCATGTTTTCACATATCACAAATCTGGAAGATATATTACAATGTATATATATTGTAGTGTACTTAAACATTTATAAAGCGCCTCTAGTAGGGTGAACAGGTCAGAGACGCTCCAAATGCGCAGGACACCGCGAGAAGAAGCAGGTTTTGAGTAGAGACAAAGAAAGAGCATTCAAAAGAAAATGACCAATTGAGGCAAATGATCGAGACTGAGCCAACCACTGTACACTGTTCTAGACTGAGGTACCAATAGGTTGAATCTGTCGAATGAATGAATTGTACGGTGCGAGGAAGCTGAGTGAGTACGAAGCATAACGTTAATATTCGGGGCAAGAATATATGCAGCGAAGATGAAAGAGGAGACAGAGCGACGAATGACTCAGACGTCTTATATGAAAATATGACGAAATATGCTCAGTAATGGTAAGTGAGCTTTGAAGTACAGGGCCGTTTTAAGGAGATTTGTGGCCCTAGGCAAACCATAATCTTAAACGTAACCATGGGTCTAATCTACAGGGTGAGTCAAAAAAATGATCCCCTGCGATATTTTTGGGAATATCTTGGCCAAAAGTAATAATTCAAATCGTGTTTTACGGATTTAAAGGTAATTCATATCTACGTACAGTAGCCACTAGCCAAATTTCATCGAAGTATTTGAAGCAGAACAAAAGTTTATATAAGGACAGTGCCATCACTTGTCGAGCGAAAGTTTTTTATCGGTATGTCAAAGAAAGCTTTCTATTGAGCCCACTCACTGCTTTGACAATCCAAAAAGTAACCCAACAAAAAGTAACAATAGACGATTTTCAAATAATTATTTTGATGATATTTGACTCTTGTACGTAGACATGAACTATATTTAAACATGTAAGACTTGAATCGAATTTTTGGGCCAAGATTTTTTGGGCAAAAAACCCATAGGGCATTATAGTTTTTGGCCTACCTGTATCTAGTTCTCCTCCTCTGGTGGGTAAAGGTTTCTGGGGGACGGAGAACGAGTATTTCAGATCGATCGCTGAGCCGCGTAGCGCCGAGAGGGAGGGAGGGGCGTTGGGGAATGTGCACCTCCCACTAGGAATTTTTAATTTCCACATTACAATGGCAGCATTTTAAGCTGCAATCTTAACAAAATTCTTCAACTTTATAAAATTGTTACATTTATTAATTTGACTAAAATGATACACACAATTAGAGAAAGACAAAGAAGATGGATTGGGCACACACTCAGAGGAGACTCGATGCTACGAACAGTCATAGAGGGGAAAATGGATGGAAAAAGAACGAGAGGCAGACCAAGACAAAGACTGTTGGACTGGATGATGAAAGATGGTTATCAGAAGCTGAAAATGAAAGCGCAAAACAGAGAAGAATGGAGACGTCAAATAGTCGAACCTGCCTAAAGGCAGAGAACGAAAAGAAGAAGTAGCATAGCCTACTGCTGACACAGCTAGCACAGCCATCTTTGTACTACAAGTGTAAAATACATTTAAGTTTAATATGTTTAGCCTACGTTAAAGTTCGTAGAACATGTTGCTAATTTTGTTATGCGATATAGTCTTTTCGGATCGCCGCGGGGCCCCTCTGTTGCGCGGGGCCCTAGGCATGTGCCTCGCGTGCCTCGGCCTTAAAACGGCTCTGTTGAAGTACAACACCCAGATCCCGCACACTTGAATTGAAGAAAAACAGCGGAAATTTTCAGAGAACGGAATAAGATCAAGCTTATGGAGCTGCTGAGGAGTACCTAACCCGATAAATTGAGTCTTCGAAGTATTAAGCGAAAGGCGATTAGAAGACATCCATGAGTGGAGATGATTGGTGAGAGATTCAATAAGCCCAACTAGAAGCAGCTGGGAAGAGGGGGGACCATGGACAAATGCCTGGACATCATCAGCAAAGAGATGGCCAGCAGCACTACTGATCGGGATAAGAGAAGAGATGTCAGCCGTGCTATATTATATCTATACACGGTGTCCCAATTGAACTGATACCCTTTTTGTTTTTGTGATATACTTGCCAATTCTAAATGAAACTCTATAGAATTTTCGATAGTGTAAGAGGGATAAATTATCAATGTTTCCTGAAAATGTTGTCCAATTCTACGAACAGAATCGAAAGTTATGCACATTCAAATTTGGACAAAGAAAATTGTAAGTTTCCAACATGTAAAAGATAGGAAATTATTGTTTGCAACTGCACACCTAACTTTCTAAATTATTAAATAAGTCGTCATATTTCCGTAATTTCCACGTGGTTAGGGGACAATAATAAAAATGGTTTTCAGCAAAGATGATTTGAGTTCAATGAACATTTTAAGAGAAGATAAACATTACGGTGCAAAAAGGTTTTAAAAGAATTTCCTAACAGAAACTGGTCCACCGCAGCCATGAATCGACTGATTGCAAAAACTGACGCTACTGGATCTGCAGAAAAACGTTATGGTGGTGGTAGACTTCATAAGAAAGTGTTGGTCTACTTTCAAGAGAAACTCCAGAGTTCATTTCACCAACTCTTTGCTCCCCCCCTAATAGCCATGATCTTAATCCGCTGGACTACAAGATATGGAGCGTCCTTCAAGAACGCGCTTATCAAACTCGCATAGGACTACGTGACGTTGACCACCTCAAACAGCAAATTGTGGAAGAATGGAATCGTTTCGATCAAGGGATTGTTGACAATGCAATCAATAAATGGCGAAAGCGCCGTTGAGCATGCATTCGAGCTAATTGAATGACATTTTGAACATCAGCTTTGAAGAACAGCAATTATCGTTGCAAACAATAATTTCCTATCTTTTACATATTGGAAACTTAAAATTTTCGTTGCCCAAATTTGAATTGGCATAACTTCGGACTCTGTTGATAGAATTGGATTACATTTTCAGCAAACATTGATAGTTTATCCCTCTTACATTCTCGGAAACTTGATAAAGTTTCAATTAGAATTGACAAGTATATCGCTAAAACAAAAAGGGTATCAGTTCAATTGGGACACCGTGTATATAATATATATTTATATACAGAGTGGGCCAGCATGAATGTCCCGACTTTGCAGGCGTATAACTTCGCCAATGTTTAACATTTATTTATACTTTATGCATCAAATTAAAGGTATTTCACTCTAGTATTAACTCTAAACCTGATACTAGTCTCGGTTTTAATTATATACTTGGATCAGCGCTAGCTACCGTTTTTTGTCATTACTGACGCATTAGGACGCCGTTTCCCGGGAAAATTCTATCGTTTTTTGCTAAAACGCGCGTAGACACGATCATTTTGAGTGTTTGTAGGGTCCCTACCATGAGTATATTCTAATCGCAAAACCACGTCCTTTCAATTTTGCCAACAGCCGTGCACTGCCATGCGCTGCTTCAGACGCTTGCACGCTGCCAGTCGTTTCTTTGCGTAAGAGCTGGAGAGTTCGTGGGACTTCTCGTCGACAAATTACTTTAACTTTAGGTCTATAATCTTTTCCAATACGCTATTCAGTGCTTCCAAGACGGCCTTTTTTGCGCTGAATTTGCATGCAGGGCCTGCCCTGGTCATTGTCTTGACTGCAAATGTACGCGGACACACGAGCAATGTTAGCGGATGTGAGCGCCGTGCTCTCCGATTCCCATGGTTTGCAAGTAGAAAGTCCTGTTTTATTAATTTTCCGTAGCAGATAATACAAGGTATTGTTTATTCCATCCTCGGTTAGAATATTCGTTAATCATTTCAAACGAATTAAATCCCTTACCAGTTCGTAAAATTAAGATCGAAACGCGATCATCGTCTGTCAACGGCGCCAGGTTGCGTCACAAATGACAGCAAAATATGGTAGCTAGCGCTGTTCCGGGCATATAATTAAAACCGAGACTAGTATCAGTTCGACATTTTTAGAGATAATACTAGAGTGAAATACCTTTAATTTGATGCATAAAGTATAAATAAATGTTAAAAATTGGCGAAGTTATACGCCTGCAAAGTCGGGACATTTATGCTGGCCCACCCTGTATGTATGTATATATGTGGGCTATATACATTATATATACTCGAGACATTCTTCGTCTGACTTCGGAAACCATAATTGCAACGTCGCCGTTATAATATTATTACAATGTGTCGACCATCTGCACGCCGATGGTTTTGAACAAGAAGATCAATACCTGAACGAAATGGACATGACAATGGGTTACGCCTCGTTTAATCTCTCTCTCTCTCTCTCTCTCTCTCTCTCTCTCTGTTTTCTCTCTGTCTCTCTGGCTCTGTCTCTGTCTCTGTCTCTGTCTCTGTCTCTGTCTCTGTCTCTGTCTCTGTCTCTGTCTCTGTCTCTGTCTCTGTCTCTGTCTCTCTCTCTCTCTCTCTCTCTCTCTCTCTCTCTCTCTCTCTCTCTCTCTCTCTCTCTCTCTCTCTCTCTCTCTCTCTCTCTCTCTCTCTCTACACTTCTGCACTTCAGTATGTGAAAGCCTCTCTTACTCTGTCTCCGCCTCTCACCCTCCCTTTTTCTCTCCTTTACTTGTGCTCTGTGAATAGATAACGGGTAGTGATAGACCTACAGTACATTCACCGCAAATGAGTTTGACCATTCTCGAAAGCTAGAACATAATTTATCATCAACAATTGAGAGGATCGGATATAATTGAAATTGCCTGAAGTTCCGTTTATCTTGGCAAGCACGAGTGAGTATACATTGTGAGCAGAACAACTACGGATGAGTTGAACTCTTGTATTGATGTCAGAAATATGGAGATTCACTAATAATGCTTAACTATGATAACTCTGTCTCTTAACTAATTGTGCTGAGGCAATGAGTTATGTCATAGTGGATAGAAATAAACATCTAATAATACTCTAATGCTATTTAAGAACCAACTGGGTATAGAATAATTATAGATAATTATTATTACCTACAATTTACCGTCGTCTAAAGCTCATAATTTATTGCTTTTCGTAATGAATAAGCGAATACACGATAGAGACCTGACTTCGAATTGTATCTGCTGCAATTATATAATCAAGTTGTCTAGATCTATTAATAATTAATTAATTATCTGTTCCTTCTATTCTTTCCTTATTGATCACTCTTTTCCGACAGTTCTACCACTCTACCTATTACTGCTCATGTTCAATGCGGTGGCTTCTTGTATACATGTACGTATGTTTGTATGTATGTATGCACGCATGTATATATGCATGCACATATGTATGCATGCATGTATGTATGATTGTATATATATATGCATATCTGCATTAAAGAATGTAAATATGTATGTGTATATGTATACATGCATATATGTGTGAATGAACAGCATGCATGCATGTGCGTATGTACCTACGTACGTATGTATGTATGTATTTATTTATGTATGTATGTATGTATGTATGTATGTATGTATGTATGTATGTATGTATGTATGTATGCATGTATGTATGTATGTATGTATGTATGTATGTATGTATGTATGTATGTATGTATGTATGTATTTATGTAAGTATGCATGTATGTATGTTTGTATGTATGTATGCATTTATGTATGTATGTATGCATGTATGTATGTTTGTAAATATGTGTATGTGTGTATGTATGCATTTGCATTATGTGTATGAATGCATTGCATGGATTCGCGCATGTATTTAAAAGTTTATTAACGCATATATGCCTATAATAATTATCTGTACAAGACTGTGTGCATGGATGTGTGCATGTCTGCATGCATATGTGACAGCCAATAATTTATCCTGTGTTTGTCCAGAACTTTTGATAGACCTTTGAAAACTCAATTGGTCCATTAATCATAAACTTTCTTTGAACTCATGTCCGTTTGAATGGTCGATTCGCAGAGGAGTCCTTTGTGGCGTGACGTCCTTTCGAACGGGTATCCGTCGTGAAGAAGGTCTCCGTGGAAAACACATCAAGATTTATTAGGACTGGTTAAAGAGGGAAGAGCATAAGGGGAAGGCTAGCCAAGAGAGGCATCGAAGGCAAATTAAGAGCTATTGATTTTCCGTTTCCCTGCTTGAATTGTTGTGAGAGGCAGGTTTTGAAGCTAGTCACGAAGGGATCGGAAACTGCGGCCTGCAGCCATTTCCTTAGAACTGGCCTGATGTATTTCCACCGGCTGCTAAAGTCAATGTAGGCCTGTCGGTTGAATACATGTAGATGGTGTGCCTACAGCCGTTGTTTGAGTTAAACAAACGTTTGCTCTGGTTGCAAGCCTCTATTCCAGCGAATCTTTCGCTTGACAATCTAGATCGTTAGCCACCAAACTGTTGCGATCCGTTGGACATCTGAGCATTTTTGACGGATTCTGAGAATATTTCTCAAACTAGAACAGAGGTATGAGTGACATTGTAATTGTAATTGTAATCTTCAGACTTCTAAAGCGCCACTCAATAATCAAGCGCAAGTTACCGGTTCATTCACGAGTGTTTCGTTGATTCAGAGAGGTTTCTTTCAGAATAGCCTAAAGAAGGTCTGAGTCTGTCATGGCTTTGATGTAGTTGTAGCCGCTGCCTTAGACATGGACGGCGCGATAATTGAAAATAGGATTACTATTAGCGATAGCTACTGTAGGATTTAAGCAGTTGAATTTTAATAACGGAATAGCATAGGCCACAGCCGCCGACGAACTTAAGTGAATTAAATGGTCCAAACCGCTCGACTCGTTTTGGGAAGAAGAAGAGGAAGGAGAAGAAGAAGAAGAGGAGGAAAAGGAAGAGGAAGAGGAGGAAGAGGAAGAGGAGGAAGTAGAAGAAGAAGCGGAGGAAGAAGAAAAAGAGGAGGAAGAAGAAGAAGAAGAAGAGGAAGAAGAAGAGGAAGAAGAAGAGGAAGAAGGACCTAATCATTAAACAATAAAATCTTAATGAGTCTTTTGCAAAACAATAGACTTAGTGTGCTAGTTTATAATATTAGCCAGTGTTTATTTTTTAGCAATAGCACCTACTCTCTTAGACTGCCTTTGCAAGTCACAAAGTTACATTTCAATCTCAATGTATAACTTTGACACACAGTTAAAGCATGTTCTTAACTCGATCTGTAGATACAACTGAAAATGAGTCATCCATACACAATCGAATGTATGATGGAAGGTGAAATGGATCCAACTGACATCGACGTAGGTCTACGTGTCAAAAGAGAGAAAGACAATCAACGAAAGTCATTGGAAGATAAAAGAACACAGATCAGTTCAACGTTGAACGTAAGTAGTTGCGAGAGTCAGCAGACGATAAATAGCGAATGCCAGACCGATCCAGATGGAGAAGATCTAGAAGCCATGGAACAGATAAAAATGAATGTAACCATCACAGATGAGGAGAGAGTGGGTTTCTTCAAGATCCTGAGAATGGGAATGAGACGCAGCATGAAAATCTTTGCAGAAGAAGCAACCATCGTGGGTTTGACTTTCCTGGTCAAACCCTCAAACCACAAAATTGGTTCAATCATCCGTAAGATTGTGTGGACGATGCTTCTACTCTTTGGAACAGGTTTCATGGTTTACCAGATCTATGACCGTATCACCTATTATCTCACATATCCAACCATAAGCGACTATCAAGTGGCTTACAACCGATCTCTGCGTTTTCCTACGGTTACCATCTGTTCAGAGTTTGTTTTCAGCATCAAAAACCTCTTGTCATTGGGCAAGTAGATCATTCTTATAATACTCATTACTATTGAATATATATATATATATATATATATATATATATATTAAAAACCTTAGATACATGTAATTGCTAATATTTGAAATAATTGCCAATAACAATGTTCTGGGATGACTGGCCTTCGCTGAAGTCGTGCCGAGAGCCAAAATCGCTGTGAAAAGCGACCGCACTGAAGCGCTGGATGGCGACAGATAAGCGCTTTTAGAGAAAAGTGGTTTCTTTGTTCTCTCCAGTTGCCTGGGGATGTGGTGGTCAAGACTGTTTAAGAAAGCCGGACCTTTATGATTTTTATTGGACCAAGAGATACGAAGGCCAAGTAGCCTATACAAGTCAGCATGCGGGCATAATTCCAATAGCCTCAGAAGATTTTCTTTCTGCTGCTATTTCAGCAGCAGCCCCTCAGCCTCGGCAGATCTGGGACGATATTATGCCTCGGCCAGTGTCAATGGCAGTTGTATACAAAGCCAAGAACTGAACCTTACGCGATATATCAACCTCCTATGCCGCAATTCCCAGCTCGACCTTTAACAGTTGAGGTTTGACGTTTGTCACCTCTAACAGGCTGCTCTAAATTGGGAGCTCTGAATTTTCCAGAGGTATGTCCTATGGGCTGAGGAGTCTGAGAGTTTGTTTCGTGTGTGTCATGTGTTGCATTGGTCAACCTTCGTCCTAAGCACAAAACAAAATGCAGTCCTTCTGAGCTCCAAGAACCGCGGGACTCCAATGCCACCGCCACAAAGTGCCCGGTTTGCGGCCTCACCTGCTCCGATGGACGTCTGTTATTTTATTGGCGCTGCTGTCTACCGGGTCTCGTCTGTATATTTATAGGAGTTTTGCTGCTCCACTCTATATTAAGCACATTTCACGCGCTGGGCATCTACCAGAGGTAATATCATCATTGTTATAAATTATAGCTATTATTAAAATAAGTGCACTGAAGTTCATCGGATCCAACAGTGACTTCACTATTAACTACTGCCATAAAACCAGTCCGGAATGGTTCTATTCTTCTACCTTCTGGATGACGAAAGTGTCCCTGCACGCCAGTATTTTTACTTTTATTATGAACAATTTTTAAAATTATTTTTGGTTGCCCTGGGGTAGGTCTACTTCATTCCCACAGGGTCTTACAAACTATAGAAACGGTGCATCTGAAACGGCTCAACCTTGTCAATTAAGGGCTTAATGAAAGATCATTATTGTGCATTTCATAGAGGTAGTTAGTATCACTCAGGGTCTTCATTGCTAACTATAACTGTTTAAAGACTAGTCCAGAATGACCGCACTCGTCGTTGTACTGATTAGCGAAAGTGCCTCGGAAAACGATAGCGTTATTATTACTATTATTATTATTATGGTTGTTATTATTATTATGCTTATTATTATTATTATCATTATTATCATCATCATCATCATTATCATCATCATCACATCATCATCATCATCATCATCATCATCATCATCATCATCATCATCATCATCATCATCATCATCATCATCATCAACATCATCATCATCATCACCATCATCATCATCATCGTCATCATCATCATCATTATTATTATTATTATTATTATTAGTAGTAGTAGTAGTAGTAGTAGTAGTAGTAGTAGTAGTAGCAGTAGCAGTAGTAGTTGTTGCTGTTGCTGTTGTTGATGTTGTATTAGTTAGCAGCAGCCGCTGCAGGCTAGTATTTAAAGCAGTATTAGTAGTAATAGTGGTAGTAATAATGTTTATCAAAGCCCCTTTTAAGATCATATTTTTTCTATGACTCCTGCTAAAGGTATTTTTTCGCTTGATAAGTTGATAGCAATAATTCGCCCAAGATAATTAAGTTCTTCATAGCTTCACTTATAAAGACATGGCAGACTATTAGGCCTATCAAAAATTATATAATTCACTTTCTTCATAAGACACTTCACATAATAGAAAGCGTTCAGTTTGAGGCATTGTTTTAAAATGATTCAGGTCCGGCAGTAAAGAGTTTTGCTTCGATCCGTTTTCCGCCTGCCTGGGACATTGGATTAGAAAAAGAAAACAGAAAACTAAACTTTCCAGAATGGGATTTTGATTGGCCGTTCCTCTACGAAGTCGGGTCCGTAAAAATTGAAGATTGGATGCTCGATGTAAGACTAAGGATCACATTACTAGATGCACGTTGACCATATCATACTTTTTACTAGTCCTTTTATTTAATCAACTGGTTAGTGTGGCGGGGCTCTTTTCTGTCGCGGATCTTTGCCTTTGTTGAAATATAGACTGGCCTCCGTCAGGGACCGCCTTTCCCATAACAGCAGTTATTAGTATAGGCCATACACGTCAAGGTTCTAACAACAATGTTCAACGTGTTGTCCTATTGTTAACTAATAAGTGTTCTTATTGGTAGGCCTAATATTATACTCGAAAACTAATCGCAAAAAGTTGATTCAGTGGCGTAGCAATTAGGCCTATAGGTCGTGCAGTCTGTGCAGTGCACAGTGGCCCCCGGCTGTAAAGGGGCTCCCGCAGTCACAGTGAATATTCAGAACGTATTCAATTTATCAAATCCACATAATATACAATGGTGGCGCAGGAATGGATTGTGCAGACTGTGCAGAATGCTCAAAACCCCGATGACTTCATCATGCCTGGTGACAGAATTGAATTCAGTTTGGTCAATGTTGAGGTGGTGGTGGCTTTGGATATCGACGCACAGACATTGCCGAGCAGAGGCACTTCGAAAACTATGGTGGTATGCCAGTTACTTTTTATTTTTATTTTATTTTTTTTTCCTTAACCAAAACAACACACAAACATGATACAATTATGGCAGTGAATAATACATTAACATGAATTTGGTGAAGAGGGGGAGACCCAGAAGGGATGTAAAATCCCGCTAATAGGGCCACCCATAATTCATGTAAAATATAAAAGAAAAAACATGACAGAACATTCAATTGCAGGAATAAAAAAATGATGAGGAAGAGAGAAAAACAAATTAAGCAATCGACATTTCTGTATATAACGAGAAAAACAACTCTTAACTAATGACTTAACTAAAGACTTAACTAAGGGCTTGGCGAAACCACTGAGCAGAAACCTTAACCATTACATATCAGGAAGTGTTTTAAGTAGATAAAGGCGAAGTTTATGCTTAAATAATCTTGTGTTAGGTAGGGAATGAAGATGTGTAGGGAGAGAGTTCCAACATTGGAAGCCAGTATATTGTATAGAGAATCGACGAGTATTATTATGTGCGTAGGGAAGGTCATAAACAGTTAATTTTCTAGTTGAATAAGAGTGGCGATCAGAGGTAAGGTTAAAGAAATCATTAAATACAAGTGGTAATAGGCCGTGGTTATAACGGTACATAAACTCTCCTATTTGCAAGTGCCTAATTTGATCGATCTTTAATAATCCAAATTCCTTGAAATAGGCCTACAGAGCGGTGTGGGCTCGGCGAGGAATATTAGCTATAAAACGGATTGCATATTTTTGAAGGGTGACTAGTCTGATAAAATTAGATTTGTAAGTAGACGTCCAAATTAAATTACAGTAGGTTAAATAAGGATAAATAAGAGAATAGTAGGCCTATAGCATAGACCGGATAGAGACAGGAATCAGTTTAGATGAGCGAAAAAGCACACCAACACAACAGTCTTAGCAATTTTGCTAGAGATATTATTGATGTGTTCCTTCCAATTTAGATGCTGGTCAATGTATACGCCCAAAACTTTTGTGGATGTTACTTGGGTGATAGGAGTCCCTTCAATAAGTAGAATAGGAAGTTCATTGGGATATTTTTTCTTATGGGATCTGAAGAGGATGTAGTTGGTTTTATCCAAATTTAGAGTAAGTTTATTTGATCGAAACCAATCAACGACTCGGTGAAGCTCAGAATTAACAGTGTCGAATAGGGTATCAATAGATTTATCAGAATGAAATAAGTTGGAATCATCAGCAAATAGTACAAAATACATAGAAGGCGATACATTAGGTAAATCATTAATATAGATTAAAAATAAAAGAGGTCCAAGATTAGATCCTTGAGGGACACCGTGAGAAATGAGTTGTAGATCAGAAGTGCAATTGTTAACAGAAACCAGTTGAAAACGATTTTCAAGATAGCTAACAAACCATTGTAATTGTGTCCCTCTAATTCCATAGTTATAAAGTTTTTTTTATCAAAATATGATGATTTACAGAATCAAAGGCTTTAGCTACATCAAGGAAGATACCAAGGGAGTATTCGTTATTTTCAATTGCATTAGAGATTTTGTCTTGTATGCTTAGAAGGGGCATGTAGGTAGAATGACCCTGTTGGAATCCATGCTGAGACTGAAATAGTACTTTCTCTTTTGATAAAAAACTATCTAAACGTGCATACATTAATTTTTCAAATATTTTGGCAAAGAATGGGAGTACAGAAATCGGTCTGTAGTTAGAAACATTGTCCCTCGGGCCCTTTTTATGAATGGGTATGACCTTGGCAGTTTTCAATGCAGAGGGGAATACTCCAGTGGTAAATGAGCAGTTGACAATCTCTGATAGCGGAATTGCAATTTTAGGCAGTGTTAATAGGGCTATGGCAGGGTCAATTCCATCGACTCCTTTACTATGCGTAGTGCGAATGGTATGCGCAAGGTTCATTATTTCACAAGGTGTAGAAGGAATTAATGCTATAGAATGTGGAAGGGGTTGGGATAAGTAGGAGAAAAAAGAGTTAGTTGCAGCAGGTATTTTATTAACAAGAGATTGTGCAATGCCTGTGAAGAAATTATTGAATTTAGTTGCTATAGTCTGAGGGTCAGTAATTTGTTCACCATTTACATTCAATGCAGTAATTACAGTTTCTCTGTTAGTATCTCTATCCAGTATACTCCTCAGAAGACCCCAGGTTTTTTTAAAGGTTATTACTATGGATTAAAAATTCGGATGCATAATAATCTTTTTCGGCTTGCAATTTAACTTTCTTAAATTTGTTTCTGTATAGGATGAATTTCCTTTTGTTGGCCTCATTTGGATTTTTTATGAATTTTTTATATAGTTTCGCTTTCTTATTACTAGATTTTACCAGTGCCCGAGTCATCCAGGGCTTTTTTGGATAGAGTTGCGAGCATAAGTCCTAGTGGAAATTGGAAAAGAATCATCGTAAAGCTTCTTATAATTGCTAAGAAATAGGTCATAGGCCTTATCAGTGTCTAGTTCCGTACAAGCTTCACGGATATCAGACCAGTCCGTAGAGTCTAAGGATTGCAAAAATTTGGCTTTATGGTCATCAGATACTAGGTTAAATGTCAGTGTTTGAGGCTTGTTAGGAGGTTTAATAGGACTAAAATCAAACCATGCTATGATTGGTAAATGATCAGAGATGTCTTCGATGAGAATAGAAGAATAAATAAGTTTGGTCCAAATGTTAGTGAATATGTTATCTAGTAATGTAGATGTATGGTCAGTGATCCTGGTAGGTCTGGTTATGAGAGGCAATAGATGATGGGCGGTTAGGCAATGGTAGAGGTCAGCAGTGGCTTTGTGGCTATTAATTTTCAAGAGATCCATGTTAAAATCTCCTAAAATTACTATGTCTTTTGATTTTTTTAGCATATGATCTAAAATGTTGTTAATTTCTTCAGAGAAATCTTCTAGTTTAAGCCCAGGTGGCCGATATATAACTCCAACTGTGGTTGCCCCAGTTTTATGTGCTAGGCGAATAAAAAGACCTTCAAAAAATTGAAAAGGAGAGGAATCGGATCCTATCGAGTCTAGGATTTGGTACGAGATTTCTTCTCTAATCAAGAATCCCACTCCTCCTCCGCCCTTTCCAGATCCTCTGGAACGATGAACAAATTGATAACCAGGCACTTTTATTAGATCAGTATTCAATCAATCAATTTTTCAATCAATTTTTTTATTGGTCCGTATGTAACAAGCACACTGAGAAATAAGGCAGGAAAATAGTTACATGAAGCATTGCAAGTATCACAAATTAAACAAGCATTAATCAAAGTAAGAACTAATTAGTTAACATAAATTATGAACCTTTGGCCTAGATTGTCAATACCCATGAATATATAAGAAGAAATAATTTAAACCAAGTAGTTGTAGGATTGAGTGATACCAGTGTGAACAGTTAGCCCTAAACTTGGAGTGCGTTAAAAAGAACTCTAAAGTACAGAATTAGGACACAAATGGAGACCCAGAAGGGAGGGAATCCCGCTAAGTAGGGTCCCCAAGTAGCTATGAAGACTTTTAATTAATACACACCACAAATTGATGAAAAAATGAACCAAAAGCAACAGCAGATGAAACAATTAAGACACACTAAGCAAACCAACGCACAAAGCAAAAGGAGCCCTCAAGATTGTTCGCCAGGACACACTATGACATCAAAGCAATGCACAAGCACAGGAACCAACACACAAAGCAGAAGGTGAAAAAACTGAATCAAAAACAAAACAGCAGATGAAACAATTAAGGAACACTAACTAAGCAAACCAACTCACAATGCAAAAGGAGCCTTGAAGATGGAGCACATTTTTAATAATTATTTTAACTAATTTAATATCGATTATGGTTTGCTAACTATTAGCCATTTTCGTAAGTTTATTTTAAATAGATTAATGTTAGGAGAGGCCTTTAGGTTTTGTGGCAGACTATTCCATAATAGTGGACCCCTACATTTTATGGAGAATTTACGGGAGTTTGTTCTAGCAAATTCCGTTCTTAAGGAAAGAGAACTTCTTGTTTCATGTGAATGAAAGTCAAAGCTTGACTTAAACAGGTTAGTGTATTCATTTGGCAAGA
Organism: Lumbricus terrestris; assembly: GCA_949752735.1. Taxonomy (NCBI): domain Eukaryota; kingdom Metazoa; phylum Annelida; class Clitellata; order Crassiclitellata; family Lumbricidae; genus Lumbricus; species Lumbricus terrestris. Next base: position 4,159,489 of record OX457051.1, on the reverse strand, counting down.
TATTGTGCAGTGATTTGTACATAAATTCACATGATTGGTAGTCAGTAATCTGGTTAAGTTTGAGAATCTCTAAGTCAATAAAAAGCTGGTTAGTATGGGCAGTATACGAAGAGCCAGTTATGATACGAACAATTTTTTTCTGGAGTATTATTAACAATTGAAGTCTAGAGATGTAATTGGACGCCCAGATCATATTACAGTAACTCAAATACGGCTGAACCATAGAGTAATATAATGTCAGTAGAGTATTAGGAGAGAGCAGGTAAGAAATTCTCTTAATAATTCCAATATTTTTAGCTATTTTATGAGATATCTTATCGATATGAGTACTCCATGTAAGATGCTGATCCACATAGACACCTAGAAATTTAGCCGAAGTTACCTTAGGAATCTCTAAACCATCAATAATCACATTTCTTTGTACATGCGGAATTATCTTTCTATGGGAGGAAAATAAAATATAATTGGTTTTATTAAGGTTCAAGGATAAGTTATTAGCTTTAAACCACTGAGATATATTTTTTAATTCATCATTCAAAATCCTGAGTAAGTCATCATAGTTGGTATGTGATAAAAAGACATTAGAATCATCTGCAAAAAGTACGTATTCTAATAACGAGGATGAATTAGTTAGGTCATTTATGTATAAAAGGAATAGTAAGGGACCAAGGATAGAACCCTGAGGTACACCGTGTTTAACAAGTTGAAAAGTGGAGTAAGTATCATTGCATTTGACTTGCTGGAATCGATTATTTAGGTAGTCTTTAAACCAAAGGAGGGGTAATCCTCTTATGCCATAGTTTTGCAATTTGTTAATGAGTATTACGTGGTCGACAGTATCAAATGCTTTAGATAGGTCGAGAAATATTCCAACAGAAAATTCATTTCGATCAATAGCTAGTGATATTTTATCTTGAATATTAATTAACGGAAGCACAGTCGAATGACCTGGCCTAAAACCATGTTGCGATGGGTGAATAATATTCAATTTTGTCACATAGTCGTTTAAACGTTGGTAAACTACTTTTTCCAATAATTTCGAAAAGTAAGGTAGTATGGATATTGGTCGATAGTTACCTAGATCCTGCCTATCTCCTTGTTTAAAAATTGGTGTGATAGTTGAATATTTCATTTTATTTGGGACAATACCTGTTTCTAACGAGCAATTAAAAATTTGAGCTAAGGGGTTAGCAATTAATATTATATTAGGGCTGAGTATACTTGGGTCAAGAAGATCTGGACCTGAACTATGTGATAATTTCATCGTGTGGTTAAGTAAAATTAATTCCTCGGGATAGGTTGGATGCAAGACAAAAGAATCAACCAGAGGGGGTGACAGGTAATCAGTATAGACGGCTTCAGCTGCAGGTATCTTTGACCTGAGATTCTGAGCTATTTCAGTAAAGTAAGTGTTCAAGTTATGGGCTATTGCCTCCTTATCTTTTATTAAGTGACCATTCACAAGAAGTGAATCAATCCCTGATTCCAATGGTTTAGAACCAATAATTAATCTAATAGTATTCCAGGTTCTTTTTATATCTCTGTTAAATTTGGAAAATTCTGCTGCATAATAGTTCTGGATTGTTTTGGTTTTAAGTGATTTGAAAACGTTCCTATAAACAGTAAATTTGGTTTTGTTAACTTGAGTTGGACTTTTTATATATTTCAAGTACAATCGAGATTTTTTCTTACATGATTTTAGAAGTCCTTTTGTCATCCATGGATGATGGAAAGATAGATGTTTTTGTTTTTTGGATAATATCTTTGGGAATGCTTTCTCATAAGCATCCATGATGAGTTCTATGAAGTGTTCATAAGCTCCATTGGGATCCTTATCTAGACAAAGTTTATTAACAAGCTCATAGTTCATCTGTGACAATAAGAGTTCAAAGTGCTCCCTAGTTTTATCATTTATGATCCGGGAAGAAGTAGCTGTATTTGCTTCCAGGTACCGAGGATTTTGATCGAACCACACCAATACTGGCAGGTGGTCCGAGATATCCGTGACCAGGATTGATGAATTTAGGATGCGTGGCCATAGATTAGTGAAAATATTGTCTATTAAGGTGGAAGTGGTGTCAGTTATTCTCGTTGGACGCAGAATTGAGGGCAAAAAATTATACGAGGAGATAGTTTCTAGAAAATCATTAGTCAAGGTATTCACAGAATGCTTTAACAAATCAATATTAAAATCTCCCAATAAGATAATATCCTTTTTTGAGGACGTTAACTCATCCAAGAGCTGGTTAAAGTTATCATTAAATACCTGCAGGGGGAGCCCTGGTGGTTTGTAGATCACACCAATTATCAAGGGTGCACCCTTATCCTGAAAAAGCTTAATAAACAAGCTCTCGTAGGAGTCGTGATTAAGTTTAATATTTAATGTTTGGAAAGAAAGAGTAAGTTTTATAAATAAGCCCACCCCTCCTCCTCCCCGTCCATTGGCCCTGTGCCTATACTCAAAATGGTAACCTTGTATATGAATAGAATCAGTTTCTGTTAACCAGGTTTCAGTTACAGCTAAAACGTCTACAGGCACCTGATGGAGGAGCAACTGGATATCTGACAGTTTATTCACTATACTCCTGCAGTTAATATGCATATAAGAACAGGTGGTGGATCCTTCTTTAGTGGTTAAAGGCACTTGGGATGGTGTAAGATACCCATGGTCAATTGGCCTAGTTGTATATAAATTTTCATCAGGGTTAAGGTCACTATTATTAAGCAGGTGCCGGTTTGAATGCTCCTGGTCAAATAGCTCCAATATAGGTGTGTCCCTGCCATCCCACCGGGATGAATTAGTGATGAATTGATCATTATCTGTGTCCATTAAATTTTCAAAATGAGAATCAAGTGTGTTATCCATAACATCTACCAAATCTGTCTCTTCATTCTCCCGTGCTATTGGATCACGATTATCAATCAAATCAGACATTATACAATGATAAACAAGAAAATAAAAGAAAAAAACAACTTGACTTCCTCAAGTGCAAAAATAATAGACAAATGAAAACACAAAATCGTCTACAAACGAAAAACACTGCTCCAGGCGGTTGCCAAAATGAGCTATGCCAACAAGCGGCTTTGGAATTTAGAATAGCTAAATAGTAGAATTAATACAGGTAGGTTAGATAACCTCACTCATCTCTGTCATAAGCCATGACCTCAATGTCCATAAAACAAAAGCAGCAATAATGTGGAAAATTAACTAGAGTAACAACCTCCACGCTCCGACAACGAACACTAAAATTAGTCGAGAAAGCAATGAACAACATCCAGGGTAAGCATCCCAAGTTGGTTTGTACGCTCATCACATATGACAGGTGGACAACTAGTTAATGTTGAGAGCAGACAACAGTGCTCAACAAACTAATAAGAACAGTCAATAATGATGGTAAAACCAGTGCACAACTTCAACAGGTGCTGAGATAAAACAGGAATATAAGCTCCACAATGCAGCAAAAGTACCTGTGATTTTATTTTTTAAATTCCGTTGTTTTACAGAGATAATAAACAAAGTTAATATAATAACACGACTGCTTCAAGGGATATCCATGATTAAACAAACTAATAAGAACGGTGCACAACTTCAACAGGTGCTGAAATAAACAGGAGTATAGGCTCCACAATGCAGCAAAAGGCAGTGCCTGTGATTTTATTTTTAAATTCCATTGTTTTACAGAGATAATAAACAAAGCTAGTATAATAACACGACTGCTTCAGAGGATATCCATAATTGAACAAACTAGTAAGAACAGTGCACAACTTCAACAGGTGCTGAAATAAAACAGGAATATATATAGGTTCCACGATGAAGCAAAAGGCAGTACCTGCGATCTGAATTGTTAAATTCTGTTGTTTTACAGAGATAATAAACAAAGTTAGTATAATAACCCGACTGCTTCAAAGGATATCCATGAATAATGCAGCAAACCAGTTTCTGCACACAAGAACAGATCACTGGATGGGAACATTTGAAGTCATGCCAAGGAAGGCCTTGTAGATAACCGAAGATCAGATGATAGGATTTAGCTCTTAAATCCAAGAAGATTATAGGTCCATTCGTGAAGCGTCTCATAGGGCCAGTGTCAAGCACCTGAGTTGTCGTACGCGGCGAGAGCTGAGGGATCAATGATCCTTTGCGGCTTAGCGGAGGGGTCAGATGAAGTGAGGATCACCACTGTGCCCTCAGTCGTCCAGGCGCGATGGAGGATCTTTTTCTTGACAAGTTGTCTCGCATGTGCAAAAATTTTTGCACTTTGACTTGTTAGGTACTCATTAATGTAAATCTTGGAAACAGACTGAGTCGGGTAGTCCCGTAGTTTCTTCCTGGACAGCAAGATTAAGTCACGAGTTTTCTTTCTGGTGAAGCACACCAACAGAGGACGGCAGTTGGTTTGGCTCTTGGTGTGAATTCTGTATGACTGTGAGATGTCATTAGGACTGATGGTAACTCCCAGTTTGTCTTGTGATAACGCTATAAAAGAAGTTTCGTCTGCCAGGTGCTGGGCCCAAGGTGAGTTTTCTCCTGAAGACTCGGCGACGCCATAGATCAGCAAAGATGACTGTCTAGCCGTACATTCCAATTGGTGCGTTTGTTGCTTCAAACGTAGATTTTCTTCTCCCAGATGTTTCATTTTTTGGTTGAATGACTCAGAGTACTTGTCCATGTGTGCCGCCGACGACTTCTCGATTAATTCTTTTAGTTCGACCCTAAGAGACTCGACAAGTGCCTTCGCAATAACTTCTAAGACCGGCCTTATTGAGACCAGGATTCTCTCAGTGATTACATCTAAGACTTTCGGTTCCAAAATAATCTCCAACAAGTCTTCTGGCTTCGGCATCTTGTTTTTGGCCATATCGACCGCGAATTTCGAACAACGCACTTCAACAGTCTTGTGCACGTGCCTCAGGCCTCTAGACAAAATCGCTATCCGGACTCTCAGGCGTAGTTCATTTATATTATAATAAGAAGAATCATAATAATATAACCATTTGACTTTGTAACGAATAAGTTCCTGCTATTTAAGCATATTTACGACGGTTTTTAATATGTTGACATTTAGCTCAAAGTTTAGACTGCCACCATCTTGGGTGCGTTTGGATTCGTTCAACCAGGTTTCTGTTAATGCAAGTATAGATACAGGTAAAGAGTTCAGCAGATGTTTGATTTCATTAATTTTGGGTAAAATGCTTCTTGCATTTACATGCAAAAATGAGAGAGAACATGGAGAGGAGGCTAGCTTTGATCTGAGGGATTGAATAGACGAATATGTACTGTCACATTGCAAATCATTAAAATAGTTGCTATCAGGATCTAGATCAGGGTTGTTTAATAGAGTTCGATTATCATTCTCCTCTGTTAATACCTCTAAGGTTAAGTCTCATAGGTCTCTTTGAAATCCTACATAACCATCAGTAGAGGTTTTTAGTATATCCTCACTGGACCCAATTTGTGCTTGGGAAAAAGGGAATAGATTAGCTGTAATAGAGTATTCATTTGTGGAAGATTGCTTCAGGGTATTAGAAATAATGGAGGTAGGGTGTTCAGATATAGAATCACAACTGTCAATTGAAAGGACAAGTTCATGCTCAGTGTTTTCGCTTAAGCTAGGGTTAAATACACCGAAGTGTATGTCTCTCAGCAAGCTGGCAGAGAGGCGTACAACAAAAATAACCTATTTACAGAAGTACATTTAAGTATAAACAGGTAAAATTTTAAAATGTAATTTAAAACTGAGATTAGGCTAAGAGGAGTGGAGCAGTAGACATGACACATAAAAGTGTGGTATAATAAAGGTCCAAATGCCCAATGCCACCATATGAATATGCAGTCAGCAAAAAAGTGGAAAAATAATTAAACTGAATATATAACAATTCATCAATTTACACACATCAAGTTAATTACTTTGCATAGGTGCATTTGAGTCCAATCATCAATCATCATTAAGGCACCAAAGTCAGAGATTAATAAGCTAAAATCAACGAATAACAACAGCTTAAAACTGTACTTAAATAAGTTAAATTGTTCAATTACTTATCAATGACATCTTGAGTGAATGTATAACATTATTTAGGTCACATATAGTACATGCAAATGTTTAAGTCATCCGCAGGGATAAAAACATCATGCTAAAACTGAAAATAATTACAAAATAATTAATTGATAAAGATACAAAAGTCAACAGAGAAAATCTAAGTAAGCCAAAAAGTTATAAAAAAAACATTTTAAAAAAGCAACAAACATGGAAGTTTAAAACTGAGAAGTTAAGATACAGGTGAGAGAAAAAGAGGAAACGCAGAGGTGAGATTATAAGATAACAAAAAATATAGACTAAACTGAAAGAGAGGAAACAGTTTATGGCAACTATGCAGAACTCTGTTAGTCTCTAGACTCTTTCATTGTTTTGTAGAAGAGTAACGACAAATTGAAATTGGAAATAAATGGATGAATTCAGCAGATATAGATTAGATTTGTTACAAACTGCTGATGACAGAGAGTTAGTCACATGCTACCTTATTGGGATAAGTCTGAGATTCGGTTCTCCAATTCGTTGAGGAAAGTGAGCGAGTCCACTCTGAAAGGCTTCTCGGTCAGATGGTCGGTTTTCTTCAGAAAGACTCTTCCTCCGGCTGTCCAGGTCGAATGGATAGCTTTTAACTTTAGGAGACTTCTTTACAAAAGAATTCTGGAACGAAGGCATCTCAATTATCTTTGCCCAAGCGAACATTAATTTGTTTATTCTTCTTTTAGACTTACCGTAGTAACCCAAACTTGAGTTCAAATAAGTTAACTTTAAACTCTTATTTCGAGTGTGAGCTAGGCCTATGCAAATAGTCTATCGCAAAAGCCAGACGCTTTTGCACAGCCTTATTGTTTGAAATCTTGGGGTTCAAGCATTTAAGGGGCCAACGAAAGCCCTGCACAAGGGCCCAAAACCCTTGCTGCGCCATTGAGTTGATTATAAAAGAAAGTGTCTTCTATAATAGTAGGTAAGCTATGTGTGCAATGTAAAATATTTTTTCAAAATATTTTTTCAAAATATACCTTATAGGCCTATATAACAAAACGAAAAGTTTGGGCTTTTTCTACAGTTCGTTCAACACAGATATAATCTGGACCCAGAATAAAATAACAGATAGCTTGAGTAAGTCATTTAGGTCTGCTATGCTCAATTTGTTAAGTTTATATTATTAGAATTGACTAAATGCTTAGAGATTTTGTACACTGGCCCATTGGCAAAGTCCACAATGAAATGATTAAATCTATTTAGGCCTATCGTAAAAAAACATGTAGTGGCGTAGACAAGGGGTTTTAGGGGGTTGAAAAACCACAGACTTAGGTAGAAGTTCTTTAAAAGGTTACTTATCCACTTAACCTCTATTGACCCAACGTTCCCAAAGTGGAACATATGTGACGTGGTCTATGAGAAGGTACCCAGTCTCTCTTCACAGTTATCGAGTAAAATCACTGTTAAGCATTGCATGTGTCACAGTTGACTAAAAACGAAAATTCAGTAATCCGTACTATTATTATTCTTCTACATAATTAATTAAGAAAGAACTATTTTTTCCAGTTACACCTCGGCGAAACGACAGTTTTAATAATTTTAGTGAATAGGTACCCAATCTTAAGAAAAATTTCAGCGCTATAAAAACCAAGTTTATCTATTATTGTCAAGGGAGAACTACTTCCTGTTGTGCAATAGACTACGTGTTGCGTTTAATTTCGTTTCCGAAGTTCATTTTCATGCTGTTAAAAGGCAAAGAAGTTATTATTAAAAAATTTGGAGGGACGTTAAAACCTACTGTAAGTCATCTAATAAATATTCATTCACTTGTCCAAAGATGGGGGCATGTTTATTTACTTTTATTTCAAGTCTGTTGCAGCTAAATAAAATAATTATTTTGATGCAATTTTGTCAAAAATTGACATTTATGCAAATAAATATTTAAAATTATTTTAGGTTACAAATGCATGATAATTAATTGCTTTTATCGTCTTTATGGGTTGAATTTTGTTTATTGTGCCTACTTATGGTAAAATATTTTAATGGTAGTGCCTTATGAGTGAGCGACGCAGCTGATTTTACACATGTTCCACTTTGGGAACGTTGGGTCACTCTCGCTACTTGTATCAATATTTTTGCGTTATAATGAAATTTGTCCTGCTTACTCCAAAATTTACATTGATAGTAATTGTAATTCTAATATGAATATGAATTATATTATTAATAGTAGTAGTAGTAGTAGTATTGTGCCTAATATTGTTATTATTAGGCCTATTTTTTTATTATTTTTATTACTGTGATTAGTTTCTTTTGGGTTATGGCAGTTTGAACTGTGCGTTTGGCTCTCTGTGGCATGATGTTTTCAACGTAAATTTGAGTTCTGATTAGCCCTTATTATTGTTCCGTTTTTCCGCAGGGTGGGTTGTGTGAGGGTCAGGGTATGGTGGGATGAGATGGATATTGGTTGGATGCATAGGCGCAACCACCCTATGGGACCCACGGGACGCGTCCCCCCAACTTTTGAGTGGTCCCATTGACTTTATCATTATGGTCCCCTCCAACTTTTAGGACGTGATTCATTTGGTCCCTCCCAACTTTTAGGACGTGATTGCGCCTCTGGTTGGATGGGGCCGGGGCAGGATGCGGTGAGACCAAGGTGAAACCAATGTGAAGCATTATCTTTGTCATGACTTTCATATGTTGAACCTTTCGCGGGGTGGGGCGGCATGGAGGGGTGGGATATGGGGATGGGGTATGGCTGACTTGGGGTGGAGATGGGGTGGGGTCGAACGGTTGGGTATGGGCTGAAGTGAGCCGGGTGGGGCGAAGTGGGAAGGAGAGTTGGACGAAAAACCGAAATTTACTCAGACGAATGGGCTGTTTAGGAGCGGTGCGGAGTGGGACGGGGTTGGGGCGCGGTTTGGACGGGGATGGGGCGGGGTGGGGCGGTGTGGGGTGTGGTGAAGGCGGTTGGAATATGGGGTTGTAGTGCGCCGAGTGGGGTCAAAGTGGAAAGAAAGGGTCAAAGTGAAAGCAAGTGAATCACTATTTTTATGAATTTCAGATGTTGAGCATTTTACAGAATGGGGCGGAGCGTAGGGGTGGGAATGGGGTGGCATTGGCCGAAATTGTGTGGAGGTGGGTTATGGCTGGACGGTAGAGGAGTGGGGTTGAAGTGAAGCGGGTGCGCTCAAAGTGAGGAGGAAGGTTGACCGAGAAACCAAAAAATTACTTCAGACAGGTGCACGTGGTCTATGTGAGGGGCGAATTTGGGGAAGGTTGGGTGGGGTGGCGGAGTTGGGACTGGGGACTGAAGTGGGGTTATTGTGGGATGCGGTCGGTCAGGGTAATGGCGCGGTAGGACCGGTTTGAAAACAAAATGAAACAATAGTTTTCATAAATTTCATATCTTGTGCATTTTATGGGGTGGGCTGGGGTGGAAGGGTGGGGCTGGGTGGATGGGTGGGCATGGGGTGGGGTGAGTAAAAGTTAGGGTAGAGGTGGGGTATTAACCTTTGTGAATCACAGCTTTTGCAAAATTGTCTATCTGCATCATTTGGATAAAGTTATATTTTTACATATGCATGATGCTTATACTAGTCAAAGTGACCCAACGTTCCACTTTGGGAACATATGTATAATTCTTACATAAACTAAATTTTTTAATTTTGTTTCACTGATTGCCTCTAATTAGGCAGGAAACTCTGACATAGTGAAATTCTGAAGTGATAGAATGACGATTTCGGTATCTGGGATGATAAAGGTTAAACAAGAAGAAACAAAACAATTGTTTGTAATAACAATTGTTTTTCTTACTTTATTCTTTTTATTACTTTACTCCGTTTTTATTAACTGTAATAGCCTACGTGCGCCCCGGAAAATATTTCGTACAGTGCCTCTGCCTGGTTCTAGGACAAAACGATTGCGAACAAAATGGTAAGGTCAAAATGGCACGGACAAAATAGTGCGGATAAAATAGTAGCGGACAAAATGCCATTAGGATAAAAGGCAGCGGGAAAAATATAATGGTATTAGGACAAAATGGCAGCAGACAAAAAGGCACGGACAAAATGGCGCGGACAAAATGGTACGGACAAAATGGTATTAGAACAAAATGGTAGCGGATGAAATGTCACGGACAAAATGGTGCGGACAAAATGGTACGCCCAATATGATGCGGATAAAACAGTAGCGGACAAAATGGTATTAGAATAAAAATAATGGTAGCGGACAAAATAGCGCGGATAAAATGGTGAGGACAAATTGGTACGGACAAACTGGTGCGCATAAAATAGTAGCGGACAAAATGGTATTAGGATAAAAAGGTAGCGGAAAAAATGGCACGGATAAAATGGTGGGGACAAAATGTTTGCGGACAAAATGGTGCGAATAAAATAGTAGCGTACAAAATGGTAATAGGATAAAATGGCACGGACAAAATGGTACCGACAAAATGGTACGAACACAACGGTAATGATAAAATGGAAGGTGGATTAAAGTATTTTTGTATACGAAAAAGACGCTGGATTAATGAAAAACGCATGTGAAATGGAACCTGGATGAAGGGTCATTATAGATGAAATGGAATCTGGATTGACGAAAATAACGCTTTAGAAATAAAAGTTGGATAAAGGTAGCCTATTTTTACTGCTGAAATAGAGGTTGGACTGGTTTAAAAATACTCTTGAGAAATGGAAGCTGGAGTAAGACATCAAGCGCTATTTTCGTCAATTCAGCTTCTATTTCAGCAATAAGATGCTTTAATCCAGCTTCCATTTCTCTATAGTGCCATTTTGTCCGCTACCATTTTATCCTAATCCCATTTTTTCCGATGCCATTTATCCGACTTTGGAGAATGGGTTAGCTGGACAGCCGAGATCTGAAAAAGCGTTCGCTGGCCCAGCTGGCTAGAAGTCAGAGGGAGAGGATAAAAACTAGGAATGAGAAGGGACGCGGTCAGTCGTGAAAAGTCGGTCGAGAGATGAGTGCGAAGAAGAGGACGGAGGCGTCGAACAGGACGGACCGAGAAACATCGGCAAAAATGGAAAAAGAACGAGAAAGATGAACTAAGCTGAATAAGGAAATACAAGATAAGTGACCGCCATTGTTATTATAATTATTACTATTTCATTTAACAGACTAACATTATTTTTATCCGTAGCTTTAAATATTTGAATGTTTTATTGTCGAGTGCTCTCGGTACAATGTGCAATTTTTGTGCATCGTGTGACTACTTCCTTAACCCCAACGTAATTAATGTGTAAGCTTAATCGTTTTATTCCTGTGATGTATTTTAAAATAAATATTTATATATATTTTGTAATTCACAAGACTTATTATTATAAATTTCCTTTGGTTGGCCTCACTACAATTTTTGAAAGAACATGGTGTAGCTGACCTGGCTGGGCGCTTTTTTTAAATTTGCCCCTCTACGTTTCCTTCTATATTGTCTCGTGTCCCTGTGTTCTCTTGTGTTCCCTGTGTGTCCCTATGTTCTCTTTATGTTCCCTCATGTTCCCTATGTTCCTTTAATGTTTCCTTGATGTTCCCTTGGTGTTCCCTCATGGTCTGTTATGTTCCCTATGTTCTCCATGTTTCATTGATGTTCTGTTGATGTTACCTCATGTTCCCTTATGTTCCCTATGTTCCCTGATGTACCCTGATGTTTCCTATGTTCCCTTGATGTTTCCTCTTGTTCTGTTATGTTCCCTATGTTCTCTTGATGTTCCCTCAATGTTCCTTTATGCTACCTATGCTCCCTATGTTCCCTTGATGTTCCCTCATGTTCCCTTATGTTCCCTATGTTCTCTTGTGTTTCCTATGTTCCTGATGTTCTCTATGTTCTTTGATTTTCCCTCGTGTTTTCGATGTTTCCTTGATGTTCCCTCATGTTCTGTTATGTTCCATATGTTCCTCGTGTTCTCTATGTTCCCTTGTTCCCTTGATGTTCCCTATGTACCCCTCCGAGCCTGGTCGGCTTTATAAGGAGCCGGCAATCAGACATGACATCAGTACAGTCGGGAAGTCAGTGAAACAGTGAGTCAGTGAAAGAAAGGACAGTAAGTCGTCGTCGAGTACAGTCAACGGAACGGTTACGAGAAGCACAGTCGCAAATACAGTCAGTCACGCCGCCAAGAAAGTCAGTCGGCAGTCAGTCGCACGTCGGTCGCCGGTCAGTCATACATCGGCGGCTCAGTCAGCGGACTCCCTTGGTCACCGTCAGTCAGTCGGTTCAGTCACTCGGCGAACTGGAGTCAGTCAGTCACCGTGGAAAACATCGTCGTCGTTCCGAAAAGAACTTGCAGAACTGAATCGCGAAAGACACTTCTGTTGACACTTGGTTGCGGTTTGAAGTTATTCGATAAGCGGACATTGTGTTGAGAACAATGAAAGAACTTGCAGAACTGTATCGCGGCGGACACTTTGACACTCGGTTGCGGTTCGAAGTATTGTGTTTCAGACTGCGGCATTCGATAAGCGGACGTTACGTCAGAACAGTGAAATATTGCGATTGAACTTACCTCAGTTTATTTCTTAATAAAGTTGTTCATTATCTTCAAGTCTCCTAATAGACCATTAGGAGCCGTACCCTGCCTTACCACTGGAGTGAACGGTCCGGGGGCAAAGTCATCCTGGTGTCAAGTTCGAACCCCCGGGTCCGCCACAATTCTATGTAGAGCCGCTTTCTTGTTACTTGATTTTATCAGCGACCTGGGCTCTTTGGAATGTGTAACGGGTATAAGTGCTAGAAGGGAGTGGAAAAGAATCATTATCAAGTTTGTTATAATTGCTAAGAATTACATGTAGTCTGCTTCTGTTCATGCTTCAAGGATATCAGACAAATCAGAGTGTAGAGTCCAAGGATTTCAAACAATCTAGCTGTGCTATAGTCATCACTAACTAAACTAAACTAGGTGTTTGAGTCCATTATGGAGTTTGATGGGACCAGAATAGAGCTGTGCTGTGATTGTCATCTGTCTTTGTCCAAGTTCGCTGCTCCAACTAGTTTTAGTCCAAGTAAATGGCTACAGTATTATCAATTAATGTTTTAAATGTATCCCAGTATAACAAATATTTCAGTGTACGTTCGAGAATCAACCTTGCCATTCAAATGACGCCATTAAACAGATAACGACTGCTCACGGATATTGCTTATCATTTAACCCAGGTAAGAATGCAGCGGTCCTCAGTTAACCTATATAAGCAATGTGTTAGCCTCTGATAGCCTAAGTCAGTGCTGTCCAACTTTGTTGGTACCGCGTAATGACCTTAGCCTAGTCCTTAGGCAAGTCATTCGCTCGCAATTGCTCGTGAGCTTTTGTGCTAAACACTGAAGCAGTATTCGCGCTGTAGTAGGGAGCACCTCTGAGTAGTGAGCCTGAAAGGGCGCTATAGCAAATAAGAGAAATAAAATAAATAAAAAGTAACTGAACATGCATTTTTAAAATGATTTTTTAAGGGAGTGGCTGAGCTTACAAAATTTATATTGTGAATGTAAGCTACGGCGAATTACGTGACGACTCTTCCTGGAGCTAATAACGGACTTCGTCTCGTGTTGTGGGTCAATCAATCTGATTGCTTCGCCACCATGTCTCCAGCTGTTGGATTTAAGGTAAGCATAGGATGCTAACAATTTTTCAATTAATTCATGTACTTTACTCGTCACATTGCTGAGCAATTAGGGGAAGCCGGGGTAATTTCGACCACGTGGTAAATTCGGTCAGAAGGATTACAAGAGAACCAGAGGGCAAGGGAAGATTGTAATGCCTCCACCTAAGGTAAATTAATGTCATATTAAGCATGTTCACCGAGACGGTTTTTGTTTTTATGCGAGTATAGGCCCTAATTTTTTTTTAGAAAAAAATCTTCGAGCCTAACCCATTTATCCATAGTATCGCCAATAAAAGCTAAGAATTGAAGGTCTGGGGAGGCACGGTCATCGATAGGGCGCCATCAATTGACGATATCAATTGTTTGCTCTACATATATATGTTTTCAGTTTACGTTTCAGTTGTTTTCTTTTTCTCAATAATTTTCTAGATGAGTTGTTGTGCTTTTTCTAGTCTAGTACTTCGATAACAGTCCTAAACCCTCTGTTCCAAAATAGGGTAAGGCTTAACTCGCCATTAACTTAAGATAACTGATGACAGCGATAACGATCGTGATACCGATAACGATAGGCTAGCGTCCTAACGTGGATAAATACTGATCGGGTTGTCAATTTTAGTAAACGGCTACTGTCCACTGGCAATCCACTCACCCACCAACCTAACCATAATCCATCTATCCACCCATCATGATTTTAGATATACTGAAAGTTTAATTAGTAGGGCCTACTCATTTTGATTGCTTAACATAATTGAGATCACCTACGCTGTTTTTGTAGGTGGCTCTGCATGATCCATATGACGAGCCTTTTATGCCAGACCTTGGATTTAGAGTTGGAACTGGCGTTTCAACATCCGTCTCCTTTTCACTTAGAAACGTATGGTTTATGACCGTAAACAAATTGCATTGGTCACTTTGTGCGATTATTATAATAATCATGTTGTTTCCAAGCCCGCATTTCGGTAGGTGGTGAGGGTGCTGCAGTTTTGAGGGCCCGCATTTTCGTAAATGATTAAAATTCCTAGGTTATTTCTACAACATTAATAAAATTACAAGGTGATCGTGGCCGAAATTTTGCAACGTTCTCCCATTCATCGTATTTATTGCCTCGATCACACAGTTTATGAATTAGTTGAAATCGCAGGAACTTATTATAATTATTTTAATTTTACGTTTGAGAAGTATGACCTTTTGAAGTGATGTCATAAAGTCGTTCAATCATTTGGACTGCCCTCTTGAAATAAGAGAAATAAAGTTGAAAGAAATGAAAATGTTTAACTCTTAATGTCTGAAGCATATAGTTTTTTTTACTATCTTCTTTTCTAGTTCTCTGCCTCCTAACCAGGTTCAACTGTACGGTGTTGCCATTCATCTAGATGTTGGGCATCTTCTTCTTCTTCTTCTTCTTCCAGATTTCCATATCCATTCGCCATCATCTAATCCAGCATCATCTGTCCTCTTAGTTCGCTTCCACTTCATTTTTCATCGATGACCGTTCTTAGTAGTGACTCTGCCCTCAGTCTGTGCCCCACCCACTTCCAAATGTTCATTTTCTCCTCTTTTCTGTGTGTGCTATTAATATCAGGGCTCCTTCGTCTCCGATCATTCCGAGATCTTGGTAGATCTACAAGAAGACCACGACGCTCTAAAGAACCGTTTGCCAGGACTTTTTGGGAGTTTGCGAAAGAAAGAGGATGTTATATTTTATTAGACCTGAATTAGGACGAAGCAGTGGCGGATCCAGAACGTTTCGAAGGGGGGGCCAAAAATTTTTTGGGCTGGGGTCGGAAATTTTTTTGTTGATCTTTCGCTGAAAAATCTGATGAACTTTTTTAGTCGTTTTTGGCCGAAACCAGAGTTTAATTTATCCCCCACCTCTGGTGGAATTGAGGTTTCCGGAGGGGTAGATAATTGACCGTTTGAAGACAATAATGAGGCGCGCAGTGCCGAGAGTGGTAGGTGTGGGGAGGGGATATGCCCCTCCCCACCAAAAACTTTTTGAATTTTCACATTGCAATGGTAGCATTTTAAGCTGTTATCTTAACAAAATAGCTGTACTTTTCAGTGCTTATAAGAGTGCCATAAGGTCTCAATAAATATAGACTTTACTTAAAAACTTCTTTCCCGAAAACTAGATGTTTTTTTAAGTAATCCGCCGGAAATCTTCAAAAAGGGTGTTCAATTTTCCTTCCCAAAAAACTTATGACATTTTTGGGTCATCCGTGCGAAATATTAAAAAAGGTGTTTAATTTTTCGTCTAAAAAGAGTAATGACTTTTTAGTCTTCCGTGCGAAATTTTCAAAAAAGGTGTTTAATTTCGCATCCCAAAAAACTGATGACTTTTTGTAATCATCCGTGCTAAATCTTAAGAAAGGTGTTTAATTTTTCGTCTAAAAAGAGTGATGACTTTTTAGTCTTCCGTGCGTTTTTTTTCAAAAAAGGTGTTCAATTTAGCATTCCAAAAAACTGATGACTTTTTGTAGTCATCCGTGCGAAATCTTAAAAAAGGTGTTTAATTTTTCGTCTAAAAGGAGTGATGACTTTTTAGTCTTCCGTGCGATATTTTCAAAAAAGGTGTTTAATTTCGCATCCCAAAAAACTGATGACTTTTTGTAATCATCCGTGCTAATCTTAAGAAAGGTGTTTAATTTTTCGTCTAAAAAGAGTGATGACTTTTTATTCTTCCGTGCGAAATTTTCAAAAAAGGTGTTCAATTTAGAATCCAAAAAAACTGATGACTTTTTGTAGTCATCCGTGCGAAATCTTAAAAAAGGTGTTTAATTTTTCGTCTGAAAAGAGTGTTGACTTTTTAAGACTAGAATGAATAAAATACTTCCCACTACTGAATGAAATATAGTAAGATATAAATAAAAACAAGGAGTAAACATGTGTTATCATTCACCGCATTTTCTTGCACATATAGACTAAACTCAAAACTTAACATGTTTCGCCCTGAAATTTTTTGGCATCTGCAAAAAATAAATTACATCCCAAACACTGTTGTTAGTGTTAACTTGATTTGTGATTAATAGTTAATTGTACTTAGTTATAATTGTGTTTATTGGTGTTAATGTTTTTACAATTTACTACGAATATATACACGAATAACATACATTGCATGCCATAGATCATAGTTGGATACTGTTGAAAGATTGTTTCATTTCGATGCTTTATATTAAGACAATGCAATTGCGTGAGAAACTTAGATTAGATTTTAATTACATTTATACATAATTTTTATTATAGATTTTAATTACTTTTATACATTACTTCTCCTGTGCATGACTGACACCCTGGATTTTTTTTGGGCCACCATGGATGGGGGCCACGTCCTATGGTGATTTGAAATGGGGGGGGCCATGGCCGGATTGGCCCCCCTGGATCCGCCCCTGGGACGAAGAACTTACAAATATAAATATAGCCTAAGAATTATGATAAACTGAGAAGAAAAAACTAACGGGAATCCGAAAAAACATTTATATGAATGTGGTTTTGTATGTGTCAGAAACATGTACCATGAGAAGATAGATTCATGAATACAAAAGTTGGATTGGAGGCCTTCGAAATGTAGACAATCATGGAGAACAATGAAGAAGAATCAACAGGATAGAGCATAGGCATAAGGCCTATATTTTAGAAATGGAGAAGTCGTTCGTTCCTTCTGTCACTGTAGACTTACTAATGTCAAAAGCTTTTCATTGGAAAATAATTGACCACAAGAAAAGCATCCTTAAGCTTTACTCAAGAGTAAGCATGGTGTAATTATGTGCATGGTGGACCGGTGGCTGACAGAATAGAGTCCTCAAGGTAATCACAACGCCCGATCCCACACTTGCCTTAATGCGGCCCTGATTGTTTCATATCATTTTTGCGTTCATAAGGCAGAATATTCAAACCATTTTCGAGGAGCTCTATTGGTCCAGGCCTATTGTTTGCATGTTATTTGCATTTGATTTCTTATTTTAAAGCTGTTTATTTATTTTGTTGACGAATAGATCGGAAATGATTAATTCCGAAGGAATTATCGAGGTTTTTGCCATAAAATTACATAGTTGTGAAATGAATGAATGACTGAATAAATGAATGGAGGATGGAGGAATGAGTTAAATATTGCATGACAATTCCCGCCAGCTAGAATAGTTTCTGTTTCAATTTGGTTAATTCATAAATTCAAACACGCCCGCTCCACTCTTCCTTTGACTGATCTCCTCGTCCCGCGAGCTAGGACAGCCATGGCCAAGACACGTGCCTTTGCTTTCATTGGCCCTGCACTGTGGAACGAGCTTCCTAGTTCGACGCCATAGGCGTAGGAGGCGGGGGTCCAGAGGGGCAAATGCCCCCAAATTTTGGGCAAATGTGTTTTTCGGGCAAAAGAGGCACGGACGGGAAAAGGTCGGTTTTTTCGTGCAAACATGTAGAGGCGGATTTTTTTCGTGCACACAGGGGTAAAAAGCTAAATTTTCTGAAGATTTACAGGAAATGACTAAATTGGTCATCAGATTTTTCGGACTAGAAAGTCCTAAGATTTTGGGCGGATGACTAATAAAAAGGTCATCAGATTGTTCGGGCAAAAAGTAAATTTTTGCCTCCCCACCTCCGAAATGTCCCATACGCCTATGTTCGACGCGTTCCTGTTTATTAACTGGTGATTGGCCAAGTGTCTCTTTTCGCTGTTTCAAATCCACTTTTCTCTCGTCTCTCTTGGTTTAGCGACCCTGATTGGTGTGCACTGTGAGAGGCGCTATATAAATGTATTGGTGCAATACAATACTATACAATACAATAATGGTTTGTTTATTATTGTAGCTATCGATGTTGCCTTCGCCGTATGGTGATTGTCTTGATGGGATAAACTACACGTATCAGAAGTGCATGTTGCATTGCATGGATGATGCTGGATTTTCCATCTGTAACTGTCGATTCTATGGACTCAGCGGTACGCAGACAATATTTTACATTTATGTCTATACTAACCTTGCAGAGGGACGTGATGGCCTTCCAGCTTGGTTTCTTAGGCTTACAGCTCCAGGCTACGCGTACATACTGGCTTCTCTCATTAATCAATCTCTTGAAACTTCCTTTGTTCCAAAGCAATGGAAAGAAGCCATTATATATATCCTAAGGCAAAGACCACCAATCCAACCTTGCCATCATTCTGACCACCGCCCGCTCTCTGTGCTACCAGTGCTCTCTCGGATAGTGGAACGTATTGTTGTCCACACCTACCTATATCCTAGTCTTGTTGATATGCCTGAACCGATGTCTCTTCATGACCAATATGCTTTTCGACCAACTACAGGGTGGCTCAAAAAAAAACGTACCACCGGGGAAAATGCGATATCTTCGCAGCCGATTGGTGTTTTTCTGCGAAAATTTCACAATTTGAAGGGGAATGAATATACAACAATCCCTGAAAGTTTCATTTGAAACTTTTCATGTTTGCAAAAGTTACAGCTGTTCAAACTTAAAATTTCGTTTTTTCAATTATCCGGAGAATCATGCTCCAATACAAGTGATTTCATTAGGATGTTTGGCAAATTACAACACACACACATTGATGATGATGTCATACGACCTCACTATGAGCTGTAAAGAAGCTGTTTATGAAGCAATCTGCTGGTATTTGGTGATATTTTATAGATTAAGGTCTCAATTGGTGAACCCAAACAATGAACGTCATGGGCAAAGTTTCTGCAAAAGATAAAATGGGAACTCGGACTTTGCATGAACAGAGACTGAGACATCGCGTGATCATAGCAAAATACCCAGTGAAAAGTGGAGCCTGAGCACATTGAAGACTATCTGCAAACGGGTTTATGTAACGAAGATCAGATGTCGGAAGAGAGGCAGGAAGTGGTCGCTTGATCTGACGGAAAAAGCGCGATTTTCACGAAATTCGCTTGGTAATCGAAAGGTCAAGTTTGCAAAACAAATCGTGGTTTCGGCATCAGATATGCCGGCGTGTGTTGCGGCTGCAAGAAAAGACTGCAATTAATCCCATTCAGTAGGTTAGATGTCAAACTCATCATTGAACTCGCTTACCCAGACTCATTGAAGACCAGGTATGCTCTAACATCTGGTTTTATTATGCAGCAGGACAGTGCGCCTGCTTGCTCGCACGGCAAGGTTGATTATGATGGCGCTACCTTATTGACATCAACTGAAGTAAATGCATTGGCAAAGATGATTTACAAACTCGCCAGACCTTAACCCTCTTGTTTATCACGTCTGGGGAGCTATGCTGGAACGCTGCAAGACATTTAATCCCAAGTTGGAGAACATTGGCCAGCTGAAGCAAGTCTTGCTGCTAATGTGGGGTCAGTTGCCGCAGGACCCGACCAACAAGGCCATACTGAGCTTCACAAAAAGAATTTGAGCTTGTGTTAAGGCAGAGAGTGGACACTCTCATTATACCTTACAATAAACTGCAAAACCGAATGCTGAGGTCGTAGGGAAAAGTGATATCATATGACATGGAAATCTACAAGTGACGTAAATTTTCCGCGGATATTTGAAAAAACGAAATTTTAAGTTTGAACAGCTGTAACTTTTGCAAACATGAAAAGTTTCAAATGAAACTTTCAGGGATTGTTGGAAATTCATTCTCCTACAAATTGGGATATTTTCGCAGAAAAAGTTCAATCGGCGGCGAAGATATCGCATTTTCCCCGGTGGTACGTTTTTTTTTGAGCCACCCTGTACATGTAGCTCAACCACCGCTGCTCTGATATCTATTATACATCACGCTTCGGATCTACTCAAGAGTAACGATCATGTTGTTATAATCTCTATGGACTACTCAAAAGCATTATTTTGATTCTATCAAACACTCTGCAATAACAAGCTTATTAGCCACCTTGAACATTCCAGATTGTATCTACAACTGGCTCGTCAATTACCTACATGGCAGGAAACACTCAACTCGCTTCAAAGGAGTTACATCTGCTTCTATAACCATCAACGCTAGCGTCATCCAGGGATCTATTATAGGTCCTGCTGACTTCATAGTAGGTACATCTGACATCCACCCTCTTCATTACCAGAACCGACTATCTAAATATGCTGACGATTCCTATCTCTTTATTGGCTCCAATCACTTATCTACTGCAACAGATGAACTCCAACACATCGCCAACTGGTCTAAAGGAAAGAACTTGCGGATCAATTCTGACAAAACACGTGAAATTGCTATTATCAGACGCAACAAGAGCTCACTCTCAACCCATCCATCCATCTCTGGAGTTTCCCATACAAAATCCATCAAGGCATTGGGAGTTCTTAATGGAGAGAAATTAACAGTTACAGACCACATCAACAAGATTATCTGCTCTGGCACTGCCTCACTCTATGCCATCAGAACCCTCAAGGCTCATGGGGCATCCATACAAGAGCTACAAACTATTACTAGAGCTACTATCATATCCAGAGTTATGTATGCCTCTCCTGCATGGTGGGGTCTTGCTAGTGGATTGGACAAATCCCGTCTTGAGGGCCTCATAAACAAACTTAGACGAGCTGGCTACTTACATCCTGATACACTTACAGCAGAAACTTCAGCGCAAGATGCTGATAATGTGCTTTTCAAAGCTGTTCAGGGAAATGAACTTCATGTCCTCCGTAACCTCTTTCCAGTACAACGTGATCCATTATATAACTTTAGAGAAAGGGCTCACAATTTCATCCTCCCCAATATAGGGTTACCATAAGTGCTCAGATGAAAAAGAGGACAAACAAAGTGTTCATCCGGTTACCATCCCGTAGCCGGTTCCTAGGCTCCTAGTGCTACGCCAATGTTAAGTGTTGTACAAATTTAAGTGACGTTAAACTACACAAAATTTTGTTCTTATTGTACATGGTTTCAATTTAAACTTCATTGAGTGAGTGTTCAGCACTCCAGCACTTCAGTACACATTACATTGCTGTCACTGACTGCACACAGAAACAAAACAGTGACAGAACCCAGTGTTTCTACAGAATTTGGTTACTTTGGTATATGAAGTTACCCGAACACTCTTAACATGCTTCGGCGTTTCGACGTGCGCCTTAAAATCCAGTGCACACTTATTGGCAACTGACATATAAGTTACGCTGCCGCATGTCAAACATTGAGCTTCCCAGCCATAACGACCTGCACGAAAACACTTAATTACGTTTCGGCATTTCTTATGTAATTTTCCCGTTAAATTGAAAAAATTAATTACTTTCATTAGATCTACAATTATCATTACGTAACTCGCGTTATATTTAGGTGCTTGGTTTACAAAAAACGTGCCAGGAACCGGAAATCCAATGGTAGCCATACCATTGAGGTAAATATTGCAGGAACGCGTGTTTACCGTAGTTCACGGAATGGAATAGTATATAACATGGAAAAGTATGTGAGATCGATCGATCGTGGACGGACGGGAAAACCCGGACAAAAGCCATATTTCTGGAAAGCCGCCCGGACGCCCGGACAGAGGCCTAAAAAGAGGACATGTCCGGGGAAACCCGGACGTATGGTAACCCCTACCCCAATAAAGACTCATTAAACTTTATCCCAAGAATGTTATTCAAAAACATGTACTAACTGTTTTTACCATAAGCTTTAAGCAACCATACTGTTAATTTTGCTAATGTAAACCTACAGCGTTCTGTCTGTTGTTTATCGAATTAAACGAAAAAATACATACATGGTTCAAGTGATCTAGTGTAGGCCCTATGTGTCCGTGTGTGTGTGTGTATATACGATGCATTTCTGCGCGTGTGTATAATTATGATGCATGTGTCCGTGTGTGTAAAAGATGCATGTCTGCGTCACTCTGCTCTGTTCCTTAAGAACCTAAAAACTGTTTTATTTAGCCGTGGCTGGGCCGGGGGCGCTTCTGAGTAGCCTACCTTGAAGAGGCGCTATATAAATTTCTGAAATAAATAAATAAATAAATAAATATATGCCGCAGGTCCGCAGCGAGACTCATTTGTAATAGGAGAAAATACGATCACGTTGTCACTCCCACACCCAATGTTCTGCTTTGTCGAAATTATTCCATCCGAAATAATTGAAGCTGGATTGAGAAAAACAATTCAGTTTTTCATAGACGTTTGATGAGAGCAGCTCCTCCTGAAATAGAAATGGGATTGATTGAACGAACATCTTGACGAAATGAAGCAGAACTGATTAATTTGTTCTTTGCTGAAATAGAAGCTGGACTGGCGAAAAGAATGTGTGATAAAATTAATCGAAGGTGAACGATAATATACCCATGAAACGAACGCTTACCGACTGGATTGATGTTTTTTAAGTGAAATAGAAGTTAGATTGACGAAAATAAATGGAATCGAAATGGAAGCTGGATCGATAAAAAGATCGCTTGAGAAAATGAAGCATGACTTGTTTTTCTTAGCTACTATAGAAGCTGGACTGATGAAAGCACACCTAAGAAATGTATGCTAGATTGATGAAAAGAACGCTTTAAAAATGGAAGCCGGATTAGTGATCTCTAGCAGAAATAGAGGTATAATAACACTGGACAACAAATTTTAACTTTTTTTGCTTCCGAAAAATCGTGGACTGTTTTCTATAGAATTTGACGTGCTGAACACGATGGTGTGCTCAGAATTGTTGTATCACGTAAGGTTTTTGAGAAAAACAACATTTAAGATTTTAATTTAAATGCTCATAATTATATTGCATATATTTACAATATACTATAAATTAAATTTTTTTACTTCCGAAACATCTTTGACCGTTTTCTATAGAATTTGACGTGCTGAACACGATGGTGTGCTCAGAATTGTTGTATCGCGTAAGGTTTTTTAGAAAAACAACATTTAAGATTTTAATTTAAATGCTCATATTATATTGCATATATTTACAATATACCATATTTTTTAAAACTTCTAACCGTCTTAAAATATACTATAGTTTAAAGCTTATCTGAAAATAAGCTGGCTAATTTGTTATGCATTTACAAGCATATAGACAAAACTAAACTTTGGACCTGAGACATCAAACTACAGACAAGCTGATGTCAACTTCCTTAGAGGGATATGCATGTAGAGACCTATGCTGATAATCGGCTTTAATTGTGCTTTAACACTTTTGCAGGCAGATTCTACCCAGTATTAATGCATATGCAGACCCAAGTTTATTTATTAAGCAAAGACGAACATTTATGTAAACTGTCCTAAGTGCAGGTCTGGATATATCTCAGTTACACGAAGCATATTATAACGTTATAGCTGAAAATATGGAAATAAATAGAAAATTTGAAGATTTCTCAAAACGTTACGTGATGGGACAATTTCAAGGTGATTTTCGTGATCAGCAGCAGAAACTGCATAAGAAACACCTGAAAGTCTTCAGGAAGCAAAATCACTGTTGTCCAGTGTAATAATAAAATTAATTATCAGGCCATAAGGATAATGAAAAACAGTTCTTCTGACATTTTATTGAACCTAGCAGAAAATTGACTGCAAACTGAAATTTCAGCATAATACGAAGTTAAAAGATTCATGTTTTTATCCGTTCAACTTTATTTCATGAAATTTTGGAATCATATTCTTGGTCCAGTTCTCTAAATATTTGGAAAATTTTAGCGTGATATGTTAGCAGGCATTAGAGATATATGAAAAACAATGTGGCTTACTTTTTTGAATCACGGTGTTTATCGATAATACAGTTTTACTATTGAGCAAGGGAAACGTTGGTTATCCCAAAATAAGGGCACGATGCAATAGTTGCAGCAATAACAGCAGACAAACCATTGACACTATAATCATATTTTAGCGGATAGCCTACTCTTGGTTTTAGCCAACGTGGTCGCAACTAGATGCTGATGAAACACAAACGTGAAACTGAGAAAACCGAATTTGGGGATTTCTTTGAAAATTATTCATCTTCGTGATTGCCATTGCTCAAATTTTTGCTAAGAGATTCAACACTGAACATTGTTTTTTACCCTTCCGGCAAAATACTTGCATTCATCCATGCATCAAAGTGATCGCTGTTCCAAGACAATTGATAAACTATTGTTTTCTACGACATGGCAATAGGCAATTATGATAATAGGATATATTGTGAGGTACTTGAAATTTACGCCAATAATGTCTAGCCTACTGATACATCTTCAAACAACATGGATCATCTTCAAACAACATGGATCAGCTATAATGATTTTTACGTAAGAAACTAGCAATACAGTTAAGAACCCTAAGTATAGAATTCAGCTGCTGTCATATTTCCTATTGTACATAATGCCGTAGCATGAGTAAAGTGCAGTTTTTAGAAAAATTCTCAATAATTAATTGTTTGCAATTTTACAGGCAATAAGCGAAATACATGCTCTCTTGACCAGTACTATTTCTGCTTGGTAAAAGCCACTGCACGGTGGATTTCATCTGGCGCCTCCCGCGATTGTGATTGTCCTCTTCAGTGCCATATACCCACCTATCCAAACTCAATCTCTACAAGTCATCTTTCAGATCATTTCCTCAGTTACATGTCACAGAAGACTCAATTCAAGGGACGGAATCTGACGATGTCTAAGCTGAGCAAGGAACTCGCCTACCTGGATATCTTCTACTCTCAGCTGAACTACATCGACATCCAAACAACTCCAGCTTACAATTTCCTCACACTGGTTTGCGACATTGGCGGCGCATTGGGGCTAATTCTTGGAGGAACACTTCTAACCATTGCCGAAGTTTCCCAGTTCTTCGTCCAACTAATGAATGAATTTATTACTGCTGTAAGATTCTCTAAGATGCAACGCCGTTGAAAAAGTGATTCCTAAAGCACTATAATTATATGCGAATTTCATTCGTATAGAACGACAGATTTGGTCAGTTTAGGGTTTATAAAGAATACACGAATGAATGATTATTCTACATAATTTTAAACAGGCATTGTGCAGCTGAATAAATAATTTGCGAAAATACATTGCACGTTCGGCTTTAATGCAAAAATGTCCTTAAATGAGCTGGATAAATCATTCTCTTTTAATTTTATACTGCAATTATGTCACATTTAAACTGAATTTCCGAACACTGCATATAGGCCTAATTGTAAACGGTTTCTATATCAACGTCGCAACACTTTAAGGTTAGAAGAGTAATCAGCTATAATGTGTACGTGAGCATTTTTATAGACTGTACTTATGCAGACTATTAATATTTGTGATGCGTTCTGAGATAAGGGCCCATAACTCTCTCCCCAGTTACGGAGAAAACTGGCTCTAAAGCAAGTGTAGGTCTATTTTGGTTAGCCTATAGTATGAAAAAACTAATTAGCATCCCTCTTTGTCATCGATAATTTTTCAAAAAATAATT
Organism: Lumbricus terrestris; assembly: GCA_949752735.1. Classification (NCBI taxonomy): domain Eukaryota; kingdom Metazoa; phylum Annelida; class Clitellata; order Crassiclitellata; family Lumbricidae; genus Lumbricus; species Lumbricus terrestris. The sequence goes on along the minus strand of OX457051.1, from coordinate 4,133,561 downwards.
TTTTCTTATCTATAAGATTTTCAGGATTTTATCTTCTATACTTGCAGAACACAATAAAAGCATCAACTCCATAACTTATAACTAATATATATATATAGCATGCTTTCAAAGATTGCTGAAAGTTTAAATTGAAATATCTCGAAATTGTCATTTTCGCATGTTCTGTAATCGAAAAATTAAAAAATATACTTTGGATGGAGATATCAACTTCATTTTTTCTGTATTTTAATGAGATATTACTCAGGCATATGAACCAACACTTAACTCCATTTGAGACTTATGGGCCCTTATCTCAGAACGCATCACATTTTTGTACGGTATTTTTACTTTAGTAGGCTACTATTCGTTGCGCTTCAGCACAATTGTTTCCATTCTAGCCGTGTGTTTTTTCGTTTGAATTCTGTTTATTCTTTACAATTAAAAACAGCGTTGTCAAATTCAGCTTTTGCTTCACAGGTTTCCAATATTCTGAAAAACAGTTAACAGATATTTTATTTAAAACCATCTGCAAATGGTCCTGTGTATCCGTTTTCATGTTTGTTCTCTCGCGATCTTTAGACACTTCTTCACTGTCAAATGATTACTTCTGCAAAAGTATTTAAGCCTTTTATCGTTATAGCAACAGTCCCGTAAAAATCACAATAACAGATGCAGCCGGTGCAACTAAAAAATCTCCAAGTTCATTTTGCCGGAGTTAAAAGGTCAATATGAAACACTGTCGATCTTGTGGCCCAACGTAGGTCCCAGCACCCACTCTATCATCAGACCACTGTGAAAGTCTCGTTGCTCAGTACAACGACAATCCTATGCGTTTTATATTAGCATGGGACATGCGCGCGTCCTTTACAAAAACAAGATACAACGGGGAAACTAGCACAATGACACATTAGTAGCAGAATGCCACTTTAATCGAACAAAACAAAAGAGTAAATACGGTACATAAGCAGTATTAGTAAACACAAAAGCAGTGGAATTGTTGGGCCTGCCCTGGAATGCAGATAGGGCTGCTGGAAGGAGTTCAGCTTGCTCAAGGAATGAGGAGGTGGCAACACTGAGCAAGGAAATCGTCGGGACAATTATTATTGAAGTCTTAAGTCATGTTTTTCAGCAATAAAATTATGAGAAGTTTTTGGCGATGACAGCCTAAGAATTTTGGCAAATGTTACAGTGCGGAAAATTGAGAATAAATTAACAACTGGAGGAGAACCTTTTGAAGTCTTAATCCACGACTATCAACACTGGATTGACGAGCAATTTCGTTTAAAAATACCATTAAGTGTGGAAATTAAAAAAGTTCCAAACCCACCGCCTGCTCGGCTCTTCGCTGCTCGCTGATCGTCATTCGGTCGCTCGTTCGTCCTATACCTCGAAACCAGGACCATGTCTCCGCCTATGGTCTAATGTAACACTGTCAGGATAGATGGAAATGGTCACATTATGTTTCTCATTCGTTAGTTCCCTTGTGTCCGGATTTATTTGTGCATTTGAATCAATGGATAATTTTGATATAAAATATTTGTTTGCATGACTATAATTTAGTTACCGTTTTATCCTTTCTGAAACAGATAAATTTCTCTAGTAGCAAGCGGGATTTCTGTCCCTTTTTCTCGCTAGATGACAGTGAACACTTATGATTCTCATCATTTGGTTCCACTGTGATTTCATGTGTCATGTGTAGGCGTGTCAATATGCCACAAATAATATTATAAGTGCCATGGCCTAAACGAGATAATCCAACCTCTACATGTATATAAGCCATCAAGAATATAAAACCTTAAATCACAACCACGGAAATAGACAACTGAAGGCGAGTCTGTGCCAAAGTGATACACGTAAAAACTTATAGCTAAACAAGACAAACCAACCTCTAAATAGGCCATCAGAAAAATGTGAAAAACTTAGATCACAACCGTGGAAAAAGACAACTGAAGGCGAGACAGCGCCAAAGGTAATAAACAACATGATAAACTTATCATTCCAGAGTTTGGTCAGTGATTGTAGTAATTCCATCATGACTTGAGGTTTCATTTCTTTAGAAGACAGGTTGGGTGATAAGGAGGTTTAGAATGATCCAACACAATGAATGTTAGATCAGGGTTTATAGTTTTTCAATGTCATCAGTTGTCAATATCTTGATGAGAGCCGCGTCAGGATCAGTGGCTTTCTTTGCAAAGACAAACTCTCCATATGTCCAGGTTGAAGCCACCATTTTATCCTTCAACAATTTTCTTACTGTCACATATAAACGAGCGCTGGATTAAGTAAGATGCTCGTTTTTGTAGAGCTTCTCTCTTGGTTGATCAGATTGAGTATAGCCTAGTTGAGCGGAGGAGTTTCCTTGCGTCGAACAGGTTGTATACGACGTATACAGTATACGACGAGAGGTGAAGCTTACGATGACAGAGCCATGGGAGATTCTGAGTAGTCAGTTGAGGTATGTGAGCGGTGAGCAGTGGAAATGTCACGCTCCGTGATGTCAAGGCCAAGTCTGGTCTGAAATAAGTGAAGAACATCAGACACGAGTGACCGATCCATTTCCCTCTGGGTCCTTCAGCTCCCAATGGATTCATCATATGGAGAAGGCCGACTAGCCGGTAAGAGCCCATGAATTATGAGGTTGGATAATTTAGCATGTCTCTCCAAGTCTTCCAGTTTTCCTGTGAGATTCCTATTGCATTCCTCCATTTGCTTTAGTTTACCGTCCATCACAGAGAGCTAGGTGTTGCATTTCTCAAAATTCTCGCTGCAGATAGATTCCATTGTTAGCGCAGATGTAGGCCTAACTTCCTTCGAAACTTGTTTAGTTACCTCCCTTGTTCAATCAATCAATCATATAAATTTATATAGCGCCCCTTCAAGATCTCTACTTAGAGGCGCTCCCAACCCAGACCTGTTCAAAAAGAAAGGTCTTGAGAAGACGGTAGAAAGAGCCAGCAGAGGTCACGGGGAAGCGAACGGAGAGCCGCAGGGGGGCTATTCCAGATAGCTGGACCCACCACGGAAAATGCTCTTCGCTGCATAGTAGCGGTACGACAAAAAGGGACAAGATAGTCACCGCGGGCAGCTGACCGCAGCGATCGACGACCCAGAGAAACCGAGACTGAAGTAAAAAGCTCACATAGGTAGGATGGAGCTTGAGACAAAATGCAGCGCCAAGCTATAGACGAAACTCTATAAGCAATGCGTTGCTGCAGTGGGAGCCAGTGGAGGTCGTCCCTCATGAAGGCAAAAACGTGAGCAAAATGGAAAATGCCACCAACCAAGCGTGCTGCAGATCGAAGGACCCTAACCAAGGAGTTCAGGCGGACCTGTGGGAGGCCAACATGTTATGTCAACGGCCATTTGTGTCACAATACCTTCCGTAATCGGAGTAGGTAGAGCTGTGAGCCCAACGACCAGAACACTGACTACTTTATCTTTTAGAACGAACTCCGCAAGTTCAACTATTTTTGAAGCTTTCTTCGCCATAAGTCCTGATATTCGCATCAAATTTGTGGAGTAATTTGTTAGTATAAATGATTTTGTCAGGCATGCGGCAAGATTTTAACCTAAACAACCGCCATCTTTTGGATGAGTTCTGAACTAAATGAATGGATAAACGAATAAAAAATAGATAACAGTTTCCCAAGAGCAAGAACCCTCTGGTTAGGCTGATTCTATATTGTAATCTTAATTTCTAACTTCTAAAGCAATAGGAAGATGATTGCAGGGCACCAGCTTATTCGCGAGCGGCTGCATCGAGTTGCAAGGCTGTCTAAAGAGTAGTTACAAAAAATTAGTAAGCCTGAGTCTACATGTTTGCAATGTTTTTCCTCATAGTGCTATTATACGGGAGCGAGACGTGGACGAAGACGAAGACGTTGGATGACAACATTGCTGCGTGTGAAATGTGGATATGGAGGAGTCTACTGGGTATTTCTTGGAGAGAGAGGAGAACAAAAGAATCTGTGATCCAAGTGATAGGTCAACTAAGAGGGGATACGTCATTGCTGCAGAGGACTTAAAAACAGAAGCTGATGTATTTCTGTCACCTGATGCGCACGGATGGACTGGAGAAGGCGATGATGCTGGCGTGTGGAGAGGGTACGAGGAGAAGAATACCGCCGAGGACCAGATGGATGGAGGATGTACACAGGAGGACAGGGGTGAACCTTGAACAACTGAGGGATGAAATGCAGAACAGAACGGAGTGGAGAAGGCTGGTCATGACGGTCATGGCTAGAGTTCCTCGAAATGACGGCACAAGGTGACAAGGTGATCGGTTTTGTTGCCGTTCGTTTCAACCGTTGCTGTCTCTGTTGTGATCGCTTCCTGATAAGCTGACCGATGTATTGAAGGTACCATCAAATACAGGTTGTATCATGATATTGCAACTAGTTGATTGGAAATTATCTGCAATGGGATGCACACAACCGCAGGAAGTAAGGACGAGAACGCTTTCCTGCCTGAAGAAGGACGGAAGCTCTGCCCCGAATGCCGCTACTTGACCCTGGCACAGTCGTCTGAAGTGGAACGGGAGTGGACGGGGAAAGGAAGGTGGTAGTAAAGGGGCGAAGAAAGATGGTAAATGGGTAGGAGTAGGGATGACGGACTTTAATGAGGGTCTTGCCTTACTTACAGCATACTCCTTAAATATATTAAATCATTATTAATTAAAGAAACTTCATGCCTCAGAAAGATCCTGGGCGAAGCGGTGTAACAACGCTAGGTCTCTGTAAGAATGTCTATTAACATTTTTAATTTGGATCTGTGACTGCCAATAATTATAGGTGATATGCTCTGAATAATATTGTCTGTTTGATTAAGTTGCTTGTTTGCTGCTTACCTACAGTAACAAATAGGCCTAAACGAATTTTATTGATTAAAAAAATCAGTTGCTGCTGGCATTGAATCACAATAATTGTAGACACGGAGCACCAAACTGTTTCTCTTTTCTAAAGAAAGAAATACCAATGTCTTGGCCTCCGGTTGTCTTTCTTTCTGTTACCATTGAATGACGTTGATTTTCTAAAAGCACACCAATCCTACCAATATTGTCTCTAAGTATTAGGCCTACAGGATATGGTCATTTGTTAACCCAGTAAATCCTTAAAGATTAATGAGCTCGTCGATTTTCATATGAAGACAACCCTTACGAGCCTTCTTATCGTTGATGATGCCAAAGTTTAAAGATGACAATGTGAAATCAAGTGGGGAAGTGACAGTCACTGATACAGATTACTGCTCTGTGTACAATGTTCAATATTGTGCAAATATTATGCCTCAGTCTTTTTAGCGATTAGGTTCACTTATCACAAATGGGTCTTCTATTGTGTGCGAACACTAAGCCTACTCTCGACTTCTCTTTTCTTCAGATGAGACAAAGAGTCGACCTGCAAAGCATAATATTCGATATTGAAAGCGGACAGACCAATGGAATCAGTTTCTATATTAGGAGGTTAGTAGGCCTAGGCTACATATAGCAATATATTTAGATATTAGTTCGCTAAAATAATATTACTTAGCGCCAACTGAAAAGTATCATCTGAATATAGCTGCAGTTTGCCTTTAGTTATGTAATTCTAGCCTAACGTTTTCCCGTAATATTTTGTTTCCTCGAATATGTATGTACATGTAAGTATGTACGTAACTACCTGCTCCGGATCTTGATCCGTGGCTATCGATTTTGTCTTGATTGAGCGCCTGTGAATAAGCTGGTTCTCTCGACTTCTCTTTGTGGGCGCTGTAGAAGTTCCAAGCATACGATTACGATATGCTAGCTATCTATAAATAGTACGCACTACTTACGAGTAGCCTAAGCAGCGAAGAAGCGAGATTCCTCACATAGGTTAAACCAACATACGAAAAGGCATAATATTGTTGGTCCACATAATTCATAGTATTACTTTGACTAAATTCCGAACTCCTGAATTAAGTTGGCCAAAATGCGAGACACGTTTTAGGAGAAGTTGTCCTCAACTTTCATCGCAATAATAAAATCCCGGAATTGTTCGGCCAGGTAAGAAAATGGTTGAAGCATTTCATCTGATGGATGTCACAATGACACTAAGTATACGTTTCGGGTATTAAAAGCGTAGATCTTCGTAAATTATTGGAGACGTCAGCGATAACCTAAATATGTTTTCTAAAGCACACCTACAGGATCTTGGAACCTGAACACTTTCCCGGGTAAATTTCCAGATTCCTTCAAAAATAAATCATTGACACCGTGCCTAATTAAACCTCCCAAAATCAACTCTAGGGGACAGCAGTGTGATGCTCTTGCTGCCTCGTCACATCTTGTACACGTGAAGAAATTTGTCAAGGCATTGAACAAAGGAATGGAGTGGACTAGGTTGGCGTGGAGGGGTGAGAAAGACAGTGAAAGGAATGAAAAAGTGGTGGGTATGGATGGGAGGTACAAGGGAAAGAGCAGAGGCGGGAAGAGAAAGGGATGGGCTTACGGCAGCAGCCCTGAACTTGAACTTTTGGTTAGCCACAGTCAATCAACTTCACAGGCCGTATGGTAAAAGACCAGACGGCCTTACATTGATTCCCAGGCGCTCAGGTCGTGTTTGACATGGATCGTCACAGTGGCAGACACTGTGGCTACCACTTATCTAGCCACGACCTCCAATTGGATGGGTGGCACTGCGGAAATGACTGAGGTTATGAAAAACACAAAATATGCACAACTGATGTAATCCTACCACTTTGTCCCATTGTCTTTTGAAACAATGGGACCAATTAACGCAAAGCAACAGGAATTTCTCGCCGACCTGAGTCGCCTTTTGGGCCAAATTTTAGGAAACCCAAGAGAAACCAGTTTCCTGTTTCAGTTATCATTCAGCGTGTCAGTGCTGCTGTCGTCCATAGCACTTTGCTCTTCCAGATCTTTACATGGATGGTCATCTAGCCTCTAGAGTTAAAATGTCTTCTTAGTATCTTAAACCTGAGGGATTGTACATGCAGATTCCTTGGTAAATAATAATAATAATAATAAATAATAAATAATAATAATAATAATGATAATGATAAAGCGTTAGTGGCAATAGCAGGAGCAGCAGTAGTAGTATACACTATTAGTAGTGGTAGTAGCAGCAGCAGCCCGAGTACAATGGAAACCATTTATTCTTATCCATACATGCGACAAATATTTGGCAATAGGAACTGACGGTGATAACGATGTAAATGTTGAAGATAATGATGGCATGGTTTTTGTTCTGTACTAAGAAGAAAAAGAATGAAAGCAGAAGAATATTCTAATATGTCATAAAACTCATAATGCATGAGAAAAGGCGGAATATGGGCAATGGCGTCATACACACTCCCAACCTTTCCTTTTCATTTCAAGATTAATTTTCATTAGCCTACCCGCTTGCTGGCAGCTAACAGGCCAATAATTGTCATTCTGTATTTTATCGGATATTGGCGAATTCCCAGACAGTGTGAAGCATTATCTTTGTATTTTAATTAACCTTCTTTTCTTATTGCAGCGAATTTCTCTATTATTTTTACGAAGCAAAACTTTTTTTCTTTAGTTTTCCTTCTGTCTGTTGTCAAATTGAAAGCGACGACGACTGTTTCCCAATTTCCGTGTGAAGTACGCAATCTCAACGTCACAGTCGATAACTTTTTGAGGCTCTACATCGATGGCGTCAACATAACTGACCTTCCAAATGCTGACATGTATAATCTAGTGGACGTTGTCGATCTTCCTTGTACTACGAGATTAATAGCAATTCATGGAAGAAATGGACCTGAACTGCTCTTTGGAGCTATTCTGGCGTCAACCGAAGATGACTTTGTTCTGACCGATGCTACTTGGAAATGTTCGAACGTCAGTTATCCAGGTTGGGAAGAAATTGGTTTTGACGATTCCACTTGGGAGTCTGCCGTGGAGTATGGTAATAACGGAGGAAGTATTTGGGAATACCGTCCTGGTATTAGCACAAACGCTGAATGGATCTGGCTGAGACAATGGACTAATCTACCAAATTCGACTTATGAAGAGATGGACATGGAGGTCTACTGCAGAAAAAGATTAGGTAAACTGAATCCTTTTGCATTTCGTTCATGATACATCCTCTCCATCAACTTTAATGCTTTAAGGAAAAAGTTCGAATGAGCTCATTGTGCCCTCCTTATTTAAAATGAAAACCAATATAAATAAATAATGTGACCGTCCTTTACAACAAGCATACTATAGTACTATAACGTGTATGGTAGGCTATGCCTCAAAACTAATTACTGAAAACGCCACTCATGTTTGGCGCAACACAATAAAATGAAATTGAACAAGAACACAAAGCCAGTTTGATTAGTGGCAGGCTATCACAAGATAGTCGCAGGATAACAAAACCTGTTTATAGCTCTCATTAAATGAGGCTAGCGAATCAATAAACTTCAAATAGACTTACGTTAATGGTAATAAGTACATGTACAATGCTGAAAGTAGGGCGTTGTGCATGCATACATTACATTCATGCATGCATACATACTTTTATACATACATACGCACATAGGCTACATACACAGATGCATACGCTTCAGAGCTCTAAACTAAATTATTCGTCATAACAATAGTGTCTGAGTCCTAAGTGTCTCGTATGGTCAGATTTGGTGTCTTGACTGTGGTTAGGGTTAGAGTTAGGACTAGAATCGTCATTCAGTCGACGATACTATAATTATTTGATTATTGTTTGTCAATGCATGAATTGCAGCGGTTTTTTTTATTGCAAGGTGGATTTATGAAAACAATTCTTGCTTTGCAAAAGTGGGATTAATGAAAATAATACTTTAATAAGGTGCGATTTCTCGATTTCAGCTTGAATAAATGAAATATTTATTTTATGTTAGGGGAGGGTGCGGCAAAACGCCCATGGGAGGTAAGATGCCCATAGGCATTATTTCAGTCAACTGAAATGCCGAATCCAAATTTTAGTTAGAACCGTTTAGTTTTATGTATTTCCGGTTGAAAGACATCCTACTTTCGTTTTCCCTGTGACCAGGTCACTCGTTATCAAGAAAATTCGATTTTTGCGAAAGCTGATGTAAGGGTTCCCATTTTTCATTAATTTGTTAAAATTACTTAGTTTCGCTTTTTCCGAAAGATCCATGCTTTGTTGGATTCATACTTATTTAGGTATGCTACATTGAACTTAAACCTGCCATTGAAGTAGTCGTTTTAGGCGAGGAGTATGGAATGTAACTACTACTGCTTGGGGGTAAGATGCTCACGGGGCTGGGCGTCTTACCCCACGTGACTGGGCGTCTTACCTCACATGACGGGACATACATACCTACATACTACAGAAATACATATATACATACATACATACATACATACATACATACATACATACATACATACATACATACATACATACATACATACATACATACATACATACATACATACATACATACATACATACATATATACATACATACATGCGTACATGTGTACATACATACATGCATGCATACAAACATGCATACATACATACATACATGCATGCATGCATGCATACATGCATACATGCATATGTATATGTATACATACATACATACATACATACATACATACATACATACATACATGCATACATACATACATGCATGCATACATACATACATACATACATTCATGCATACATACATACATACATACATGCATGCATGCATGCATACATACGTACATGCACGTACGCTAGTCAATTATCTAGTATACATTATCATTGGGGTAAAATGCCCAGGCTATGGGCATTTTGCCCCCTAGGTGGGGCAAAACGCCCTTTTTGGACCAACAACTTTCAGACAATTTTGTGCCGAAATTTGAATTCATTTAATTTTTTTATTTAGTGATATTGTAGCTTAAGTGCAGATGTTTATGTTGATAAAAAAATAACATTAGATATTAATGTGTTTTGCTCTCTACACCCAGTTTTTCCTTAAGGGGGGCGTTTTGCCCCACCCTCCCCTATTTACTCACCGTAGTCTTCGTTTCAATCCTACGTTGATATAGCCTATTTGCTCTTTTTCATTGCTAATCAGCTTGCTATGTTGACTCCTATAGATATATTGTCTTTTTCATCGCTAATCAGATCGCTTTGAATTTGGACCAATCAAATAAGGGCTATCAGTCCATATTGCTGTGCTCTCCTGGTATCGGAGAAGATGCTGCAGACGGGTCCGCATAATCCATGCATAGTGTACTGAAACTTATCCAGACATGACCTAAGCTTAGTTCGCGAGATGAACCATAATATGCTCTATACTAGCTGAGCTCTTTTTGAACTCGCTCTTTTCTATATAGTCGTCCTTTCGAAATCACTTTTTGATAGTAAATCCATTCTTCTAAACCATTATCACGACTCCGAAAACTCTTCCGTGAGTCTATTATTTCCCTCCATTGATATAGTTTGGTTTTGATCTGGTATTTCATAGATATTAGTGACACGGTAATATCGAATCTATGACGGTTACAGTCACATCGTCTTTTTATTTTCAGATCCAAATCTGTGTGTACTCAGCAACCCTTGTCTATTCGGAGCCACCTGCATTGATGAACCTAACGGAGAATACCAATGCATCTGTGCGCCTGGCTACACTGGAAAGGACTGCTCAACAGGTATAATATTATTCGTTCATATGAGCAGCATAGAATATCACTGTTCAGTCACCCTGCTGGGTGACTGAACATATTCACGTTGTGGAGGCGGCGGGACAAATTTGGCAGACGGTAACCGCTTAGTCATTACCCGACGACACCATTTCTTTTTTCGATTTTTTCACCTTTTTAGTCTTATTCGAAAAATTTTCCCCGTAAATACTACAATCAATGGATTTTTGTCTGATGACATTTTTAGTGACGCCCTTCCATTTTCCCAAAAAATACATTTATTTTACATCTCACCAAATTATCATATGTAACTAACACCTGTCCAATGTTTTGGCGGGGCGAAATGTTACTTAAGCTTACATAATTTTTCTGAGGGGTGGTGGAAATATTTTCCATGTAGGCTACATGTTAGCGACAGCTCAAGATTGTTCCTGAATGAAATGTCATTCCCTATGGCGTAGCCAAGGAGGTTTAGGGGTTAAAGTCTTCTATTGACTTAGGGAAAGCGTTTGTAAAAAGTTATTTATTCACTTAATTCTTTACCCGTTTGTCCCGAGAATATCTGCTGAAAACGGGCTTAAAATTTAAAAATTAACCGGTAAAGGGATAAAATAGAAAAAACAGAACAGTTGTTTGTAATGACAATTGTTTTATTCCCTTTGTTACTTTATTCCGTTTTTTATCATCTATTTTATTTACTGTGATGCTGTTGGGTTGGTATCAGGAAGGGCATACAGCCATAACCCGACAATCATAAATTCCTGGCTACGCCACTGTTGGATTGATGAAAAAGTCACAATTAAATAGCCTAAGGGCTGGATAAATTAAATGAAAATAATATTTTGTAAAATAAAAGTTGGATGATAAAAGAAAGTCACGCCTAATTGACGAAAATATAGTTGCTTAAATAGAATCTGGGCTGATGAAAAGAAATCGAAATTAAATAGAGGCTAGATTTGAAGAAAATAATTCTTGCTAAATTGGCAGTCAGATTGATGAAAAGAGGCCACGCCTAAAATAACCTGGATTGATGAGAATATTCATTGTTTAAATAGGATCTGATTTGATGAAAATAAATGTTGCCTAAACAGAAGATGAAAATAACTCATGATTAAATGGAAGCCGGAGTGATAAAAATAATCCTTGTTAAACAGAAGCTAAATTGATGAAAAGAGTTTTGTTTTTGTGGAATATCCCGTGAACTTTGTCTTTGCAGTCTACACTGCGCGCTTTCATAACAGTGACAGAAGGCATAGTCTACTCTACTTGATTCCGACCGAGCTACATGTAGGATCAAAGGTGCAATAGGAGCAGCATTCTGAGCACAAGTGTTCCATTATACCATGGACCTTTAGGTTGAAACTATTGCTGCTCGCTATCTTTGAATTAACTTTTTCACGTCAGATATTGAGTAATATTCCTCAAGTTTAATGTGATATCCGGTCAAAATCGCGCGCACAAAACCACAAACACAAAACCGCGCGCACAAAACCGCGCACACAAAACCGCGCACACAAAACCGCGCGCACAAAACCGCGCACACAAAACCGCGTACACAAAACCGCGCACACAAAACCGCGTACACAAAACCGCGCACACAAAACCGCGCACACAAAACCGCGCACACAAAACCGCGTACACAAAACCGCGCACACAAAACCGCGCACACAAAACCGCGTACACAAAACCGCGCACACAAAACCGCGCACACAAAACCGCGCGCACAAAACCGCGCACACAAAACCGCGCACACAAACCCGCGCACACAAAACCGCGCACACAAAACCGCGCACACAAAACCGCGCACACAAAACCGCGCGTTACAAGACCGCGCACAAAAAACCGAGCATCACAAAACTGTGCATTACAAGAACCTCGCGAACAAAAAAACCACGCGCACAAAAATCTGTCATGCGGCAGGCCTACTCTCACTAAACACCTAAAAAATGCGTTGAAGAAATGTTATATAAACTTCAATGGCAGCGTCGACCATAATTACTGACATTTATATAGTTTAAAGCCTGCTTAATTACGCCACAACGAAACAACCGACGCCTATAATTTATAGAGAAGCTATTATAATTATAGGCCAACATTACGGCAAAAATAATTTATGTAAACGGCAACGACCTTTGTTGCCGTAAGCTGTCGCTAAACTCTAAATCGAATCCATTCGATTCAGACACAATTCGAAAAGGCAATGGCTAGAAATTATCATTGCGCATCTCTTACAACGCATCCCTAAATGCATTCGAAAAATTTATTGTTATATATTATAATATAATATTATATATATATAATATATACACGACCTTCAACAAAACATCATATTTTACTTTTTTTCTTCAGTTCATTTCTCAGACTTAGCATCGTCATTCGTTGCCTATATTCCACCAATGGGAGCGTTGCACAATGAGTTGATTAAATTTATCCAACGTGTTCGATCCTGTGCATCTGATCATATGCTTTCTTGCAATTATTGATCTGTCTGTTTTCATAACCATTCGAATGCTATTTTCAAAGGAATGGTACGATATGTAGCTTACACAGATACTCAAACAATCGTGGTTAGGATCGTCGACCGAATAGCCTACTATAGCTTTCGGAACCCCTCGTGCGTTACAATTTCCAATTTTGAACAGATGCGCAAACAAGCGCGGTTATATGATAGTGCATGCGCGGTAATGAGTGTTCGCTGTTCGTGTGAGCGGTTTTGATAGTAAACCGTGTAATGTTGAGGTGCAGATAATGCACGATCTTACATTTGAAATCTCAATGCGGCTTGCATCAATTATGTCTTGTAAGGATTTATTGTTTTTGCTAATAGTCACCAACTACTGCGAGAGTATTCCATGTGCGAATGGAGGATTGTGTTCGCCTAGGCTGAATGGCTACGTCTGCAGATGTCGGTCTGGATACATAGGCGACAACTGCGAAGACGGTATGTTTGACTGCCATATGAAATCATACATTTGAACGAGTGACGGCTCAAGTAATTCGTCGACTGAATGATTTTATTCGAAAAGAGCCAATTACTTACATCTAGTAACGCTACGATGAATATGAGTATAAAATGAGTGTTTTTATTTAGTTTATGTCGACAACTTTTGACTGTTAAAATACCATGTACAATTTTACATATACCATTTTAGCAGACGATTATAATTAAGTGCGGTAGCCATCTTTGAAGTTCGGCGTGGTTTTGACATTCCGTTTCGTCCAGTTTACCGTCTGCAGATAAGGTAAGAGACTTTTAAAATTTAGCTCTGATGTAGCCTAGCCTGTGTTTTAAGAGCAACATTGTGTAGAGCTAACACATTTATTGAAGAGTTGTGTGTTAACATGATTTAAAGCTCCACATCAACCGCATTGCTTTAAATTAATTCATATTTATAAAAGAATAATAAAATGAGTTAAAATATTTGAGTTTGCTCAGTAAACGGCCTTTAGGCCTATTTGTAATACCTTTTGAGATGGCGAGAGAAAGTTCGGCATAATAACGTGTGAAGTAGATAAAAAGACTGACGCTACTCAGCAGTTTGTTTACCCAGAAAAGGCTTAAGATGCAATGTCCTCCATCGAAAACTGCTGACATGGTTTTTATTCCACCAAAAAGAGTGTTTGGATTGTGAAAATAAAGAGTGCGGATGTCTTTGACAGTTCCGTATGCTAGCGCTGATCCAATTACTGTTTTATGCGTAAAGATCCAGACGTCAATATCACGGAACCGTATAGGCCTGTAATTATCTACCATCTCTCAGTGAAGATGTAGGCTACTGGTACAGTCTTGTGAAAAACAGATTCCTTTCAACGTGTATGGGTAGATCGTCAGAGTCATCACGTGGGTACTTCTCAAACCAGCTCAGTAACCAATCAAACGGGACATGAAGTCTACTTTGACACCTTCATTTTGTGTTGGTTAAGAAATGGCTGTCGATCCAATCTCAGTTCTACAGGTTCCTTATCAGACGAAACCACGAGATGAACCTCAGCCATGATATGTTATAATTCAACCAGCTCTCATTACAATGTGCAATCTTCACATGCGTTGCATGGACATTCCGGACTTTTCACCTCGTGTTCCGTTCCAACGGTTTGAACATAACGTGACTGTAACAGTTGTTGCTGCATGGCTGAAGTCGGTCAAACAATAATTATTATGGATTAAATTGAATCCCGACGACACTGTCAATACCATCAAGCCACTCAATCGGTGATATTCGCTGCGATTGAGCCGACTAATAATTTTTTAATAATAATAATTTTCCTTTATTCAACAATCCGGTTGACAGACCGCAACCGGTTACGGTGTACAATTATGCAGTTTAAACAATTAACAGGAACCCAGATTACAGAATAGGCAAATCTTAACTAACTAACTGAACAGACAGCCTGCAAAGCATGTCTGCCCAACTCATTAGGCCTACCTATTGCTCTCTACGCCAGCGCGTTATCCATCACTCTACACCCCAACCCCCGGTATAGTCTGACAATCATCTGGTTTCGGATGTGAGGCAAGCAAGATGTCGCTGGTGTAAGAAGAATCTAAGGCTGCACTCTGCACAGTGATGGCTTGACTTTACCTGCACAAGATGCAGCAGTATCATACTTTCGTGTTTACAGGAAGACACTCTGGTGGAATACCCTTACAATGTCAAAATATTTGAATACTCGATTATTAAGACTGTTTGGAATCGCAATACAATCACTGTGTCTGTTGCTTCTTTAAAATGCCTTAACTATTTGCTTCAACATTGGTGCATGGCTCTATAATTGTGCAATCGAACAGTGTGTGCTGTGCATAAAGTACAACTATTGTGGTAATTATTAGCTTCAACTTGTGCCGGTTAATTGATGATATCCTGCTACTTAATTGGTTAGCCTATTATACTGCATTTCATTTTCTACTGGATCTATTTGTCTTCTATTTAATTTAATTTACGTTTTTCTCAGAGAATTGTCGCATCACGAGGTAAGCATATAATAACAATATTATTATCCAGCTCGTGTCTTCATCATCGTCTCACCATTTTGTGGCCAGAGTTTTGTAGAGAGTCAACGCCTCAGGTAAGAGTGTGGCATTTGGCTGCATACATAATTTATATATAGTTATGCACAGATCTAGCCTAGTTAGCTACACCGGTAAGCGCGCGCTGCATTCGTCTGTTGGTTGCAACGGACTGCGGTTCAAGCCCCGAGCTGGGAGTTGACATTCAGAGATTTAGATATCTCGGGCTAGCACGTGTGGGACGCAGAGGCGCAAGCTCCTGCGGAGCGACCTTGGGCAAGTTGCTTACCCATCATTGTCTGTGAGGAAGGCAACGGGAAACCACCTCACTCATCTCATCCCCAGGGGCGTCAAGCCAATGAACCTGCCTTCGGGCAGAGCACCATCATCATCATCATCATCATCATGCACAGATCTGTATATGCTTATATCTAGGCATATGTATCTCTGAATGCATGAATGTGTTTGAATTTGGCGAGTTATACAGCGCTTTGCACGAAGTCTTCAAAGTCTTTGTACGTGGTTAGTGATAGAGCTATATGAATAGCAGCTTCGGCTCAGAGCTAACTAGGAAGGAAGGAAATGAGGGATGCAGCTTGTTAGTCGCCTATCTACCAGCTACATAAAATTATGTCTGATTCATGTCCAGTCTGAAAACGGCGAACATGGGTCATTGCGTACATAATCGACATCGTCATCATAATATAAATGAATTTTAACTCAAAAGAGAACGTGTTACGTCCTAATGACGATCCGCATTCATCCATCCAGCCCGGTTGCTATATTATTATGTGCGTTTGTCGACTCACATTGTGTTTCTGGTGTAACGAGTATCAAAGCTGATGGCACTCCTATACATTTGAATGTAGCGACTGTTGTGGAAGCTGCACCAAAATTCCTGAAAATAAAATTTTATTTCGAATGTTGTCGGCATTAGAAATAACGGAGATGTACAAACGAAGGTCAGACGAACTTAAAACCGAATAGATATTTTTTTATCAGTGTTTGTAAGTAGCCTATTCGACTCAATTAACGTATGAAAGTTTCACGACGTTCTTATAGGCCTACGATGCTGGGTCAAGATTTCTTACAACTGCACATTGATTTTGTCAATTACTGTAGCCTAGGTTCTGTCATTTCAGAGATCTCGTCATCTTGAGGACCTGAGCAAAAAGAAGCCCACATTTCACAGCATCTCTTCAAGTTACGCGGCACATTCCACGTTGATATAGCCTACACTTGACATGGCCATAGAATACAGTTGTAGTCCGACAGCTTTGAATTTCTTGATTTTATGAAGACGAAGAATGTTAATTTTAATATTTATGTTAACAAGATAATTCATCTTAGAAACATTGATTGAGACTTATAACTATAATGTCGTTACTGACTAATGGCCTATCTGTCGTATAGGCTACTGTTGCTCCTCTACATTGCATACTAGTGTGAAAAGGTATGTCAGGTATGACACAAAACATAACGGAGCACAGAGGCTTTTTTATTGTTATGCACAGCTAAAAGTCCTAGCGAAGCAGATAATAGCCTACAATTTATAAAACTTACTTTATCATCGTAGCCTATATGTAAGCTTAGCCCATAAGTGAAGCCTTTTATTTTGATCATTAAATAAGTCATCTCATATAATTCCTTGTGCAATCACATACACTCATCCTCACTATGTCTTGATTCGTTTGAGATTGGCAGAGGCGATCTGAGGCATAATTGTAACATTATAATTATTATTTCCATGTGGCCAGTGGCAACATACGGTTGTGAGACGTTGACATTAAAGAAGGAGGAGGAAAAGCTTGTACAGGCTTTCGAAAACAAATGCATTAGGAAACTACTACGTATTTCATGGACAGAAATGTTGACTAATGAACGAGTTTACAAATTAGCAGGGACAAAATGCGAGTTGTTAGGCCATGTCAAAACCCGAAAATTACGATACTTTGGTCACATCGTGCGACAGCATGACAATATTGAAAATAGTGTCATGACGGGACTGGTGGTGGGTGTTCGTAGCCGCGGTAGACCTAGAATACGCTGGCTCGATAACATCACGTTGTGGACCGGTCTATCGGGAGCGGCGCTATTGAGGACTGTAAAGGACAGCTCTTGCTGGAGTACATTGGTCCGCTCATGCAGCCAACCGTCGCGAAGCGACGTCGGCGTAATGACATGACATGACACGACACGACATATGATCAATAATGTTCTTTGTACTAGCGGTTCGTCCATCAGATTTTCTTATCAACAAACGAATTTAGTAACAAGATATGATTCCAGGCATCTGACAACCGATAGGGCCTACTATGAACGCTGTAGGCCTACCTTACACCAGCAATGACAAGTGCACGGTTTTCTGCATCTAACACAATAATTCGGTCAAAACAGAGCATATGCAGGCTGCCCATACATGTTATCGTGAGTCATATGAAAAGCTCGAGATCACAAAATCAGACGAGTGTGACTGACACAGTTCCGCTCTATGTACAATGTATCAGTGTGTTATTGAATGTGATCACTTATCAATATTATCAGAATTGACCTATGATCTGTAGACCTTTATGAGTGTGTTGTTTTCGCCGACGTCTCTTTCTTTCTCAGACCAGCGGACGCATTAGATCTGCTAAGAATAGTCATTATTCCAATCAGACAACAAAATGAAGTCATTTTGCATATTATTTGGAGGTTAGTATATTTAACAATAATTAATTATGTTCAAACTTATTCTTGCTCAACGATAAAATAGCTGAAAGGTGAGAACTCCATCCAGAGAATAATGTGATGGCGATTTATAAATAATTTGTTTGCGTTCTGTTCTTCGGTACATTATGCGTGAATTCCATCCTGCCGAACGCGGTTGAAACCTGTTCATAACTGTGCATTTAAAACTGTTCATTCAGATGTATGGAGTCTAAAACAATGCGAAGCTAACAAATTAAGCGCTCTGGAACAAAATTTGATTGGTTGATTATTGAAGGGCAGACAGCCATAAATTATTCGATCATTTCTGCTTAGACCTAGATAGACCTATCTCAACGGATTCAATATTCTATTGTTAGTGTAATCATGAATAATGAATGCTTGCGTAGGTCTACATGAATATTATAACGGTTGAAAGCTTTTCAGATGAAACAACTAAAAAACCTAAGTTGGGAAGCATTTTCATTTAAAATAATTTAGCAACGCGACCACGGTTTGACCTGGATGGTTTTAAATAATATATGATGTGACTCTAGGCTATCTAAAAATCAGAAAAAATCACCCCGCTTCTTGTTTTGGTCTAAACATTTTCATCCGTCATTCCAATTCGTGGTTTGTTGTCAATATTTTAATCGGAAAAAATAATGGCCTCGAAGCCATTTCTCCGTAGGCCTAACTTCAGCGGCGATTAGTATTTTAGTTACAGATGAAAATATTGATAACAAACAACGAAGTGGGATGACGGATGAAAATCTTTAGACCAAAACAAGAAGCGGGATGATTTTTGTGATATATTTAGTGCAATAAATGCGATGATTGATGCAAATTGCAGTTTACAGGGGGGGGGTAATTTCGGGAGGGGGTAATTTGAAACCTTTACACCGGGGAAAACATTTAGGGAGAACACTGTTTGTCACTCGACACAGACTGTGTCTGAGATCGGACGACAAAGCTCACACAAGTCACCGACGATCTCCATTTTCTAGAACGTTAAATGGGCACATTGTCAAGCAGTCCATCATTAGATGATCTAAAAGTCAAAACGGTCCATTTAGGCCTACTCAGGAGAAAAGGTCTAAGCTTAAGTTTATATCCGTATGAACACATAACCACAATCTCATCGAAGTTGACCAGCACCAACCTGAACATGCATTCCACAGCCAGTTATTCGACCGAGAAGATAGTTCAGATATGGATTGCGAGACGAGCATAGGCCTACATTGCACAGATGGCAAGGTGAAGTTGAACATTAGACCAATTAAAATCTGCAGTCAGGCGGTGTTAAGTCTATCTCAACGTCTGACGTGTGATTTCAGGCATAGCGATATCAAAGCGCAGTACGGCGATAAAGTCAAACTTCCATGCACATGCCCTATAACAATATTCATCTATTTTAAGCAGAAAGACCGAATGACTATTCAGTGACGTGCTGTCATAGGCGTACGAGACGGGGGTCCGGGGGGGGCAAATGCCCCCCCCAAATTTCGGGCAAATGTGTTTTTCGGGCAAAAAAGGCATTGACGGGCCAAAAAAGTCGGAATTTTTTTCGGGCAAAACAGGTACAGATTTTTCGGACGGGAAAATCCTAAGAATTTTGGGCGGATGACTAATATTAAAAAAAGGTCGTCAGATTTTTCGGGCAAATTTTTTTCCTTTCCCCCCCACTACCGAAATGTCCCGTACGCCTATGCGTGCTGTCCAGCAAAAATAGTACGATGACCGAAAGCATATGTGAGATAGCCTACGTTCTAGGCCTATAGGCCATAATCACAACGCAAGAAAAATGGGAGGCTGTTGTCAAATTCAAGAACAGATGAAGCAGTGTTCTAATCACCAAGTTAATTGATGTGCGAATGAAGATGCACTCAAATGACTCAATCCTGAAAAGTCGCGCGGATTATAAATCTGACAGATAGCAGGAATTCTAAGGGCAGTTGTTTTGAATAATATTGATTAACTTCGCTGCTGTCTGCTATTGTCAGACTTGTAGATGGAAATCGCAGATTGCACATCTCATTCATAGAACATAACCTTTGAGACTTTATGGTCTTTGGTTTTTTTTTCTAAATCGATTGCAATTCCTACCTTCGCAGCCTCCGCCTGTGTTTCCAGATCTCTCCAAGTATTGTCCAGTAAGGCGATATACCGGTAATGTGCTAAATCCAGATCCTCAGTTTGCCACCATTCACCCACCTCAATTCGGCACCAACACCTTTTATCAAAGTTCTTCGTCATCACCCAGTCCACTGCCAGAGCAAAAATAAATCAATAGTGACAGCGCACATCCCTGTCTTACTCCTGAAAACGTTCTGGAACCATCTTTCCAGCTCTTCTCCATAACAATTAACTCACAGCGCATCGAATGTCATCATATTACTGATGACGAAGTCAATAATTGATTATTATTGTTTTCATTATCTTCCATAGCGATTCTCTGTGTGCGGTTGGTGATTATGGCTAAGAAGTAGCTTAGCTTAGTGCTTAGAAGTAGATTTGTCAGTCACGTTGAATATGCTGATTACAAGATGATGGTTCTAATCTCAAGCTCATGAATAGGATGCGCATTTACAGAGAGATCAATTATTCCAGGCACCTTGCCAGGCATAGCTACAATGTTAAAAGAAGCTGCGGGCGCGAATTCATGCATGCAAACTTCAAAATCAACCTAACACACGCTTTGCAAAGACAATTTTTCCGCCGCTAGTGGAGTCTGGAGACCTCTGAAGTGAGTGCTCGTTTAGAGCAGGGAGGAAGGATTTATTATTATTTTGATTATCTCCATTAATGAACGTCACCGTGAAAGTAGGCCCTATCACAATAACTAAATTGCTAGGTGTGGTGGTGTAGTGGCAGCCAAAGAGTTCAAGATTCAAAGTCCACTTCTATCCTCCGCGTTGGAACCTTGAACAAGTCCTTCACTCCAAATTGCTCGTGCGCTTCAGCGTGATGCTCCTTTTAAGTGACGGCGCTGTAGTCGGGAGCGCCTCTTAGTAGCGAGTTTGAAGGTGCGCTATATAGCAAATGTGAGTAGGCTAATAAAAAAACCCTGAACATCCGCTATCGAGAATTCCCGTGACTAGGTACCGTACTATGCCTACCGGGTGTTCTTCCCAATAATAGCCCTTAGGCAGAATCTCCCCCATAACTGGCTCCGTCATGATACTGTAAATGCTATGGTGAAATCACATGATCCTGTGAGAAAGAGTAGCCTCGTGTAGCAAAAATGAAATTATTATAGCTGTTGATTCATCATTCAAAGCATGGTGTATCTGATTAACTTAAAATGTACGGTGCAATCGAAATTCTCGCATAGGCAGATCAAACGAAAATAATTATTATGCACCTTTCTCTAGTTTCGCGTTTGATCTTTGGTGCAATGTTTACTGTGTTTATTGCGCGCTCTTGTGCAAGACTTGTTTTGTTAAAGCGCGTTATAAATGACTAATTGTATTGTATTGTATTGTATTGGTGCAAGAATTTCATTTGCATCCTCAGGTTTCCTCTTTCTATTTATTCTCGAATTGGAAGCAGGGGCTTCTGTTTCTCAGCTATCCTGTCAGAAGCGAAACCTGACCGTTTCGGTTGATGACTATATGAGGCTCTACATCGATGCCGTTGAGATAACTGACCTTCAAAATGCCTACAATTGGAGTCTAACGGACGTTGTTGACCTTCCTTGTACTACGAGATTAATAGCGATTCACGGGAAAAATGGACCTCATGACGCGGCGGGTATTCTGGCGTCAACAGGCGATGACTATATCCTCACCAATTCTACTTGGAAATGTTCAAACATCAGTCACCCTGGTTGGGAAGGAATTGATTTCGATGATTCCTCCTGGGTGTCTGCCAATGTGTATGGTCATAACGGGGACGGTAAATGGGGGTTTATACCTGGTATTAGCGCAAACGCTGAATGGATCTGGCTGAGGCAATTCCAGATTTCGACACCGGAAGCCATCATGGATTTGGAGGTATACTGCAGAAAGCAATTAGGTGAAAATACCATTTCATGCATTTGTCTGAGTTTTTTGAATCGTTAACTAACTTTGTTTGAATTTTTAAAACTAAACTTTGAACTTGGCGTCATACCGCGAGTAGCTGCCATTGCAAACAGGTTAGCCTACCTCAGGAATATTCCAAAATTCAGGAGTAGGCTAATGTCTCCTTGCAGTCGATTGGGTTTTAGAACTTGGACAAAGCCTCACTTTTCAGCATTTTTCTTTGGCTACTCTTACCCACATGATTTAAATCTTCCCCAGGCACCTCAAATATAAAAGTAAAAGATGATACAATTATAATAGCAGACTTACAAAAGTCCAGTCGGCAGCCTCTTCGCCAATGTGTCAAATAGTCAGTAAATCATAGATCCGGACTTTATTCGCATCATCAATCAGTCAAAATATATATAACCCTCTTCAGATCCCTCGTCAGAGGGATTTCCGCGGCCCAGACCAAGCAAGAAAATCTATTTTTATGCCGAAAATGGTACTTGGGTAGTATCGCTCGGAAGGGTGAATAATGAGTATGGCCATTTTGTCGAACTATAGCGTAACAGTGAAAGATCTGGGCTGCATCACTGCGGTGCGGGCACATGAGGCAGTGAAGTCGCCATAAACAGAGGTACGGTGTGGTCAGCGGGTCTGCACGGACAGTGCACGATGACACGGCGACGGAATTTGCGTGGGCAGGAGGGCGTCTAGCCAGACGGGAGCATTCTCATCCTAAAATAGAAGCGTTGCGGCAAGGCAATCCAATGCAATATCTCCCATCTCTCACATTTACGTTTTATATGAAGTGGTATGTCTATATCTTTTCTGTTTACACCTATACACCACACCAATAGGAACACTGCTGAGGAATTATTCGCTGAGACTTTATTTCCACGGTGATGCAGATTTTGGTTGATGATTTGGAGGAAAATGGCTGTATTGAATTGCGACCAAAAACTTTCCATTTAGCCTACGATAACCTCATTTTCTTCTGCAATCGACAGCATTTTCGAAAATTCTATTGACTTAGGCCGTTGCAACTGGATTATCTTTTGATATAAAAGTTGAGTGACTCAATTGTATCTGACAGGTCTTTAGGCCTATTACGACGTATTCAAAGGTCATGTGATGATTCGGTAGAGTACAGTACTCACTGTTGCGTAGTTCAGATTAAATTTTCGTTCTCTCTAAACATGTTCATAAAGATCGCTCTAAACACATCGTCTTTCTAAACACTGTTATGACCAGAGACATCCATGGCATCCATTCCTATCTTTCGTTTATATTTCGATGTGATTAAAGTAATCGTAATTGCAAAATTGCCAGAGCGCCACCCGACAGCCAAGTGCAGAGCACTAGCTTATTTACGAGCGCTGTGACAAGTCAGGAGGGTTGTCGAAAAAAGCAATCCGAAGGAGGTCGTAGTCCGGGTGCCAAAGAATCAGAGGTGGCAGAGTGGATGTTGAGGTGGGTGGCGCTTAGGTCGAGAGTTGGAAGACGGAAGGTCAGGTGATTATTACATAGATAATACCATAATTATAATGACATCGGATTTACGACGGCAACGGTTGCACCAAGTCTTGTCATTTTCAGATCCAAACATTTGTGACATCAGCAACCCTTGTCTATCGGGAGCTACCTGCTTTTATGAACCTAACGGTGAATACGAATGCAACTGTGTGCCTGGCTACACTGGAAAGAACTGCTCATCTGGTAAATTTGCTGACACGGTCCCCTTTGGCAGAATCACTTTTTCAAATATTGCAACTGCTACTTCCACCACTAATTCTACTATTAATTTTGCAATTATTTCTTCTACGACTTCTCATCTTAATAGCCTCAGTAGCTACTGCCTCTATAATAGACCAAGCGCGCTTCTACTTCCATCATGCAAAGCCATGTTTTCTTCTGAGCTCTTGAAAACTGTTCATTTTGGCCGTGCTGGAGTCGGGAGCACCTCTGAGTAGTTTCCTTGAAGAGTTACTATATAAATACTGAATGAATGAATAAAACGAGCACTCCGAGACGATTTGACGTAGTAAAGAGGTGTTCTTGTCAAAACATTTCTCAGATGTGGTTCTTTCATTGCCCTAATGTAGCGGTGAAACCGGTGAAGACTTATCTGTGCCTGTAGTATCTGTGCACTACCTAAAATAGTGCACGCCCTATTTGATAGCAGACTGTAGTGTCTTTCACTGAATCTATCCTAAGATTTATATATACTTTTCCTTCAGATATTAAGAAATCTTTAGAAATCTGACGTCACTGACGCACAGAAATTGCTCAGACTCAGATGATAGAACTTGTTGTCTAGCAACAATGACAAGAAGGATTTGTCGTTTTTTCTTCACCACAGAAATCGACTTCTGCGAAAGTAATCCATGTGAGAATGAGGGATCGTGTGAGACTATCCTCAACGGCTACGTCTGTCAATGTCGGCCTGGATATACAGGCGACCACTGCGAATACGGTCAGCTGGATTTCTTCGTATCAAATTAGACTTTGGCCAAGACTTAGTGACATCTGATGTCCTCTCTAAAACGTTCATGTACGAAAGATTTTGTATGACTGTTGTAATGTTCAAGTTCAATACACAGGGATAGCATATTGCTAGGCCTTCACTTGATCCCGAAATGAGAGATTTGTATCGGAGGCATGGGACCGAGCCCATGATTAAGAAGGACAGTGTTGTTTTTGTTAACATAGTTATCGACTACTGCGAAAGTAGTCCATGTGAGAATGGCGGATCGTGTGACTCTATAGTGAATGGCTACGTCTGCCAATGTCTGCAAGGATACACAGGAGACAACTGCGAATACGGTAGGTTTGACTTCCATTATTATCAAATCCGACAACAAATTTAGAGAACTTTTAGATTAAGGATATTAACAATACGATATGATAACATTATTGCTGATGCTCCACTTGGACATTACATCCGGGCTTAAATCGCTCTTACAAAAAATACTGCCTCAGTTACTAATAATTATTATAAACTCGAATCGCATTGAACCAACATTATGGCTTCGTGCGAAGTGCAGGTTGGCTTAGTGCGTCGTCGATTGGTAGGGCTACTTTTTGCAATGGACAGTGGTGACGTATAAGTAGGTAAATAATAGTTTAAGTAGTAGAAGAATTAGTAAGAAGAACGGGAATGTGTGTGTGAGAGAGAGAGAGAGAAGAAGAAGAAGAAGAAGAATAAGAAGAAGAAGAAGACGATGGGGAGGAAGAGAGAGTTGTAGTGTTGGTGGCAGTTTTATAGTGGTATTAGAAGTAATTGCAGCTTAGGATTAACAGTTCCTTGTTAATCTTCCAGAAAGTTGATGTTATTGACGTTCTGAAAATGCCAGGTCGCTTCTGATTGAAGTCGCAATGGTTGCAGCTTATAATAGCCTAACTAAGCTCATGTCCTGCAAGGATTTATTGGTTTTGCTGACAGTAATCAACTACTGCGAGAGTATTCCTTGCGCGAATGGAGGATTGTGTTCGCCAAGGGTGAATGGTTACGTCTGCCGATGTCAGTCTGGATACATAGGCGACCACTGCGAATATGGTAAGTCTAACAGTCATTAATATTAGAAATTTTGTCTAGGGACAACTCAAGTAAGCCACTTCGTCGACTAAATTTTAACCCAGGAGAGGCTGTTAATTTAATTTGGTGCGTTATAAATAAGACTCTGAGTCTTGTTTTGTTTCTGTTGACAGCTTTTGACTGTAAAATGTAAAAATAATATAACACGAAGTATGTTTCAGCATCCATCAGTTATCGGACGATGTGTGTGCGGTAGCCATCTTTGAAGTTACGTTACGTTTTTGACATTCTGTTGTGTCCAGTTTCACGTCTGCATGATATATTATAAGGTAAGAGAATTTGGAAGTGTAAATGCACCAGAATGTGTTTTAAGAGTTATATTGTGTCTAGTTACAGTTATTTCAGAAATGTAATATGAAATGCATTGCGAAGAAATGTTTATTACAATAAACGATATTCTCAAACGGGAACAATGCACACAAGCATTGTTGCCCATTTGGAAACACGATGGAGATAAATGAATTGAGTGATTGATGTTCCTCATCGACCGCATTGTTTTTTCATATTTATAAAAGAACATTGAGATGAATTTAAAGTTTGGGTTACGCAGTAAACGCGACTTAGACTCTATGTGTAATATCTTTTAGGCCTACAGACGCGATCGCCGTAATAACGTTCGACGGTTCGATGCAGAAGACAGGAGTGGTTACACTCAGCAGTTTTGTTTGCCTGGCAGAGGAAGATGTTGACTTCGTTATTATTCCATCAAAGATAGATTTCGGCATGTTCAATCTAGAACGTCAATTCCATCGACAGGTTCATCTGCCAGCGGTGGTCTAATATTGCTCTTTTATGCACAATTGTCCAAACTTTGTGCAGCACAGAACCGTCTGCCGAGAACCGAGCTGCCACCAGATCTCTCAGCTCTATGATGAATACTCGTGGAAAATGGATAGAAATGGCTGGCTCTGGCAACTAATAATCATCAGTTCAACGTGCCACCAGATCTCCCAGCTCTATGATGAATACTCGTGGAAAATGGATAGAAATGGCTGGCTCTGGCAACTAATAATCATCAGTTCAACGTGTAGCGGTAGATCTACTGTGAGAATATGCCTGTTAGCCTCGACCAGCACCGAATGCTTCAGTCAATAATTAATTATTAACCACGCACGATGGTAGGCCTAAGCTTACTTCTCCACTCAGCTATGAAAGCAGCCTATCTATAATTCTACGGGTGTCATGGCGCGGCAGCGCAACTAGCAAACCTATAGTTGAGAGAACGAGGCAAAATGCCATAGATGGAGAAGGCTGCGATTACTCGGAATGTATTTCATTTTGATTGAAGAAGATTGGAGAGCCAATCAGGTGATGTTCTGGAATACTGGTGAATGAAGAAAAACAGGAAAAACAAAGAAAACCCCATAATTTGTGTTTGCAGATATCTTTGAATGAGGCCCGGGAGCTGGCGATGGACAGGCGCGTGTGGAGGTGATGCGTTACCTAAGCTTATGTGCAGACTTGCAGGAAAGGGCAAAGTACTCAGCCTTATTATTTACCCAACGTGCCATGAAGCTTTCTATGACACCTTCTTCAATGTACTAGATGTTAAATGGCTATCGCGACCAATCTTAGTTGTGTAGATCAACTTGACAAAACCGTAAGATGGAGCTCAGCCACATAGTGCGTGGTTCAAATTTTATTCAGCCAGCTCTTATTACATTGAGCAATCTTCACATGGTTGGGGTAGACAATAGACATTCTGACCCTTCACCTCGTGTTTCGCTCCAACGCTTTGAACAAGATAGTTGCTGCGTCTTCATGTTCACCGGAACAATAATAATTGATCAAATCTAGTTCCGACGACACATTGTAAACTGTGAGGACCATCAAGCTAACGTTGGAATAATTGATCATTCGGTGATATTTGAAACGATTGAGCCGACTATCATCTGGTTTCTTGTGTGAGACAAGCAAGATGTCGCCAGTGTGAGAAGAATCTACAATGGGATGGTTTTGTTTCAACTGCAGAATGAGCAACAGTATCAAACTCTCATGTCTACTGGAAAAAACTGTAGATAAATACCTTTCCATGCTAAGTAGGCTATTTTAATAACCGCATATTCAGACTGTTAGGAATGGCAATGCAATCGCTGCTTCTTAAAGTGCCTTTACTAATTGCCCCAACATCGGTGCATGGCTCTAATGTTCAATCGAACAGTTTGTGCTGTGCGCGAAGAACAACTATTGTGGCAATTATTAGCTTCAGCTCGAGCCGGTTAATTGATTATATTCTGCTATTTAATTGATTTGTTGATATCGGCACAGCAGACCTTTTTCTGTCAGACCTACTTGCTTTATTTGTGTCTAATGTAGCCTATTCTACATTTTTCTCAGAAAGTTGGCCAGAGGTAAGCCTATTATCAACATTCAGATTCCGACTTAATTTTGCCATTTGGTGACCAGTCTTTAGAGAAACACCTTCTCAGGCAAGACCGTAAGAGTGTGGCTTTTGGTTTATATACATAATTATTATAGTCCATTATGTGCCATGAGGTCCCGTTTGCACTTTGGTGTTGGGGGAGTTTCTCACTTCCAATCGGTCAGTGGGTCCCTGGACATGAAAAATCACCGAGGTGCTTGTCTGCCATGACGCCACGAATGACGTAATTGACAAATCCAATATGGCCGCCGCCGGCCATATTGAAATATTCATCTTCCTTATTTCTTGCAGTATATGCACGTGTAATACCTCTAATGGTACTGACTCAAGTGTGTAGAATTCATTTCTGGTATTGTTTTTGTCATCCGGAGTCATCTTGAGGTCATAAGGTCATGGTCAAGGTCATTTTTTCATGTTTTTCTTTCATTTTCCATTTCTTTCAGCTTATGAACGTGTGGTACCTCTAATTGTACTAATTCATGTATGCAGAATTCATTTCTGATATTGTTTTTGTCATCAGAGGTCATCTTAAGGTTATAGAGGTCAAGGTCAAGGACACTGAGTTTCATAGTTTTCATTTATTACAGTTTATGCACGTGTAATACCTCTAATGTTACTGATTCGGGTATGTAGAATTAATTTCTGGTATTGTTTTTGTCATCAGGGGTCATCTTAAGGTTATAGAGGTCAAGGTCAAGGTCACTAAGTGTCATATTTTTCATTTTTTACAGCATATACATGACTTGTGTAATACCTCTAATATATCTGATTCGGGTATGTAGAATTCATTTCTGACATTGTTTTTGTCGTCCGGGGGTCATCTTGAGGTCATAAGGTCATGGTCAAGGTCATTTTTCCACATCAATGATGTCGATTATAACTTAAATGAGTGCAGCGTAGAAACAGGTGTAATAACTTTAATTGGACAAATTTAGTTAGCTTATTATGTATGACATGTTAAAAGTCGTGCTGCTTTATGTCATATTTCGGTGCATCAATAAAGGTTGTATTCAATATATAACCATTCAGATTGTTTTGGATGTGTGCAAGCAAGATTGTGTCTTACGTTTTGCAGACGAGTTTTTGTCTTCCCATCACAAAATATGACGCAGAAATTTGCAGCAACCACAGCGTCGATTGTCACACTTGCCTGCACAGTTGCATATTGTGAGCAGAATTAGTGACAAAGGATGCAGACATTGTGATGGAAGCAGTGCTTCCTTCCATCCGCGATTTAATGGCTCTATAGTTTTGCTTCATGTTCAATGTGTGTTGTAAGTAGTTGGCATGTGCACAGGAGAGTCCCTCGCTGTACCGTATGTGACCTCTGATCCCAAGTGCTGCTTGTAGGAGGGAGTGCTAGTGCATCAATTCCGAACGTGTGTGTGATATAGTTGTCTAAACTCATCTGTTCGAATGTTTCACAGGTTGTAGTTGACCTTGGATCTGCCCAGACACGCAACAAGTACTTCTCTACGAATACTGCATCTTGCTCTAACGCTCTTGCGTCTGTCTCTCCAAAATTTGTTAGATACTGCAGTTTACTGGGTTGCACGCAGTAGCTGCGTGCCTGGATCCCGTGCACCTTGGACGTAGTCCTGCAGGTCAACAGCATAAGATTGGATATGGACAGCCATAGCTGCTGTCAGCATGGAACCCGGATCGGTGGTGTAGATTATTCTAAGGGACCCGCGAGGATCTAGTTGACCCGTAAGCTACCATGGAGGAGCGGTCCTGCAGAAAGGAAGCAAGCCAATGAAGTGCATTTCCAGAGGGGCCAAAGGAAATCGAAAAACGCTTGCATCTATATGTATACTAGGTGCTGGATAGCACCGTATAGATGCAAGAGAATGTCATGATCAGCGCTATCAAATGCAGAGCTCACGTCAAATTAAACAGTTAGAGAAGAGTTACCTGGGATCTACCGATAACACCGTATAGATATCAGAGAAAAGGCGGATAGGTAACTGATTGATTGATTGAGTTTAACGGCACTTCAGCACATAATTGGCTATTTCGTGCCTTAACATGATTATTGAAACTGCTTTGTTTGGATAGGTAACGTTTCTGTGGAATGGCGCTTGCGGAAATTGTGGAAGGCTATTTTTCAAGATAATGCATATGCTGTGCAGCAACAATCTTCTCAAAATTGTGACCAAGGTTAAGTAGGATAGACTGCAGATTGTAGGTGGAAGGGTTGGTGGTGGACTACTAGCTGTTGCTTCATGGACTATATCGTTAAATGCATTCAAGAGGTTCCTGGGTTTCTCGAGTGCTGGATAATCTTGAACTTCCAGTTCCAGT
Source organism: Lumbricus terrestris (assembly GCA_949752735.1). Lineage (NCBI taxonomy): Eukaryota > Metazoa > Annelida > Clitellata > Crassiclitellata > Lumbricidae > Lumbricus > Lumbricus terrestris. Next base: position 4,102,970 of record OX457051.1, on the reverse strand, counting down.
AACTTCGCTCCTTTTCTTTGTGCTGACAGTGCATGTATCGGACTTGTACACGCTGATTGCTCGAAAGTTGACTTGGTTTTTCTGTAGAGCCTCTCCAGGTATCGGGCATGTCAACTAGATCCTCGTGGATCCCTTAGAATAATCTACACCACCGATCCGGGTTCCATGCTGACAGCAGCTATGGCTGTCCATATCCAATCTTATGCTGTTGACCTGCAGGACTACGTCCAAGGTGCACGGGATCCAGGCACGCAGCTACTGCGTGCAACCCAGTAAACTGCAGTATCTAACAAATTTTGGAGAGACAGACGCAAGAGCGTTAGAGCAAGATGCAGTATTCGTAGAGAAGTACTTGTTGCGTGTCTGGGCAGATCCAAGGTCAACTACAACCTGTGAAACATTCGAACAGATGAGTTTAGACAACTATATCACACACACGTTCGGAATTGATGCACTAGCACTCCCTCCTACAAGCAGCACTTGGGATCAGAGGTCACATACGGTACAGCGAGGGACTCTCCTGTGCACATGCCAACTACTTACAACACACATTGAACATGAAGCAAAACTATAGAGCCATTAAATCGCGGATGGAAGGAAGCACTAGTGCTTCCATCACAATGTCTGCATCCTTTGTCGAATTCTGCTCACAATATGCAACTGTGCAGGCAAGTGTGACAATCGACGCTGTGGTTGCTGCAAATTTCTGCGTCATATTTTGTGATGGGAAGACAAAAACTCGTCTGCAAAACGTAAGACACAATCTTGCTTGCACACATCCAAAACAATCTGAATGGTTATATATTGAATACAACCTTTATTGATGCACCGAAATATGACATAAAGCAGCACGACTTTTAACATGTCATACATAATAAGCTAACTAAATTTGTCCAATTAAAGTTATTACACCTGTTTCTACGCTGCACTCATTTAAGTTATAATCGACATCATTGATGTGGAAAAATGACCTGGACCATGACCTTATGACCTCAAGATGACCCCCGGACGACAAAAACAATGTCAGAAATGAATTCTACATACCCGAATCAGATATATTAGAGGTATTACACAAGTCATGTATATGCTGTAAAAAATGAAAAATATGACACTTAGTGACCTTGACCTTGACCTCTATAACCTTAAGATGACCCCTGATGACAAAAACAATACCAGAAATTAATTCTACATACCCGAATCAGTAACATTAGAGGTATTACACGTGCATAAACTGTAATAAATGAAAACTATGAAACTCAGTGTCCTTGACCTTGACCTCTATAACCTTAAGATGACCTCTGATAACAAAAAACAATATCAGAAATGAATTCTGCATACATGAATTAGTACAATTAGAGGTACCACACGTTCATAAGCTGAAAGAAATGGAAAATGAAAGAAAAACATGAAAAAATGACCTTGACCATGACCTTATGACCTCAAGATGACCCCTGATGACAAAAACAATACCAGAAATGAATTCTACACACTTGAGTCAGTACCATTAGAGGTATTACACGTGCATATACTGCAAGAAATAAGGAAGATGAATATTCCAATATGGCCGGCGGCGGCCATATTGGATTTGTCAATTACGTCATTCGTGGCGTCATGGCAGACAAGCACCTCGGTGATTTTTCATGTCCAGGGACCCACTGACCGATTGGAAGTGAGAAACTCCCCCAACACCAAAGTGCAAACGGGACCCCATGGCACATAAAGGACTATTATATACATTTATAAAATTGTTACTTGTATGCATTCGTTGATTCGTTCATTTCGAAAATTTATACAGAGCCACTTTTAAAAGCCTTCTCAGAGGTGATTACAGGCAAGCCAGGGTTAAAACGATAACTGGAAGAAAGCAAGCAAATTATTTCGTGTTAGTTAGTGCAGGTGCAAGCGGTAGCCCATTCCACGGACCAACAACCGAGAAGGCTCGACGCTGTCTGGTAGAAGAGCGGGTTCGAGGGACCAGCAGCTCCCCATTGGCCGAAGATGGTAAAACTCGACTGGAGGCTATGTCGGAGACAGGGCGACAGAGGCCAGATAAATAGGACGTGTACTACCACACCGCCAGACAAGTGCCGCCACTGCTGCTAATTTAAGAATAGATTATATAGGCTACATAAATTATGTATCTAGACCTATGCATCTCTGTATTCGTAAGTGTGTTTAAATATGACAAGTCATATCGTGTTTTGCATCGACATCCCTTCATTGCTTGACAGTAGGTTGGTAAGTGATGGAGCTGTGTAAATATTGTATCCATGCTATGTATGCTACACGTGATCTAGCGTCTGTTGTGGAAGCTGCATCAAAATTCCAGACAACAGTTACTGCGGATGTTGTTCGCATTGGAAATATCGGAGATGAACACAACGAAGGTCAGACGAACTTAAAACCGAACTATTAATAGATATTTTATCAGTGTTTGTCTGATTCGTCTGTCTTATTCTTTAGTTATCTGCCATCAGGCAGGTTCATAATTATGTCCAATGACGCCACGCATATCTGTTCTGTGCATCCATTTTAAAGCCTCTGTTACCGTCCTTTGTCATCGTACAGTCCAGTAGCATTGTTCTTGGGCTTCCTTTTGTCTCTTCCCCTCCGTTCTTCCTTCTATGATGTCTCTTACTATGGTGTCACTCCTGAAGATGTGGCCAATCAAGTTTCTCTGCCGCCTCCGTATTGTCCCCAGCATTGACTTTCTCTTTCCGACCATCCGCAGTATTTCTTCGTTCGTCTTGTGCTCCGTCCAGCTGACACGCTCCATTCTTCGCCAAATCTACATTTCGAAAGCCACCAATCTTCTTATGTCATCCTTTCTCATTGTCCATGTTTCTGACCCATACAGAACTACACTCCATACCAGCGTCTTGACCATTCTCTTTTTTTAGGTTCATATTTAGCTCTCCTCTGAGGAGTTCCCCTCTTTTGTTGAATGCGTCTTTTAACATGGCTAGATCTATTCTTCTTCTTTTTTTTATTTCCACACGGTATTTGGCATCATCTGTGACCATACTTCCTAGGTAGCAGAATTTCTCCACCTACTCTATTTCATCTCCGTTTAATGCGATCTTAATTGTTTTCTCTCCTCCCTTGCTTATCCTCATAGCCTTTTCCTTCTTGATGTTCGCCTGGATGGTATCCGTTTCATGGCGTTCTAATACAATGCTGGTCCAACGTTTCTTACGACTGCGCATTGATTTTGTCAATGATTAAAATAATATGTAGCCTACGTTCTGTCATTTCAGATATCTCGTCATGCTGAGGATCTGAACACAAAGAAACCCGCAGTTCACAGCATCTCTTCAAGTTAGGCCTACGCGACACATTCCACGTTGATATACACTTGACTCAGCGGTGGATTATAGTTGTAGGCCTTCAGATTTGCTTCATTCTACGAAAACGAAGAATATGAATTATAACTATTTAACAAGGCAATGATCATAATTATGACCAATGATGGAGTGTGCAGCACCCTTGGCACCTACCTTAATGCGGGCTTGATCAGGAATGACACAAATCAAAATGAAACACAAACGGCGTTTACATGCCGTTCAGGATCGTATTGACGCAGTTTCACATATTTCGCAAAAGTCAATCGTCCATGGTTTTCAATTCCAGTTTATAATTTCCTTGTCCCGTTTTGCTGGTTTAAAGAAAACAGCTGAGAAAACCTGATATGGATACTGACGTCGACATAATGACACTGTTTTACTAGTATGCACAGCTAAAAGTCATAGCTAAGCATAAAAATAAACATTATTTTATCATCAGAAATGTTTTATAGCCTAGATGTTAGTAGGCATGCAGATAATATAATTATAGGCTTAGCGATTGTTATTAATACAATGTGGACATTTTAGTGAATGGATCATTATGACGGCGTGGCTCACCAGCCACGAGACGGACAGTGTTCTGATTCCAAAATCATAGATTATTAAATTTTCGCATCGAATGCCTTGCCTTGATTAGATCTTATCTTTTTTAATATACGCACGACGTAACTGGGAATCAGACACGTGCTTTCTGTAACAGATTTATTGCATTTAATGAATTTTGCACAATTAGTAAATCACTTTTTAATGCCATCTTAATCTTCGATGCTGTTGGTTGAGCCGGTGTCACGAAATAGAGTATCCTCCGTAGGCCTAATAATCTTATCTCCCCAAATTAAAAAAGTCGAAAAAGCCACTTCCGCACGTATTTATTTTTGCAAATTAATTTTCCTCTGCTTTGTTTTGAACAATGACATTAACAGGCATGTTTATTACTACAAGATAATTTTTTTGCTTTGGTTTTAGAGCACTTAAAACATTTAAAACACTTTAAAACACTCAGAGTCACTAAATAAATTCGAGTTGCCTTTCTGTATACATTGCTTAGGACACTTAAAGCAATTAGAGTCACTTAAAATTTTGATTAGAGCATAACATTTTTAATTATAGGCCTACGCATTTTTCTAAAAAAGGGGATAGAATGGTTTATCCCTCCGGATAGTTTAGACCGGTTAATTCCATCCGGGGGATAGATTAATTCATCCCTCTGCATAGCTTTCAGGGGGGGTACTCCGTTTCGTGTCACCGGCAAAGTTAGTCTTCTATGCCATCGATAGTCGACACCCAGAGAAGAGATGAAAATAGGCAACTTGCACCAGCGTCTAATCGTATAATGATCGAAACATTTACTGTTGATATTCATTGCGGCGCATTTCGACCTGGAACTTGATGATATTCAGGGCCGTGTTTAGCACAAGTCAATTCGGTGCGGTGCACCGAATGCCCCTGAGTCGAGAGTTTTTGTTGCTGTTGACCAAATGTTCTTTGCGAGGTCTTAGTGTTGCTTAAACCTTTTGTAAAACCAGTAAATGTAAGAAAACAGAAATTTCACTAAGTTCACTGACGTCTTGCTTACTGACCCGTCACAGCAGACCAACAACGTAGGCTAGCCTATTGAACAGCGGGTTTTTGTAAAATGACTAATCTTGTAAGACTGTCGAACGGCACTTTGCCCCTGCTGTAACACTTTGCACCGACACTCGAAGAACCATAAACACGGCCATGATGATATTCGTTAAATTCAAAGTATGACAAATCCAGGTGACAAGCCGCAAAGTCAGGTTACAGGTCAGTAATGCAAAAATAATGCACTGAAGTAATAATAAAGTTTAGTAAAAATAATGCAGGCCTAATAAAGTTGCGGCAGCCATGAGCTGACACCCAACCGTCATGTTGTTGATGTTAAAATAAACAGTTGATGGTGAATTACTGTCATTGAATCAGGATTAACCAAAAAGTCAGTTATTAGCAGCTACTCTGTGAGCGCTACAGACTGACGATCGTTTCACGATGGATATATAGCCTATACGAAGAATTGCCAGTTCATTAGTAGGCTAAGTCTAGCCGATGCTGCAAAGTATAGGCCTATCTATTCGAAATATAATAAAGTGCAAGATAAGACTGTATTCGTGACTTAGCAGAATTGTTGTTAGAGTCTTTATAATCCATTTCATGAGGGCTTGCGGGAGAAGTGCGTTGAAATTCGGATCCGGACAATCCGTTTTCAGTTCTTACCGACCACGGGAAGTGGTATACCATCTGACATGCGGAGATAATCGCATAGCCTAGGCCTACTATTATAGATGGTACTGAAAAGTTGAAAAAACGAAAATTCCACGCGATTGCCCAGACAAATATCACAGAAGCGGAGTCGGACACATTATACTCTCAAATAGACGACACATTTACAATAGGCCTACCACAGTTAAAAATCCAAATTTAAGCCGGCACATTCTCTCCGAGCGAAAATCGGCGTTAACGGGATGTCACGCTAGCGAGATCCCGAATCCTATACAGCACCCTCCGCTTGCATGATACTCCAGACCCAAAACCACAAGCAAATGCAATAAAGCTATTAGGTGGAGCACTTAGGGCATGCTCATGACCGGCGAGGGTATTTCTAAATCTGAAATAGAAGCTGGATGCATGTTGAAATACATGGATGAAAATCATCAATCCAGCCTCCATTTAAGCTAGAAAAGCATTTAACGTCTTTTTTCATAAGTCCAGCTTCTATTTCATCAATACGATTCGTCTGTAGACCAGTAAGTTATCGTTAAACGACTTGTCAGGGGACCATTTGTCGTTAGACGAGTTGTCTTTAGACCAATATTATTGTCGTGGAACCACGTAGAAATAGACAGTCTCTGACATACGGAACTAAATCAGTGTCAGTATAAGCTTAGGCCCTACTTTGAGAATTTATAAAGCGCTTTGTACAGAACTAGCTTTTCAAAGGCGTTCTCAGTGTGACAGCCTCGAGAAGATAAGAAAGAGCTGAAGATCACAAATCCAATAAAATCTTAATAATATTAAGATTTTATGGATAGGGGAGCTTGAAAGATTAAGAGTCAAAAGTTCAATCCAGGTGAGTGTCTCTGTGTCACCGACATAGTTCCGCTTTAAGTACAATGCATCATTGTGTAGTCCCTGATTGAATACGTTCATTTATCAGAAGTGACGTATGGGCTCTATGTTCCGCATTTGATTGCCTCCCTATCAACTGCGTCTCTTCCTCAGACGAACGGACGACTTCGCCCTGTGAAGAAGAATCGATATTCGACTGGGACAACACAATGAGGACATTCTACGTATTAGGAGGTTTGTCTATACAATAATAATTTAGCTCGAAACGACTTCCTGTATTGTATTGTATCTGACGGTTTATAAAGCGGTTCTCGCAACAAGAGCCTTTCAGAAGCGCTCCCAGTGAGAAAAAAGATAGGTTTTGAGATGAGAGAAAGAAAAGACAGACTACCGGACAGGATGACAGAGCCAACTGATGGGGAAGTCTATCCCGGGACGCCCCAATGCAGGCGATGCAGGCAATGCAGGCGAACACTGGATCTCAGAGAGGCTTAGGCGACACGGACAGAATTACAGTCAATCCGACATCAATCGCAAGTCTAACGGAGGCCATTCCAGATGCAGGGACCCACAATCAGAAAAACTCAACGCATCTAATAGAAGTGTGAGAGCTCGCAGAACCAACAGCCTTCCAGAAAAGCGAAGGGTTTGCTGATCTTTGTCGACACTCTGACATCGCAGGTCAGAAAGACAGGTCGAAAAAGACCAGACACGTGAGTTAGTGCGTAAACAAGGAGGCACAGCCAACCAAGAGTTACTCGGAAGATGCTCTGAGCCAGGGAACAACATTACGCATAATAATAGTAGAGCAGAGGCAGAGGGCATACTCAGGCAGACAGAAGGCAGATATGGTCCAGTATCACCTCAAACAGCGCGTACATGAGTGTGTACGTGAAAGTAGACATCAAAGAAGCATCGATCAGTCAGACTCTGCTAGACTCTGACTCTGCCTCATCCTATAACACTGCAGCACAGAGGACAGATTACCATCCTTCTTGGCCAACTTCAGAGAAAGTACGGTTAAACATAGCGTAATGTAGACACTAGTGATGCTAGACAGAACCAATATCTTATTCATAATAGCAGTGAAGTTTCTAGTAGCTTTGGGCATGTCGCTACCAGTAGGCTACCGGTTTGAATATCAATAATGAAGTTCATCGTGTCAGCGCTAACCACGTCACACAACCTGAAATCAGAGTTCACTGTAACTGTACCTTTGACGCAACGCTTTGGAATGGAAAGCCAAAGGAAAATCCAATTTCCACATAGGCCTAGCATATTTACAATCTTCCATTCTTATATCAATGGCTAGAGTGTAAGATGCAACTTTACAGATATGCCTATAATCCCCCTCAAGACCTGGCTTATCATGCGACCACTAAAATGCCACCTGAAACCATTTCCAGTATAACATGCAAAGATATTGGTGTGCATTTAAGCTTACCTTTCTGAGGAGCTATGCAGGCAGCTTTCTCAGAAGCATTTTTATTCCAGATATGAAAAACTGATCTTGCCATCATGGAAGACCCAGCCCATCCTGCACCAAAGAGACCACCAATAAAATCCGTGGCATTTTGGATTAGGCCTACCAGGACCTGCAGCAGTGCTGGATAAAAAAACGACTCTTTTCACACTCGTTCATCCTCAGATTTCCCAAATATTAATAATGAAAAATTGGCTGCCGGGGAAGACCAACATATTCCTCCTTCACGTTGGCTCTTGCAAATGATCCGAACTGTAGCAATGTGCTACTATTCAGCAATTTTAACTTAAATATAACCTAAAAGATAGAAAGTAGATACGTCTGCTATAATTATTATAAACAAAGCACATCGATCACTAGCCTACTGGAAACAATTATTATTAATTATCAAGCAACATTAGACTAGGCCTACATGATTATTGTTCGAGGCAGACCTATAGACCTAACATCGAAAACATTGTGGCTCAAGGGCAACCTCTAATGTTATCCGATTTCAATTACTTGTTTTGTAGAATTTCATTTCCATTAACCTAGCAACTCAGAAGTGTGTGACGAAGAGAATTTGATTGTTTTACTGTATTTTAAGAGACACCATAATCTGTTTATACATAGACCTACAAGTCCTACATGTATATAGGCTATCGTGTCAATAAACTCAGATAGTAAGCCTGTATGGCGGCGAATATCTTGACGAACACGCAGTTAAGAGCCAAATACACTTTTGGATATTGAGAACGACTTCCTCAAACTGGCTGATAATGCACTCCTTGGGTAGAAAATAGGAATTCTCAGAAAAAGAACAGGAAGGAACTTAGTGTCGGAAACACGCAAGAACAGGCTTCGTAAACTGATCGCCAACCATATTCTCTTTAATTAGCACCACGCCTTCAACAGTGGATTAGCCGCAAAGCGTTGCAGGAAAGCAAACTGAAATTGAACAGTGTCAGTCAGGCGGTGTTAGATTTGTCTAAAAGTCTGACGTGTGAATTCAGGCATAACGATAAGCTTATCAAAGCGTTAAAGTCCAACTTTCACGCATAGCTATGCGCTGGCCGCGCCGTCGCCGCCGACATTTCATGGGCGCCGCCGTCGATTTTCTTTGATCGGCGCGCCACCGGCGCCTACAATTTGTCGGCGTGCCGCCTATGCCTCTGTGATTAGTTTATTTCTTTTTGCTGTATTTTTCATTTCTTGCATGATTTCGCCAAAAAATTGCTCCGTCAATGCGAAATAAGCATCTTCTCAAATTTAGCCTACTGCTCAGTGTGCTCTAGAAAAAATTGAAGTGACCTACATGTATAATAGGGTGTGTCTAAATATTAAAGTCTCGAATTAAACATCGACCAAGTTGGTTTTCTGTTCCATCATGATAGTAATTATTATCTGCCAAATTATGTGAAAATCGAAATAAATTTAGGACTTGCGCAAAGCCCTTTAAGATTTGTGACTTTGTCATCAATGTGATTCATTGTTATTTTCAGAGATCCAAACAATTTTAGAACCTTGAACATTAGATATATGTCATAATCAAAGGAAATACTGTCAGTTATTCGTCATAATTTATTCCCTTTAGTGCTTTCGGGAATTTATCTCGATGGTACTCAACCATTTGCAGAACAAATTGTTTCTCTTCCTCATTTCTTACCAGCGCTTCATTGAAGGTCTGCATAAGAGCCACTCCTTTCTCTGCCAAATCATTCGTCACTCTTAGGGCAGATATGATGTCTTTTGCCTCATTGTATGATTGCTCTGACTCCCACTGTTGCGGATCTCGTTCAAGAAAAGAGTCATCCAATCCGAGGATCCTGAATATTTTTGAGGTTGAAGTGGAGACGAAATCGGGCAGTGCTTTTGTAAGTGGATCATGTATCGGAGGAATCCTCTTTGGAGGATCATCAGATCCCTGATTGTTCTGCATGTTGTAGACCATGCGCTGCTTCTCATTGACGGTGACTGAATCATCAAAAAGGCTGAGGCCAACCAGGGTCTCTGATAAATACCAAAGGTGTCGCGAAAATGCTGTTGAGGCGACCTGTGAGACTTCCTTGTCTTGATAAGTGTGGATTGCCTTCAAGAATTCAAGATCGTTCCTTGGGGCCTCTTTAGGTGAGACACATGTGAACCAGTACTTCACATAAATTGTTGTCACAAAAAGGGACACTCGAACTAAATGATTCCACACCTTTTGAGAGTAGGATGTTCGTGATGCCCTCTCTGAGCTCTGACGTTGTTGAATGGGATATTGATCTCTGAAAAGCCACATTTTGATAGCATAGATCGCACGTGCCATCCAGCGTGCTCTATGAACTGCCCCTGGGTACCTGAACTTTATTCCTTTTGGCGGAATTCCTCCTAAGAAAATTACTGTCAGCTCAAGTAGCTCTTTGTAGTCATCTCTGTAATGATCAGTACTCAGTTGCTGCAATGCGAAGCTGATGACATTATCTCGAATTTCTGTGATATGCTGTACTGCATCTTTATCCTCCATTGCTGTGCGATACTTGGTCTGATCGATTTGTGGCCAGAAGTCTCGGAAATGAACAAAGAGTTCCAATTTTGGAGACCTTGCAGAATCATGCAGTGAAAACACCTTTTCCAGAACAATTTCAGAAATATGATGTCGGCAAGCAAGGTTCAATAGGTCCTTTCCTAATTCTGTTTCCAGCCTGATGCATACGCCGCCCTTGCAACCCGTGTTGCTCGCTGTTGTATCGAAACACATGGCCACGATTCTGTCTTCCAATCCCCAACGTCTGATCTCGACCAAACACGCATCTGACATGACGGCAGCTGTACCAGATTGGAGTTTGGGGATGGCCAATAGCTTGGTCACCTCCTTACCAGATACCATTATCGGAAGGCGATCAACACACCCTCGTCCTGTTCCTGTAGCATCTGGCATGATCTTGCCATCCCAGTGAATAGTAAGAGGAACTTTCGGATCGAAAGATTCATGAATCTCTGCTGCTAGGGCTGCACGGCTATCCTTCCTTGCTCGATGAATCGCAGAAGGACTGATAATCAGCTCGCCAGCTGGTGCTGCACAAAGATTGGATACAGCGAGAGCAGTCAAAATGTGAGAGGCCTTCCTGCTGCTGGTTTTGGTACGATCTAGAGCAGCAGCAACATCACGAGTAACGACAGAGATTGTCCCCCTTCGCCGTTTTGGTGGCCAAGCAGACGTCGAAGGTTCTGGTTCTTTTTCTGAGCTACTGGATGACGCCTCTTCTTCGGATGACTTTTCCAACACAGAAACTTCTGTCGCTGCAGCAGCTGTGCTAGCACGATAGCGTTCCATACGCTCTGCAAGTGCTGCTGATCTTGCTGCCACTCTCGTTTCTTGCTTTGAAAGTTTGACATCAATACCTGCCATTGAACCACGTCGTCCTCTCTCACGCTGTGCTTTCAAAAACTGTCGATCCTCTTCTATCTTGATTATTGTCATGGCATCACTGTGGGCAATATCAAACAGATCCTCCAGGGAATCCTTGAAAGCCTCACGCTTGCCATCTTCGGTTTCTGACGTCCTAGAAATACTTTTCTTAAGGTTTTGCCATTCCTTATGGAGATGTCGTAGCCGATCCCAAACGTGATTCCTAGCCTTCGTTGGAATGCGGGCTCTTTCCCAAATTGGGAGTACCATAGCTGCCGTTTCTTTTACGCTATCATCCAGACTCTGATTTCTTAGTGTATGGAAATTAAAAAGCACCTTCAGAACCTGTCCTCGTGTAGGTAATTTCGCATAACTGAAATGATCTTCCGTACTGCCTATCAACCAGATTTCAGCCTTTTTTCTAGTAGATTTAGCCATCCCAAGTGCGATATGATATATTAATTAAAACAAACACTGTCCGCCATTTGCAGCACGACACCCATGACATAAGCAAAAGATAAGCTGTCATTGTCACGAATATTGATTAGTTGGGAAGCGGCCATTCAGAAGGGGTCAAAGGCTGGCAAGAATGGGAATCATGAAAATATTGCCTATAATCCAACCTGGTTCCTAACTTTGGTCGCTTTGCGCAAGTCCTAAATGTTGAGCTATTAAGATATAATTTTGGATATGGAGGTTATTCATGATCTGTCACGATAATCTGACTTGGTCGTTAAAAAATATTCGAGTTTAAGATTTCACATGTACCTTAAAAGCACCCTAATGTATATTGTATAATAACTTCGCTCAATATTTTACACTTTACGCGTCTGTCAGCGCAGATTACTCGGAAGACATTTCGTTGGCGCCGTCGCCGCCGAATTCTGTTGGACAAATAATGACCTGCGCGCCGCCGCCCAAATTATCAAATCGACCCTACTTTCACGCACAGATAACAAGATTCTGCATGCACAGCTTCAAGCAGGAACACTGAATGACTATGCGATTGTTTGCGATACAACAAGCAATCGAACAATCACAGAGAACATTCAAGAGGTAGTTGAAAAACAGGGCTGTGCTCAGAAATTATGAGGTGACTAGGCTACACGCTGCTGGCGGGAAAAATTGACTTTTCGGACGAAAAATTACTGTCGACCTTTTTTAGTCACCAAATTTTCTGACGACTCCTTTTAAGTCATCGGTTAGCTTCAGACGATTTTTCTCCCCAAAACACTTAATCACGACGTCAAACGCTCAACTTTTATGAATTTTTCCTTCATAAAACGCGATTTTTTCACGATTTTTCATGCGTGTACCCACACGCTCTTTGTGAGGTGAGTATAGCCTATGATGCCATTTTTGGCGCAGGTGAGTATACGCCGTATACCAGCGTTTACCCTTAAGTACAGACCCTGTCAATAACGCAGAAACGGGGAGGTTGTTTGCAAATTCAGTAACATATGAAGCAATTGTCCAATCACTGAATGTGCAGATTTGCGATCGAAGATGCATTCAATCCTGAGATGAAGCGGATTATAGACTGGTTCGATGAAGGTGACATTCTACTGATGAATTAATTTAACGGCGGTTCCTGGTGTGTGTGTGTGTGTGTGTGTGTGTGTGTGTGTGTGTGTGTGAAGGAACTGCGGCCTTCTGCAGCCCTCAAGTGTGATGATAAAGTCTTTTTCGAGTAACAGGAAGTAGATCTAATCGTGTTTCTAGAACGTGATCATGATAGTAGTTACTGCTTACTTCAGCTCAGAGTCCAACAAACAATGCATTGGTTTTCTATGTTTTTTAACATTTGGTTGGACTCTATGCAGGTTCCGCCTTCAGGATATAAAGCCGCATCCGTTATAAAAGCCTACCCGAACCTCAATCTCCCTGGCCGAAAATCTGTAGGCTATTGAATGAAATTTTTCCCAAGTAAAAGTGTATAATTTGGAAGCTAATGTTCTTGTTAAATAATCTAGCGACGTGATCTAACGGTTTTACCTGCTTATCTATAATTTTTTTGTGACTGTAACACGTTTCACGCTGAACGGGGAGATTTTAGCTGAGCCTGGGGATGGAATAATTATTCTCTCACCCAGAGACTTTATTTTAGAACACAGTGTCTGGGTCGATTTGTTCTCGAACAAATCCGCCGGGAAATCCGTTTCGAAACAGAGTTTCCGAGAGAAACGTTTTTTAGGTCACGCGACACCGGCGAAAGTCAAGACGTCGTGTGTTCGAGGAACAACATACTTTCCAGCAGATGCTGATCGAAGATAGGAACGACCTTTAAGTAATTTGCGAGATGTGATCACAGAAGATAAGTAGGATGGCAGATAATCTACTTATGCCGTATACATGAAAATTGCGAGCTTGAAGCGGATACGAAATAATAGGAAAGCCAGTTTAGAGAACGAAGAGCAGGTGTGGTGTGGTCTCGGTAAGAGAGTCGAAGACAGTCTTGCAGCCTAATGCATAATAATTCTAGTGCGGATTTACGGATTTAGGGAGACCACAGACTACCGAGTTGCAGTAGTCAAGTCGTGTCAAAATAAGGTGGTGTATCGTGCTGGTATAAGAGGCGCTTCAAATTGGCCACAAAGCTTGTCCAGTTTGATGGGCACTGCTTTGCTAAACTGGGACAAATGTATAGTCATTAAATTGTGTTCTAGAATTCACTTGAAGCCATCAAATATACAGCGACGTTGTCATGGTTACCTGGCCAAAATTTCATTTATCTCTATTTTTTCTGTTCGTTCAAAACATTTATTCCCGATCGCTGCAAAGGACATCTAATTTCCCCATTTAAAGTATAAGCTTATTAGAGATAGCCTATTAAAAATGCGTTATGCACCTTTAGAATTTAATTACATGTGTTCTATGAGAAAGTGTTTGTTTGCTTCAGTTCTTCTTGTCGCCTCTGCTGTTCAACTCAGAGTTGCATCTGCGTCTGAGTCCCTCTGTCCACAACGCAATCTAACCGTCACAGTTGACGACTACATGAAGCTCTACATCGATGGCGTTGAGATTACTGGCCTTCCAAATGCGGATAACTGTGTAGAATCGGACGTTGTTGAGCTTCCTTGTACGACGAGATTAATAGCAATCAATGGAACAAATATGCATGCAGTTGGTACAGCAGGGATTTTGTCTTCAACAGATGACGACTATGTGCTGACGAATTCTTCTTGGAAATGTTCAAACGTCAGTCAATTGGGTTGGGAGGAAATCGATTTTGACGATTCCGCTTGGATGCCTGCCGTGGAGTATGGCCGTAATGGAAATAGCAGTATGGTGGCTATGCCTGGTATTAGCACAACTGCTTCATATATCTGGCTGAGGTCAAATTTATCGCATACGGAACTGATGGATATTGAGGTCTTCTGCAGAAAGAGATTAGGTAATTCCCTGCGTCTTTTTACCAATATCTTGGCCAAAAATAAGACTTTTCAAATATAGTTTTACGGGCTTAAAGGTAATTCATATCTACGTACAACACCCAAATTTTATCGAAATATTTGAAACAGTACAGCGCTATATCACTTTCAGTGAGCCCACTCTCTATTTTTTGGTAATCCAAAAACGTAACCCAACAAAGGTAAAAAACGATTTAGTTAAGTCTTATCTAAAATAATTTTGTTATAAAAGCAACGAAATTAAAATTTCTATAAAAATGACCAAGGTGTCATGCAATGGCAAGTAAAATGCGTATTCAGACCCATCATGGTTATGGTCTTGAAGCTTAAGCTACAATCATCACATACTCTAATGAACTCTAATGAACAGTGAGAGCGGAGAAATTACGAGCTTAACTGAGAGTTAAGAAAGTTTAATATAAGCTTACCGTGTGGGTTGCAAACTGCTGCGGAGTGACCTTGGACAAGATGCTTACCCATCATTGTCTGTGGGGAAGGCAACGGAAAACCACCTCACTCATCTCATCCCCAGGGGCGTAACAGCCGATGAACCTGCCAACGGGCAGAGAACCATCATCATCATCATCATCATCATCATCATCATCATCATCATCATCATCATCATCATCATCATCATCATCATCGTCATCGTCATCGTCATCGTCATCGTCGTCGTCGTCGTCGTCGTCGTCGTCGTCGTCGTCGTCGTCGTCGTCGTCGTCGTCGTCGTCGTCATCATCATCATCATCATCATCATCATCAAGAAAATTTAATATACCATTGATGAAAAGAGACCGGCTCAACGTTAATAATTATTATTGTACTGGTTTCATTGAGAAGATCCAACAGCGTCAAATGTCCGGATTTTACCTGATTAAGTACCGGTAGGTCCATGGAAACCTATGCCGGAGATATAGACCTACCACAATTTGCGGCTAAAACCAAGAGTTATAACATAATTATATGATGGCTTTGTAGTCGATATGGGAAGATTTAGCCTCCCTCTGTTACACACAAGGCCATCACGAACTTTACAAAGAGACTGAGAACAAGTGTGAGCATTGTGGTGGACACATTGAGCATAAGTTGTGAAGCATCAAGTTTACTTGATAATAATCATTTGAGATACGATTTATTTGCTGCATTTTGTTGCGCTACGTCTTTGGATCGTAAAAAGCGGTGGGTGGCCAAACTAAAATGTGATATGACTTTGTCCAGATTGAAATTTCTTGGTGAAATGTGGATATTGTCTGTCGATATGAATTAACTTTAAGCCGGTTTAACTTAATTTGAAACATTCTTGTTTTTGACAAAGATATTGGCAATAAACCGTAGGGGATTACTTTTTTTGGCCAACCCTGTAAATGGATTTGGAAACAGGCTCTCAACGCATCTTCTAAACTCTATCGTGGCAAGAAAATCTGTCCATTGCGGCTAGTCATCTCTTACATTTATAGTTTGATATGATTTTATACAAGTATGTAGGCCTAATGACAACGAGTTTGTGATAAAAAATAACCTGTTTTCTTCAGATCCAAATATATGTGCCATCATGAACCCTTGTGCACTCGGAGCCACCTGCATTGATGACCCTAACGGAGAATACCACTGCAACTGTCCACCTGGCTACACCGGACAGAACTGCTCAACTGGTAGATTTTCTCACATGGTCTTTTGTCTGAATTAGTCTACCGCACTTAGGCAGCAAAGTAGACACGGAAACTACTACCACTATTACAATTTACAGCTACTACTTACTGCTGCTGCTGCTACTACTACTACTACAATTATCGGTATTGCGGCTGCAGCTACCATCATTATCAATTAGACCTAGCCTACTCCAACAATTATTATTATTATTAATGTCAATCTTAAACAGGGCTTGTTGTTTTTGCTCGTAGTTGTTAAATTCTGCGAAAGTAGTCCGTGTTTGAATGGAGGAACGTGTGTGTGTAAGCTTAAACATATTTAACGGATACAAAATAATGCGAATGTCCGCCTGGATACTCTGACAAATACTGCGAATGCGGTAAATATGACTGCCGTAACAGTGTCGTATCATAACAGATATTTAGTAAAGTGACAGCTCAAGTACTTCGTCGACAGCTCAATATTATTAGACCAACGAAACATTGTAACCAAATGGCGCCTATTATTTCCATTTGGAAACGATAGGTTGGATTTAAGTCTAAAACGGGTTCGTTTTTATTTAGTTTTTGTATACAGCTTTTGACTATAATTTAAATATACCATTTAGTAGGCTTATGTTCCAGCCGATCCATCACTATGCGGAAATTTATATTTGCGGTAGCCATCAATGAAGTTGCGCGTTGTCTTGTCTGAAACCCATCTCCCGTCTGCATACAAGGTAAGATAATTCAAAAATTAAAGGTAACATTGCGTGTTTAAGAGAGACACAGTGTGGCTACTATGTCAGTGTTTCGTTTAAACATGAAACGCATTGCGGATGAAATGTTCAGCAAATCTCTGACATTCTTAAAACGGAAGCAATGCAAGAAGCACTGTGCTCCAATTTGGAAATATGGCAGAAAAAAAATTAATGTGTTAAGAGATGGAAAGCCCCATATCATCCGCATTGCTTTTATTCATAGCCTATTTGTAAAAGAATGATGAGATGAGTTTAAGATTTTAGTTTACCCAGCAAACGACCTTTATTTGTGATACCTTTTTCAGACGCAGAGAGAAAGTTCTGGTCTAAGTCCATCGTCATTAGTCTGATGCCGATAGCAAGACTGATATTCAGCTGTTTGTTTGCGTAGCAGAGGCTTCAGATGCAATCTCTCACATCGAGAAGGATATTGACTTCGTTATTATTCCATCAAAGATAGTTTTTGGCGTGTCCAATTAAGAGTGTGAATGCGTTGGACACCTCCATTGGCTAAAGCTGGTCAAGTAACTGTTTTATGCATAACGATAAGAGGGTATATCTACTGTGAGAATATTATGAATGCTAGTTTTGGTCAATTCCAAACGCCTCACCCGAGTTATCACTCTATTACTTCTCCACTACAAGGAGGCAGCAAATCATAGATGAATTAAAAGTGTTTTACGGGTATCATGGCTCGGCAGGGAACTAACGAGATCATACGAGAGATCATCGGAGATGCTATAGAAAATATAATCAGAAGGAGAGAACCGAGTTGGTGTTGGCATGTGTTTCGTATGGATAACGATCGCTGACCCAAACAGGTGATGTCCTGGAATATTGGAGGGAAGAAGGCAGAGCGGAAGAGCACGTAAGAATTGGCATATAACTTACATAGACGACTTGGGGTGTTTGGAGATATCTTGGGACGATGCCAGGGAGCTGGCAATGGACAGGGACAAGTGGAGGAGATGCGTTGTGTAAGCCTGCACGGGAAGGACTAAAGTACTAAGTAGCCTACTCGGCCATGTTACTAAACCAATGTGCCATGAAGTCTTTTTCAACACCTTCATAATGATTGTGTTGGCTGTTAGTGGCTGTCGCGACCAATCTCGGTCCTGGAGATCCATCAGACAAACCACAAGATGTGTCTCAGCAATATGATGGCACACGTGATTGATATAGTCTAATTCAACAAGCTCTCACTACAATTACCTACGTGCGTTGAGCCCATTGTTGCTGCTGCTGATGATCTCAATACAATGTGCAATAATTATTCACATGGGCGTCATGAAGATTCGAGAACGTTCGCCTCTGGTTTCACACAAACGGTTTTTATCAAAACTGTTGCTGCTGCGTCTTCATATTGAAGTCATTAGAACAATAATTATTGGTCAAATGAAAAACACATTGTTCACTGTCAGAACCATCAAGCCATTCAGTCAAGTGTTTGAATAGTCGCATATTCAGTCGGTGACATTCGAGGCGATTGAGCCGACTATAATGTCTGGTTTCGAGTGTGAGACAAAGAAGATGTCGCTAGTGTAAGAAGAATTGAAAGCTGCACTCTATAAAGTGATCTTTTGACTTCACGTGCAGAACGAGCAGCAGTAGGGCCTACCATACTTTCATGTCTTCTTGAATACACTGTCGGGAAAAATCTTTACCATGCCAAGAATTTGAATAGTCGCATATTCAGACAGTTACGAATGATAATATCAACATTGCTGCTTTTTAAAGTGTCTGAAAGTAGCTGCTTCAACCATTGGTGCGTGGTTATAATTATTTGTTCAATCGAAGTGTGTGCTATGCATATTAAGGTAAAACTATTGCAGTAATTATTACCTTCAACAGGTTCTCTGATGATATTCTGCTAATTAATTGATTTGTTGACATAGCATTTCATTCTCTGTCTGACCTAGGTTATACATGTCTCATTTCTGTTTAATGTATGTTACGTTTTCAAACAGGAAGTTGGCGCACCAAGAGGTAAGCATACATTCAGATTCCATGTGTATCATCCTCTTGCCATTATTTTGTGGTCAATTTTCTGAGAAATACTGCTACATATGCGACCCATGTGTTCTAGTTTAAGTCTTATAATCTATCTGATTAATATAATTATATATCCAAAATAACTGTATAGATTTTTTTAAAACCTTACTGTATAGGCTACGTGAATGCAACGCCAATTGTGGAAGCTGAAAATCCAGAAAACCGTGATGTCGTTGCTACCAAGGTTTCACAAAATAATATCGGAGACCAACACTTTGAGGGTCAATTTAACTTCTTACCGAACTATTAATGTCCTCAATGTAATTTTTGTTCAATTGTAGGCCTTCAAGGTTGAGTTCCTGCATGGAGTTTTATTGATGACATTGTGCTTGTGCACAGATTTTGGTCATCACTGATCAGTGCTTGCCGCTGAAACGGCTGTCATTTCAGGGATTTCGTCGTTTCTGAGCTCAAAGAAAGACTCAGTTCACAGCATCTCGTGGAGCGCGGTGGTGAAGTGGGTATGTTCGCTGCCTTGCAGCCGGAGAGTTGCAGGTTCGAATCCACCTCAAATCGCCATGTAGGGACCTTGGGCAAGTCCTTCACTCACAATTATTACTCACGCTTCGGCGTGAAACTCCGATGTAGTGTCCGCGCAGTAGTCGGGAGCGCCTCTGAGTAGGGTTTGAAGGGGCGCTATATCAAGTGAGCATACAAACAAATCTCTGCAACACCTCATTTTTATGCGACACATTCTACGGTTACAAGGATGTTGACCATTATTCCGGTGATTTCTCTTCATAGGATGCTGCAGCATCGACCCATCAATGGATGGATCAATGAAAAGAATACCTGCTAAATTGAATGCTGCATTCTTCTTTTCCTTCAGGCTTGAATTAATCCCTCCCTACGGAGGGGTCAGCCACTCGGATCCTCCTCTTCCACTTTCCTCTGTCTTTGGTGTATTCATTTTTCAGTTTGAGATGTTTCATGTCCTCCCGTATCGCATCCTCCCATCTCTTCTTTTGTCGTCCCCGACTGCGTCGTCCATAGACATCTGCCTTCATGATTCTTTTAAGGCAGCTGTCTTCCTCTCTTCTCATCACATGACCGTACCATCTCAACCTGGCCTCTCGTATCTTGTCCGAGACACACGCCACTCCAAGTTTCTTTCGGATGTCCTCGTTGATGTTTCTATCCCTGAGTGAAATTCCCAGCATCCAACGCAGCATTCTCATTTCCGTCCTCTTGAATGCTGCATTGATGAACGCAATCATCAATTTCCGTGTGCGACGTGTTAGCGCCAGTAACTGCAACTAAAACACGCAATCTTCCATTTTAAGTCGCTGGACCAAGTTCCTGGAACAGTTTTTCAACACAGATTCAGGGAGCCAAAGGCCTTTGATTCTAAAAACATGACATGACTCTGATGTGCGAATGAAAATTAGAATTTTTCCACGATTACAAAAAAGTGAAAAATTGTGCGAAGTCAACCTATAATGAATACAAAATATGTGGCTGTCGATGATGCATGCTTTCACCTGTTCTGAATCTCCTGTCGTGGAGCTGGGTACTTTTTGCAGGCTACAACACCCAGTGGCGGCGCCAGGATTTCAGTTTTGGGGAGGCTGAACTTGCGGAGGAAAATTCCATTTTCGTCCGCCAAAATTTCTGACGACCTTTTTTTAGTCGTTTGGTCGAAATCTTGGAAAATGGTTCATTACAAACCTCTTGCATAAGTTTACGTTTCAGTTTTTTAGGGGGGCTAATCGTCAAAAATTTAATTTTTAAATTGGAAAAAATTGATGGCCTTTTGGGGGGGGGCTTAGCCCCCCTAACCCCTGTCGCCACCACTGACAACACCCACGTAGTCATGACCGGCGAAGAATTCTGTCTGGCGCCAGCACGTCACTGCTCGGCCAACCATCGGCGTAGAGGCTGGCATGACGTCATCCTCATCGGTGATGACTGCTCGCCCACTGACGTCAACATCTATCCTCCGACCATATTCGACCATGGCCTCGTCATCGCCACCATTCCCCTTCCTTCATGGATCGCAAACATACATTGCTAAGCAGATCTGGAGATTGTGTGGTCTTCTGGAAGCCGCTGCGATCACTATCCACACTCATCGGTCTCCGACATCTTCGACACGTACCGTGACGTACGTCGTACAGTAGGCTATAATTATTATACATACATAATATTATCCTTTTGCGAATCCACAGTTCCACACAGCATACATAATAATGTACATCGGTTTTGAAATAGTATTTTCAGAACTATGATCCAGATTACATCATCTCTACGTACATCAAATGAGCATTCTATTTCATGAAGGGGAACAAAACTGAAATGACAAGACATGAATGTGAATTATTAAGTATAATAATAAGCTACAGAATCTAAACTTACGTGAGACCATAATTGTAAAAAAAAATTGTTTCCGTTTTTTATTCTTTCGCAAAACGAACTAGTGTGTTATAATATTAGAATTTTCAATGTTAGAAGCAATGATGGACACTTCTAAATACTGTAAGAAGTTACTGACTAGTAGCCTTAACTTGCCAACTGCAAATGTAGCTGTCAATTTTTAGTTATAACCATAGAGGTGCATTATATAATGAATATATCACTAGAGAGAGTATCAAGTCTCTATATTGAAGTCGCCGTCTAATTCGCGCCGACCAATCACATCATATCTGTCTAATTCGCACCGACCAATCATAGGCGATTTCTCATACCGACCAATCATAGTCTTCCAACATCGATCAGGAAAATAACTAAAATAATATCAACATTTTTATAATGATTCGAACATATCGATGTTTTCTTGTGAATATTGCAAGAAACTGTAAAATTAACAAACAAGCATCGACATGTTGGTGTTATTATAAAAATGCTGATGTCGTTTTATTTATTTTTCAAATCGATGCTGTAAGACTGTGTGTGATTGGTCGGTATAAGAAATCGCCTATGATTGGTCGGTACTATACGAGCGATGTAGGCTAAATTTGTGACTTCATATCTGACTGCAGGACAGATACGTCATGCTCTCTCTAGCGAATAATATTATATTATATAGCCTATAGAATACATCTCAATGGTTATAACTAAGAAATAATTATTAGACCAATGCGACTTAAGTTCTAAGCATTGAATATAATTTGCATTTAGCTGAAAGAATCAGCAATGGCGGTCTGATGCACATACGAAGAGCAAACCAATGAATTGACATCGACAGCTGATCATAGATGTCATCGATGGATGTTCAGAGTAGAGCGACGACTGGTGTCAGGGTAAGACGTTGTCTCATTGGTGGAAGATGACGCACGTCCAAACAAGTCGTCAGACCAAAAGGAGAAGGATGAGAAGGTCCTTCGTCGCATCCGTCGCTTGAAGTGCCGCTAGTTAGGCCTACTCACAGTCGAGGGTATTTCAGTGACCCGCGTTGGCCTTTCTCCACCGAAACAAAACGCGGCTATAGGCGGCGTACTCGGTCCACATGATTCAGGTTTGAATGTATATTATCAGAAGCCACGTTACTTGATCTTACATTGTGCACGTTTAACATGCAAACAGATAAAATTCGGTTTATGTCTCTAAATGTCAAATCCTTACACCTAATTATAATTGTTATGACAAATGTGGACCTTTATAATTCTCAAGGCATTAGATTAAAGGTGTTTTAGAGGGCGCTAAAAAATTAATGTTATCATGCTTTGGGTTTGGGTCTACATCATACATGTCCAGCGATTTTTGTGAATATTCCGAAGCGGTTTTTTTCACGGACGACAATCTCCATTCAATGATGGAAGTTCATTCACTTCAACTGTTAACTTGTGAGTTGCCAGTCCAAATCCTCGCTAGAGAAGGAGGGTGACGATGTAATGACTCAACGTGTTGAGTATCATTTTGTTTGCTTGTGTTTGTTGTTTCAGTAAGTTTGATAAGAGATTCGGGTCTTCAAATTGGGACGATTCATTTATTTATTTCTATGCTTAACGACATCTTGTACTTTCATATTATTATAATAATTATTGATGTCATCATACATATATATATATATATGTCATCCTACATCATACATCATTCTTCCTTTGCTTCCTACTTCTCTCCTGCATTGCATCCTGGACTCACTAGAGGTAATAGAGACTTCAGTATTATTTTTGCAAAAACAAATGTTCGGAAATTTTCCATTAAATTCCAAGGCCCTGTCATATGGAATAAAATTCCGATTCACATTCGTAAGGCTACTAACTTAACTCACTTTAAACACTTGTTACGTGTGTATACATTATGTAATGTTTTCTGTTAATAGCATGAGGGGTTACCCATGCTAATGCTGATTTGTTTGATTGCTTTTGCTTTTATTTTGTTCCTTCTCTGAACTTTTCATGTAGTGTTTATTACATTAGTTTTTTTTATAATAATTTTTTTCTTTCCCTAGTTAAGTAATATCTCTGCATTCAAATACTCCCTTCAGCTTTCACTTTCTCACTTCACTTTGTTAATTAGGCCCCTGCTTAGCGGGACGTGTCCCTTTTGGTGTGCCTATTTGCTCCCTCACTCTTATAATACCTATTCACTTTGAGTATTTTCTTATTGTGAATTATATCTATACTTTGTTAAACATACATGTACAATTGTTGGGATCAATAAAACTATGTCTATGTCTATATTCTCTTTTGCATTCAAATCAGACAAATCAAAAGTTCGTGAAGTCCTTGGGGGTGTAATCTATGACTGACCCACGGCGGTTGACGTCGATTATATAGCAATTGAGAAAAACAAATAAAGGTGTTATCGACAGCTATTTTATTTCATGCATTAGTGAAAGCGTTCAGTGCCATCTCTTCGCATTATGCTGTAAATAATTATCCATCTAATATTTTGTTTTATTATTCAAAGTTTCTGTTTGGACAGTAATCGATCGTCATTTTGAGAAAACATATAAACAATATTTGATGTTTCCTGTTGACGACTATAATTATATCCATATGAGGCGATATACTAGAGGTGTCTAAACGAAAGCTGTATTGTTGTTAAGTTTTATGTTTTTCTAGGGTCAAGATTGTGGCAGCAACAACATGTCAGAGTGCTGGATCGAACTAGAGAATGACTGACTGAAATTCATCGTCATCATCATCATCATCATCATCATCATCATCATCATCATCATCATCATCATCATCATCATCATCATCATCATCATCATCATCATCATCGTCGTCGTCGTCGTCGTCGTCGTCGTCGTCGTCATCGTCAGCGTTCAACCCCGAGAAAAAGGCAGGTTTCTAGACGAGAGAAAGACGATGATACACTACCAGAGAGGATGGCAGAGCGAACTGATGGGGGAAGCCCATTCCATAGGGAGGGACCAATGCAGGCAAATCTGGATTGAGCCTTGGCGGTCCTGACTCGAGGGACTAAGAGGTCAAGCCTATCAGAGGACCTAAGAGGACGCAGCGAGGTGGCAGAAAGGGGGCGAAGTATCTGATCGCATAGATACTTCGGAGCAAGACCCAATTGAGACTTAAGGACCAAACTCAGACTTTAAATTGTATACGGGCTGAGTGTGGAAACCAGTAAAGTTGTTCAGTCATTAATGTAGAAATGTGGGAGAATCGAGGAAGACGGGCAATGAGCCTAGCAGCAGCATTGAGTACAGATTGCAGAGGAGCTAGCCGAACCTTATGGAGACCAACAACATCCTACCTGCGCATTCTTTGTCGCCCAGTCTCTGACATTGAAGCGCGTCGGGCCCTTCGCTCTGCTGCAAAGGGACAACTGCTTGTTCCACGGGCTCGCTTGGCTACCAGACAGTGTCGAGCCTTCTCGGTTGTGGGGCCGTCAATCTGGAATGACCTCCCCCCCCTAACCTCCATCTCCTCCACCTGGCCAGTCAATCCTTATTCCTTAAGTCCCTTAAATCTTTTTTCTTTTGCCGTGGCTGGGCTGGGAGCGCCTCTGAGTAGTTTCTTGAAGAGGCGCTATATAAATGCTAATAATGAATGAATGAATGAATGAACAAGGACAATATTATTACAATAGTCAATCTGAGAACAGACAAAAGCGTGAACAACTGAGGTAAAGATCGATGATGAGACAGATTTGCGAATAGTGTTGAGACGCCTTAGCTGGAAGTAGGAAGAGCGAGTAAGATTGGCAATGCGCTCAGTGAAGGTAAGAGAACTATCTAGGGTGACACCTAGGTCTCGAACACTTGAGGAGAAGATGAAATGAGGAAAATTTGAGAGAGCAGTTTGTAGACGAGTTTTGACGCTGTTTAGGAGCGACAAAAAAATCAGCTGAATTTTGAAAAAGTTCAATGATTAGACGACATACATAGATGAAGATTATTAATATGTTTCCTGCTGTAAAGAAATAAAAGGTGTCGGTAAAATGGCGAATTTTAAATTGAAGTCGTTGCTTAGAGCCTTTTTTCTGTAGTGAAAGAGGACTTTATACAAGTTTCTTGCAGTATACGCAACTTCCATATTCATTAAATTAAAAAGCTGATCCTGTTACTTGTGCTCTTACAACAACTGCTGTTGATCATCAGAGACTTGAGTGATTGCTCACTAAGACGTAGTCTTGGTATCCCTCATGCAGATGCCAATTCAATTGCAGAGCGAGTCATTTTGGCTGAGCAGCGAATACTACCATGGGTTCAAGAGGGTAAACCGGCCCTGGAAAATAGACACCTATTGTGTAAACACTGCTCTTTGGTTTTTCAGCAAAATTTCTTTACACTAAAGCACTAGAGGCAGTAATGATTTACACAATGACAACTGCAGTATCTCTTCATTCGTTCTGCGTTCCGTCTAGCTGATTCTTTGTAAGCGTATCCTTCGCCATATCCACATCTGAAACACTTCCAATCTTTTGGTATCCTCCTACCAAGTTTTGGCTCCATAGAGCGCCACACTTCATATCATTTTCTTGATTATTCGCTATTTCCAATTGTTAGTTAGTTTTACTGTCAGTAGGCCTAATTCCTTTCCTTTATGGACGTCGTAATTTTATTCACTTTATTTCTACATGCAATATCTGTAGGACACCTTTTTATTGTGATAAAAATAATTATAGTTTCGCTTTTCTCAAAACTTCTTGTAATTTTCACCCCGTCGAAGAGCGAAAATAATTTGCTAAAGATGATTCGAAATAATATATTATAGCCTACCTCTAATGATATCGATGAGTCAGCAGCCTTAGTAGCCTACATTCCTTTGCTAATTAATTGTTACGCCTCGCCTTGACTACTGCTCGTTACTCTACTTTGGCCTCGCATCCAACAAAACGGCATGCCTAGACTGGGTACTCCGCTCTGCAGAACGCCCCATACGGCAACCCCCGAAAATTATGGTCACATCGCCAGCTATACTCATTCACTCCAGAATTGATATAATTATGTTGGATGTTCTTCACTGGCTCCCCATCTGCCAACGTTTGAGTTTAGGGTAGCTGCTCCGATCAGATGATGTAGTCAAGGCCTCGAGCAATTTACCTCTGTGAGCTATTCTGTCACACGTCCAAGGAAGTCGTAGACTACGTTGGGCGTAACTATAGATCTCTAGGTTGCTTAAGCTCATTGTGGAACTTTATACAGCGTATGAAGGATCGGGTGTTTTCTGTGGTGGATCCTCCAGTGGACAAATACCATCCACGTTGATTGTCTTACTGCAGATGAAGTAAAATGTGGTTCAAGATGTACAATGGATTACTTTGTTCATTGTTCATGGGTTATTTTCAAATTAAGCTCTTGTTGAGTACCCTGGGTATGAGTTTATTTTCATCCCTTGTTGAGCTCTCGGGCGGTGGTTGCAGCGACGCTTGATGACATGTGAAAACAAACTTCAAAGGATATTGAATAGGGGCCAACATTCCTCCTGACAGACGCTTACCATGTTCAAGTCGTCGGGCGCCAAGTGGCGATAGTTGAGACAACATTTCTAAGCCTTGAACCCTTAGGTTCGATGGTACCTCAGGGTAGCATTATTTCTCCTTTGATCTTGTCAATGACTGAGCACCCGGGAGTAAATTGATTCCACAGTGCTTACAATTTATCGTATATTGTCGCAGAATAATGCGAACCTGTGTAATATATTGAAAAATAAATAAGTTACTGAAATGTGTTCGAAAATCCTTGACACATCCCTCACGACCTGCTTCCTCCATCCGTGTAAGCCTGTAAGGTGAATCCATACGCCACCCAGGCAACATAATCTCACTCTACCCAGAGCTAATACCATTGTCAAAAGCAGTTTTATTGTGAGAATGTTGAACGGCATAAATTATGATTTTGCTAAAATGTATATATTATTTATTTCTGCTGTGAACTGCTGTGATTTGCGGGAAGTCTAGTAAAGAAAATTCTTACTTACCTACTTGTTAGCGGCGGCAACAATTATTATAGAAGCCACTAGATGTCGCACATTATCCTTTTTCGCGCTGTCATTCATTCATTCATTCGGACATTTATATAGCGCTTCTTCAAGAAAACTGCTCAGAGGCGCTCCCGACTCCAGCGCGCCAAAAAAGAATAGTTTTAAGTTTAGTAAGGAAGGATCCTGGTAGAGTCCAAGGGTGTAGGCGTAGCTCAAAAGGAAGGCCATTCCAGACCACTGGTCCAACCACAGAAAAGGTCCGATTCTTCATGGTAGTAGTTCGAGCAAAAGGAACTAAGAGGACTCCCTTATCAACAGTCCTTAGACACCTTAAAATTATTGATAGCTATGCAATAATAACGTCTGACCCGTTTTGCTCAATCAATAATGCACTTGCATTATGAGGTCATCATAATCGTGTTACTAAAAGGAATATTTAAAATAACATTATGATATTATATAAAAACTTCCTCCCAATGCACCTGCCATGCCAGTCCAACTTGCCAAAAAGAAGGAGACCATTGTTCTTCATCTTTGTAATATTGTCAGTTTCGTTAAACATGGCGAGGAAGATAATCTGCAGCTGTCGACGGATAAAATTATGTCCTCCGATGCATCTAAGATTTCGTTCAATTCTTGCATCGAAAATAACTATTCGCGCGTTTAAATCTGTCTGTCTACCACAGTGGCGTAGGCAAGGGGGGGTTTCGGGGGTTAAAACCCCCCCATTGGCTCCGAAAAAAGGGTTTTTAAGGTTATTTTCCCATTTAAGTAAGAAAAAATAGCAAAAAACAGGGTTTCCGGCCATAAACCCCCCCATGAAAAATTCCTGGCTACGCCACTGGTCTACCACATCTCGAGTGGTGCCAGTTCGCAGCTGGGTTAGGAAGGAGGGCGATGCTTATGCTCTTATAATTGACTAATAAAATGTAAATTAAGGTCAAGTCAACGGTTCTGGCAAGCGCAAGCAGTCGTAAAACAATGTTGACTACTGAATAGCAGTGAATATGCTAGTATTGGTCTATACTTAAGACATCTGTAAATCGATAATTACAGATGCAACATATATGTATATGTCCTCCGATATAATATGTATAAATATATAAATGTTCGTCTACTGTATTATTGTATTCCGCCACTGTTTCTACCCTGACAGTGTCAGTCCCAAGCCTGGATGAACGAGGAGGGAGACACTAATCGTCGTTGCAATGGCAGTGTCGCTGAACAGCCCGATTGGTATTAAAACGGAGGTTTGAATTACTCTTTATGCTGCAAATTATATCACAGTCAATTGATACACGAATTATTCGAAGAGCTGAAAGATGCATGCTAGTATTGTAACGGGCCATTAATTTAATTAGGCGTTGGGTCTATTTGATCTGATAGAAGAGGTCGAAGACTTTTGCTATTTGAGAAGTGTAATCGCAAACAATGGCAATTGTGACAAAGAGATACAAGTCAGGATAGGCAAAGCCAATTGAATGCCAAGTGCGGAAGATTGACCCTTTAATGCCGGAGGGTATAGGATTTCCTATACCATTTACTACCATCTCGACAATAAAGGGTTAAACAATTTAAGGAAGAATAAGCCTGACCACAAAGACAAGAGCCTTGGTTCTGACAGCATTGCTATATGGATCGGAGACATGGTCTGATGTGACTAAAGTTAATCTGAAGAAGTTAGAGGCGGCACATCATAAATGGCAGAGGAGGATATTAGAGGTCACTTGGATAGAGATGATAAAGAATGAAAATATAAGGAAAAGAACGTCTATGGAGAAAATGGAAGATATGTTGAAGAGATCGCGTCTGCGCTGGCTGGGTCATGTGCACAGATCGGACAATGACAGAATTCCAAGACAGACACTGGACTGGATTCCGACAGGATGGAAGAGAAAACGCGGTAGGTCGATAAAGACTTTGCGAGACACGATCATTCAAGATCTCGACGACGGTGGAATGACGTGGGTGGAGGAGGCTGAGAGGATTGCGGAGGACAGAGTGGTGTGGAGGAGATGTGTCCTCCGATGCGATACCAGCGCGTGGAAGGACTAAGGTCTAAGATCTAAAGTGAGGTATTTAATTCATTTATTTATTCACATTTCAAAATTTAATCGCGTTCGCCAAGTGTATGCCATTCTGAAAAATGGAAATGTGAAACAGAATAGTTAACAAATATAGCTATGAGTCATTGCTTGTGATGCAGATTTCAATGTGCGGCTGACAACCGCGAGATGTCAATCACAATCATGGGATCTTATCTGACACCTTTTAATCAATATTCATGAAACTAATATAAGTAGGCTACAACAGTTAGAAATATATATTTAGTCTGAATGTTCTAATTCAAGGTTCGTCTAACAGTTCCAGGCAGAGCCAGCCCAAAGTCATAAACATTCGGAGGGTGATGTTAGCGACCCTGATATACAAACAGATGTCATTTCTTAGGACTCCAAGAGCTCCGTTTTGCATTCCCAGGCGACTTGAGATCTCCGCGGTGCTGCGACAGGACTCATGGGTGAGCACGCCCAAATAGTTGAAGCCCTCAACACACTCGACCGCCTCCCCATCTACCATGATGTCCGGAGGTCGCGGCAGAATGTCGTTCAGGCTCTGCACCTTTGCTATCTGCCAACTGACGTGCAGACCAAACTCTGATGCCTCCTCTTCGAAGATAGCAAGGGTTGATGCCAGCAAATGTACAAGTATAATCTACAATATTTCTGATTGCGTCCTATGTTAACTGTGCGGCTGATCGTCCTCGCCTTAGCGATGATCAGAGCCAGTCCAAAGTCTGTGTGAAAGAGGAGGGCGGCGTTAATAATTATTTTGCTATAAAATGGTAACGCTAAATTGAAACTACTTCATACTATAATATTTATATGGTATTTATTTCTGAAAATTGTCAGCGGCCACTATATACAAGACGATGTTGTCATAAGTTCTTTAAATATACTGATTCAACGGTGATTAGCACTGATGACATGGGACGCACTTAGACACCTCTAGATTTTGCATCTCCGACACTATATAAGTCTTATCACGCGACAAATTTTAATGATTGACTAAATGATGTCTTGGTTATTATTAGTAATGGTTACTCCTATCAGCCTCAGTACCAAAATATGACTGTTCAACTCGTATATCATGCCAGTTCTCCCCTACGGCTCTGAAAGATGGTCGTTCGGTAGGCGGGATCAGCTGCGCCTAGACGCCTTTGGCGCTAGGTGCTTGAGGACCTTATGCGGCATCAAGTGGTCCGACTTCATCAACAACGTGGAGGTCTACACTAAAACTGGACAACCAATGGTAGGCGGTACTGTTAGACGGAGGCGTCTGGGGCTGCTGGGCACATTGCCCGAATGCCAGCAGACTCAGATTCTAGACAGACACTGCTGGCGCAGGCTCTGCCTTCCTGGAATCGCCCTAGAGGAAGAACTAGAATTACCTGGCTCAGGATGATAGATTAAGACTTAGCATTGATGGTTATAATAGACCTGAGCATGGCCATCACTGTGGCTGAGGATCGGACACGTTGGAGACATTATTTTAATCAACTCATTGTGCAATTGGTGGAATAGGCGACGAATGATGAAAGACCAACCTGAACAGAATTATTTCGTACATCGACGACTATGTAATAAATGTTTCTCTAGATTTAAAGGTGTGCATTGAGAATGGCGGCTGACGCTAATCTCTTTCATTGTCTCGTCCTCGACATGTGACGATGGGCGGCCACTCGTTTCCCCCGCACGCTCTACCAACTGACAGTGTACACTGTACAGTCAGTGCATTCATTATACGCGCGTTTGCTAGGGGGCGCCAGTAGAGTCGAAATATCTAAACTTTGAGTCACAGACGTTGAACTGACAGCCGCATGCCATTCGTTGATTTTGAATTTGACTGAGCTGCAATTTCGTTCATCCTCATAACCGTTTGCAATAATTTGTATTGTATGTAGGCCTACTTAATCATTTATAAAGCGCCTCCAATAGAGTGAACCATGCAGAAGCGTCCATGGCACAACGCTGTGAGAAGAAGCAGGTATTGAGAAGAGACAACGCAAAGGAGAGACTGTCAGACAGAAGTGTAGAGCGAACAGAAGGAGAAAGAGCATTCCAAAAAGAAGGAGCAATTGAGGCAAATGATCGAGACTGAGCCATGGCAATTCTAGACTCTAGAGCAACGAACCAAGAGGTCAAGTCTGTTTGATGAACGAATTGGACGGTGGGAGGAGGCTGAGTGAGGACGAAGTACAACATCAGCCAGATAATTTTTGGCAAGACCCCCGGTGAGCCTCGAGTATCTTGAATTGTAAGCAACCACGTGCAGTGCAGATGAAGCCGGTGAAGTTCGTCAAACATAATGACGTGAGAACTCCAGGTCATATGAAGGCTGGCAATTAGTCTAGCATCTGAATTGAGCAGCACCAGAAATGATGATAGACGAACCTTAGGAAGACCAATGAGAATGGAACTGCAGTAGCCAATCAGAGAATATATAAAAGCATGATTAAAGTAGTCAAGATGGAACGACGAATGACACTCAGACGCCTTAAATGAAAATAAGAGGAGCGTGTGAGATTGGAAAAGCGCTCAGTAAAAGTGAGTGAGCTAACAAGAAAACAGCGGAAGCTGTTTATGGAGCAGACCATGATCATGCTTCTGGAGCTGGTGTGGTTGGTGCCTTAACAGACGAATTGAGTCTTTGAAATATTGAGTGTGAGGCAATTAGAGGACATCCAGAAGTTAAGGTGATTAGCAAGAGATTCATTAAACCCAACTAAAAGCAGCTGGGATGATTCCTTAACATCATGCACCACAGATAGGGAAAAGAGAGGAGTTGTCAGCCGCGTAAAGTTTAGGAGAGGCTGCCTCCGAGCCGTGTTCAAATTTCAGATACTGCCATTCCTCTTGATGATGCACAGCTTCCATGACCTTTCCACACCCTTTCGTCATCTGTCAATTCCTCATCACCCGTTAGAGCAGCAGGACGTAACCTTGGGTTCGGTGGAAAGACCTGGCCACCTACCGACGCATGGCAATGCCACCAAGGGCCCACTTCCTCGGGTCATGATCTTCTTCACAATATTATTTTAATTTCTGAATGTTTTTTGCTTTAATCTTTTCAATAATTGAAGGAGGTCGTTGAGGCCAGTAAAAAGACACGGCCTGTTAGCAAATATGGTTTATATAGCACAAGAATTAACCAATTAAAAGGTGTCTAAAATTTGACGTAATATTATTACGAAACGAAGACTCGGCTTGTTTAGCAACACAGGTTTTAGCGTTGTCCATGCGTTCGTGTTGCACAGGCATCAACAGCATCTTTTAACTGAGTTCCGCCCAAAATATTCAAGAGCAGTCCAGGATCCATATGCTAATTGCTGGTTAACTATTCGGACAACTAATATGCCTTGAAGTGTTGCGAAATTGAATTCATTAGCAAAGTTACAGAATAATCGCTGAAGTAAAATGAATGAAGATAATTTTATTACGAAATATAAATAATATTAGTCTAATACCTACTTAAATGCACTATTACAAAATATAGATATTATGACGTTTAAAAATACATTAACGGATTAAGTGCTTCGAATAATCAGACACAAGGCTATTTTTATATAAAATATAAAAAGCATTTCGTACACCGTACCGGTTCAACGGTTTTTAGATGCCGGGACGAAGGCCTATGTTGCCCACTGCCCACCCCTAGTGTAGCATAATAGCCTACAGTAACCCTAAATAAACCGAAAATGAAGCTCCATTCCTCGCGAATAGTCATTATCGAAGGTCAGAATGGCAATATGAAGTTGTTTAAAAATTGTGTGATTATTGTTTTATCACAATTACTGTACAGGAATGGTATACGAGCTCATTGCAATTTATCTGCTATTTGATTATTTAATTACTACATATATATATAATTAAAAAGCACTAATTTAAAGGTGTGTCTAATTTTAATGGTTAATTATGGTTTTTCTATTTTATCTTTTATAAAAAATTATAAAGCTGCCCTTTAAGATTTTGTTCAAATTGCTTTTGGTTGCGTTAATCTAATAATTCTGATTCTAAGGATGGCGAAGTCAATATAACCGCTTAGACAGTCGAAAACAGGTGTGTTTTTAGGTATAAGACTATAGACTAGGGTTAACAATTGACCATTAATGATATTTGCTATCACACAGTGACGTTAAACTGCAACTACTACTTGATAATTGGGGAGTCCTGTGAGAAAATCACCATGTTCCAGAGTATGCTATGACATCCTACTGGTTCACACATCAGGGGACCAGCTGGATTGACAACGTTTTGATATAGACTGAACTCTGGGCACTTACCATTGGAACGCGGCTTGCGACAAAAGACCGTTATGGTCAATTCGTGTAGCCAATCATAGCGTAGCGACGATGGCGATGTGATATGACATCACTGATGCGATCTCTTGGAAGAAGCACACCGCACTCAATGAGCAATGCCTATGTTTACAAAATGCTCTAAAATGGGACGCAATGCCGACGGAAGTCGGAAAATGTCAAAATTAAGGGTTTGGAAAATGGGGTTGGTACGCCTCTCTAAAAACCTCTACCACTCAAATGCCCACCACGCCACCTTCTCGTGGTAACCCTGTTGATAACAGAGTGCGTGGTGGACGACCGAGCCCTCGCCAGAATATGCGAGCCCAGAGACAAGGAGTCGGAAGGAAGCAACGTTGTGGCCATCGACACTAGGAGATGGTGCCTCCGTAAAAACAGCGAGAGGAAGGCAGCGGGAAACCACCTCTCTAAACTTCTTAAAACACACTGAAAATGACGAGGGAAAAGAATGCACGAGAAAAGCACATCGAAGAGAAGAACAACGTCATTGGAAGTTGAAAATTTAAGAGGATACTTAGACACCTTAAATTGTTAAATAATGTCGCTATAATAGCATTAGCTTCATAATTAAAGCTACGTCCTCTGCTGCTAGATCGCTACACATCGCTTTTGACCTTTGGCAAATATAAAAGTGTTTTATACTTTGTCAAAAAGAAAATAATTTATATGTAATACCAGCTTACATATTATAAGCCAAAGATTATTCACGGATGACACCGCTACAGTGACTGTTGTGACACATTTCTGATTTCTTAGTTCTCGCTTTGATGTTCCCGTGGTGCGTTTGCAAGCGGTTCAATAAAATACATGCCTATACGTACTTGAAGTGTAGCTCATAATTATTTAAATAGTATACTGCAATTATCAAGAAAAAATGGAGTTCGCTAAGAAGGAGAGCTGTTTAAAATTATTTACCGTCATAGATGTCATCAGATCTCTCAAGATTCCTCCATCCAATTCAATTGCTGACAAATTGCTGCTCACTTTAATCTCCACAAGTTTGCCGTAATTATGATGCCACCACCGCAAGGAATAGGTCAGAGCCCTACAAAGCAGGAGGACAACGTACGTTGATTTATATACGCGTTTCGATTAAAATAAAGTAAGATCAACGGACTGGGGTAACCACCAGTTATACTTCAACTGAACACGTTAGGTTATCCTTAAACACCTTAAAATCGCGAGACTGCAGCATATAAGTTCATAACTCGCCGCTATTTTTAAATTCCTGGCGGGCTTCCAACTTACCAGCTAAGCGACTGAGAAACAGAGACACAGAAATTGAGACAGAAACTAATAGTAAAGAATAGTAGGAAAGAAGTAGGAAAATATTCAACCCGTCTGTATGACGTAAGCAGCGCGTGTAAGCTTATGCATACGCTCCATGTATGATCGCAGTGGGCCAGACATTCTCGGGAGACCTCACATTTCTCGAAACTTCTAGTATTTAACGATGCTCCGTGACAGACATTAGCTTTTACTCACATTAAAGAAAATTTATTATATTTTTAAATCCGTAGTATGATCTAAATCGCAGTAGCAGTGGCTTCAGTAACCGTGAGCCACGGTGGTGCAGTGATGGCGTCGCTGCATTGGAACCGGAGGGCTCCAGGTTCGAATCCACTTCAAGCCGCCGCGCAGGAACCTTCAGCAAGTCCTTTGCTCGCAATAGCTCTGGCGCTTCGACGTGAAACTCCGATACAGTGTCCGAGCTGTAGTCGGGAGCGCCTCTGTGTTGAGAGCTTGAAGGGGCGCTATACACAAATGGAGAAATAAATAGAATAAAATAAAATAAATAGAGACAGTGTAACAATAAGGACTACGGGCGTAAAAGTTTAAGATTTAAGTGATAATAAGATATAACTAGCGTGGGACACGTACGGGCATTGACCCAAGCTGTCCTTCATGCCTCTCCCAATATTCTCTTCATTTAGACAAGGCGGTCTAACTGCTCCAAGATGTTAATGGTATGGAGCAGACCTGCTGACCGGACCTGTTGAAGCTGGGCAGCATGACGCGAGACAGACTCAGACAGAGAGTGGCGCCGGACTCTTACGGGCATTGAGCCCAATGATATTGATGATGATGATGATGATAAGATATAACTATAACTATTGGGGCGCGGTGGTGTAGTGGTGGCGTCGTTGCTTTGAAGCCGGAAGGTTCGAAGTTCGAATCCACCTCACGTCGCCGCGTAGGGACCTTGGGCAAGTGCTCTGCAGTCAGGAGCGCCGTTGAGTAGAGTGAGCTTGAAGGGGCGCTATAACAAGTGCACATACAGTCATACAAACAAACAAACTATGTCTTCTTCTGTTAACAATCGACATGACAAGCCGCAGTCCGTTGCAACGCCGACAAGATAAAGGCAGTCAATTTTTATAAGATGCCAAAAGGATTTAAAAATAATTGCATTTGTCTACCAACTCCCACATGGCTAGCTGTTTGAGATTGATCTTATCCACTAGATTTATTCAAACATAATTTTACACAGATAAATAGCTATTGAATTTTTATCGTGGGAGCACAAAGCGGTGAGGTTGGAAATACATGTAGCTCTAAATGCGTTACTGCCAACTGCGAGATATTCATTAACCGTGGTAACTATAATTTTATTAAATACATGTACCGTGCGATCTAACTATGCACACATTGGCCGCCAAGGACGAGTTGACTCGTCCTTCAAAAGATTACGCACACGCCACGGACGAGATGACTCGTCCTTCAGGTAACTGTTGTTATTTAAAAAAACTGTTGTTATTTAATCATAAGGCGTTTCAATAATACATCTAGAATGGGGAAAACAATTTCCGCCTTTTTCCAGAGGGGTGGGGTCGAGTGAGGCAGGGTGGGGGCTTGGATGGGGTGGGGATTGGATGGGTGGAACCGGGGTGGGGCCGTGGTGGGGTCGGGGTCAAATCAAAGTGAAACATAAATTTCCACGATTTTCGTAAGTTGAGCATTTTGTGGTGTGGGGCGGAGTGGGGTGGAGAAATAGTCGAGTGGGGTGGGCCAGAGTTGGGGTAGGCGTGGGGTGGAGTGGGGTTGGACGTTTTTGGAGGAAAAAGTCTGGCGCTGCTTCGCTGGCTTAGCCACAGGACTGTACTCTATTCCTATGGTATACGCGGGTATACAGCGTAACTATGCTCACCTCCGAAAACGAGGGTATAGGCGGGTATACAGCGTATACTCACCTCACAGATACCAAGGGGGTATACGCAGGGAAAAACTCGTCACTTGTGAAGAAGAAAGAAATGATGAAGGAATTTTCGGGCGAAAAATGATCGGAAAACCATCTGATGACTAAACCAAGGTCGTCAGAAATTTTGACGAATATAAAAGGGGTCGTCGGAAATTTTTTGCCCGAACGTCGATTTTTTTGGGCGCAGCGTGTACTCGCCTCAGAAATTCAGAATACAGCCCAGTTTAGCCGCTATAAATTATGTTTGCTGGTCCACCACGCACGTTCAGCGCCGCTCAGCAGCCCATGCGGAACTTATTGTTCCCCGCTCACGGGCTGCAATTAGACAGTGCCGTGGCTGTTCCGTGTTTGGCCGCACGACCAGCTGGAATAATTATTGACTCCTAACTGCTCCTTGTCAAATGCCTATTAGTCTCTTTGTCCAATTTCTCATTGTTCCTATGACCGGGGCTGAACTAGGAGCGCTCCTGAACCGGCAGCCTGATGCTATGAATAAATAAATAAATAAGTAAATATGTAAATAAATTTATATTCGTATATTTAAAAAAAAACTAGCCAGCACTGAGTACTGTAGGAGTGTAGGTATACAATGACAAATCGATGGCATTCTACTCTATTATTACATTAAACAGTTATATGCTGTTCAGGCGGGATCCCCGCTTGAGCCGACGCTCCAACCGTGTCTATGAAATAATTGCATTAACCAAAACTGATGAAATGGTGAGAATGAAACTTAATGCAATTATCAGAAAAGTTTTCATCTGAGTTGTAATAACAGTTATTTCAATTCGCGAAGGAACGTGTGAGGCTCAATTTACCTAAACGTTCTTCTGCGCGTATTCATGAGAAAGGTATCTCCCTTTTAAAAGGTATGCAATTATTTTTACGAGTCCTTGCCCGTTCCCATGGATTCTGATAGTAATACTGGTCTCAATATTTAATGACACTGCGCCACAACAACGACAATTTGCGCCGACCTCCTCGTTCATCCAGGCTTTGGACTGGCACTGTCAGAGTCCAGGCAGTGGCGAAATAATGGACACCGGTAGTAGTAGCCTCAGTTTCACCTCACAGTCCACAGTGTATGAATTAAGATTACAGCCCACACTGTATGAATTAAGATTACAGTCCACACTGTATGAATTTAAAAGATTGTTGGCGTCAACCTCCTCGTTTATTGATCTTTGGACTGGCTCAGGCAGAATATAAACAATGGCGGAGTTAAGGACGACAGTTTTACGTTGACTGTAACTTGACACCTTTAAATAAGCGACGATGGCGTCCGCTCTGGTCTCTGGGTGTTGTCAACACTTCCGCAATATTACAGATGCTCAACGATACACACAGACACACAGGCACAATGAACTCGCCCAACACGACTCGTGCGATCCGCTATTAAGCCGAAAAATTCTGGTGGTTGCGCTATAAAAGTCGCCATAATACGTCATAAGCCATTTAATCTATTCGGTCCTCCGCCAACAATTTGTTTGGATGTTCGATCTGCAATGCCGCTGATGAAAGAATTGAAAAGTCGATTATTTGCGTTTAGAAGTCATCGAAATATCAGTTAACACGTTTTGACAGCAACTTTGTTGATTCAAGCCGTCGGCATTTTGCAGCTGTACGTCATGGTGTCGTATCAAATCAAATTACGATTAGGGTCGCCAGTGGCGGCGACAGGGGGTTAGGGGGGGACTAAGCCCCCTTTAAAGAGGAACATCCGGGCGCTAAGCCCTCTTTAAAGAGGGCTTAGCTAAAAAGGTCATCAGGTTTTTTGCCGCGTTAACTGAAGTTTTTTGCCCGAATGACTAAAAAAAGGCCGTCAGAAATTTTTGCAGATGGAAGTGAGAAATCAGAAATTTTGGCGGATGAAAAAATGTCTCTCCGCAAGTATTCAGCCCCCAACACGTTTTTAACCCTGGCGCCGCCACTGAATCCATGATGACCCCTGGGAGCCACACATTAAAGTTTTCTATTCTGA
The DNA here is from genome assembly GCA_949752735.1 of Lumbricus terrestris. Classification (NCBI taxonomy): domain Eukaryota; kingdom Metazoa; phylum Annelida; class Clitellata; order Crassiclitellata; family Lumbricidae; genus Lumbricus; species Lumbricus terrestris. Next base: position 4,063,946 of record OX457051.1, on the reverse strand, counting down.
GCCGAAATTCTATTTATTTCTAAGAGAATGCCATAAAGCCCTGAGATGTCTTAGATATTACTAAGTACTAATTTTAAGATATTAAAAGGTTACAAAGCCACGACATTCTCATTGTATAGAAGATGTAGATATAGACGGTATCGATATAGACGGCATAGATTCAGGTTTTAGGAGGGCCTATGACAACAGAGGCCGGTGCCCTCGACAAAAATTCGCTTGGCATAATAATGATTTATTACAATCAGGATCATGTATCATTATACATGTAGAACAAGCAATCTGAAAGTGTATTGGCCATCCTTCTATTTTAGTAATTTTTGTTATTATTTTAACCAATTGTTGACTAACGACGTCCTGCGTTGGCGTTAAATTCACGCTCGAAGCGTAAAACTCGGAATAAAAAGCGACAAATCGTGGCCCAGAGGCCACTGTTGTCGACGCGGCATTAAATTGTGTTCGGCGGATCAGTACCCAGTTCGGTGGTTGTGCTTTCTACGTGACACCGGTCACAGAAGCTGCCAGATTGCAAACGGTGGCGGAGTTTGAATTAGAGAGTGACACGGTACCTGATACAGTGGTAAATCCGCGGTGACCGCAGGAATGACTAGGGAACGGGGTAGACCCAAAATATAATATCGTAAAAGAGTGGGGTGATGTGGAAACATTGAATTGCAGTGCGAGGCAATGGATTCCATCGACATAATTGCTACTTACTTAAGCATTCCGTGCACGATGTAGGTTTACTTAGAACCAAAGCTCGAGGGTACGTACCATACGTATTCTATTTTTTGAAAGGTACGTACGTATTTTAGCGTACCCTATTTTAGGGTACGTAAACAATAAATAAAATACGTTAACCACGTCATTGATCATTATAAGAATGTTCAATTTAATTTAAGCAAACACTCGATAATAATTGTCTTCTAAATAGAAGCTGGATTGATTAAACAAATGTATTGTGCAAAATAAAAGCTGGATTGATAAAAATCATTCACTTTTTTGGTAACTAGAAGTGGGACTGATGAAAATGATATATAGCATAAGATTAAATAGAAGTTATACTATATATCATGTAAAATTGTAAATGAAGATTAGTTACTTACTCTGTTAGTCGTTTCTCTTCTCCTTGTTTCTTGAATTTTTTGCCACCATATGTACAGCATAATCGAAAACAAGAAAACTTTTGTCCGACATAAAATAAACTATCGGTAACTGCCGCCATTGTAACAATATTCAAGAATCAAGACTCGTCACCCATGTGACAGGTTACACGTGACTGGCGGTCCGCTAGTAATTGAAATTGGACGGCCGCCTGGCGGTCCGCTAGTAATTGAAATTGGTGGGCCGCCTGGCGGTCCGCTAGTCACTTCGTTTATTTTATGTCGGACAAAAGTTTTCTTGTTTTAATGACTTAGAAAATTGCAAAAAAGAGTATGAAATGAGTAACTTTTGTAACCTAACAATGCGGGATGCAAAAACGTTGCAATCCATGATGAAGTATGCACTAAAGAAGGCAGCACGTGCAAAGAAGGAACTCTGTTATTACTCGCTTCGATTATGCTAACTAAGACTGAGAAAGACAGTTTAAAAAACCTTATGGAGCCCAAAAATTTACAATGCCGAAAATCAATCGTTAACAAAGAAAAAAAGAAAAAAATTAGTGTGGCAAAAAATGAAAGCAGAAAAGAGCCGAAAGGACAAAAAATATCCTTTACGCCAAGAATCAAGAGGAAAGAGCAATATAGCCAAATGAATATTGATGGATATATTTTGTGTGTTCATGTATATCTCTTTGCGCATTCTGTATTTGTAATTATTAGTGTGAATATATACATATACCGGCATTTATATTTATCAATATCTCTTCTCAGAGTCGCTCCCGACTACAGCGCGGTTCAGAGTTTCAAGCCGAAGCGCACGAGCAATTGCGAGTGAAGGATTGCTTAAGGTACCTATGCGGCAGCTTGAGGCGGATTCAGGAAAGGAACCCGACGACACTAGGGCACCGAACCAACCACCACACCACCGCGCCCCACGTATACACACAGACATGGCAACCAGCAGTCCTGGTATTTTAATGGGGTGTCGTCCTTTAGTAATCAATTTAAACGGGAGAAAATGAACACCTTTAAATTAGATATCTCTCACCTTATGTATATTAGGATAAAATGTCTACAATAATTACCCTGAACACGATAACTGACCTGAATCTGACAGTGAAAATAAACAAGCCTATTAGGTCTATAAAGGAGGAGAGTGATACTGATCATCGTTGAGTGAAAATTGTCGTTAAATTATAGCAACAGGAGTTTACATTTTATGACAAAATACAGAATATAATTATTGCGCTATGGCACTCGATTGTTCGTGCAAAATATTCGCGATTAAAGAATTGTGGTAACTTAAAACTTAGTCTATTCTAACCAAATCAAACATCAAAATCAGGACACTTGTAAATAAATCTATTCTATACCTCCATGGCATAACTGAACATAAGAATGTAGATGTTCCTTCTTAAGTAGACGCTATATTATGCCCAAAATGCATGTAGGGCCTTGTAGGCCTATGTTTTTCGACTGTCTACTTCACATTAACATGTCTTAGATTTGGAACCTGACGAGAAATCTTGAGGAGTCGGGGTGTGGCTTGCACGGCGATTATCATCGCTGCGTTATATTACACCACCACACCACCGCGCCCCACTTATACATACTGACATGGCAACCCGCAGTCCTGGTGTTAGTCCTAGGGTTACATACGGCGGGTCCCAGCCCCGTTCCAGACCCCGAATCAGGCGTTCATAGGAAACCATTCGCATCAACCTTGAGAAATGTCAAAACCGTAGTTATATGGTGAAAAATAACTGATTCAAAGGTGTCCAAGGTTTTTTCAAATTAGTCATAATTTTGCACCGTGAAATTTGCATAACGACACCTTGCGTTGACGTCGACCGTTCTTTAAAAGGCACAGAGGTCAGTTTATTTACCACGATTACAGGTTGCCATGCTATACGTTCTTGGAACTTGAGTCAATTCATAATTTAAACTTTCACCACAACAAGAAAAGAAGCGTCCGATTTTGATGAACCCTTTTATTCATTTTCACTCAACGAGACTTCAATATTTATGGGACAAATATTGACATTTAGCCATCCATTTGTTGGGGGCATCTATGAGTATGGATCTCGAAGGGGCGCAATATATTTTTAATTGGTTGACTTATTAAATGGGTGGGTGATTTATCCATTGTCATTAAAGATCGTTTCATGCTCAGAAAAATTAAAGCAAGCAAGGCAAAGAAAAATAACAATCGAGATATTCGAAAACTCAATAAAGCAAAAACACAGAAAAAGGCCAGACAAACAGCAGACGATTACCAACAACGTTTTTAAACACGTGCGAAATTTGCTTAATTAGCGACACCTTGCGTTGATGTAGAGCTAACTCTACGATTATTCAGCAGGACTGCTGCAGTCTACAATGCTAGGCTCTTTGAATTTGAGTCAATTTTGAATTTAAACTTTTATGACAGAAACTGGACGATTCATCGGAGTTGGATGAAAATCGCTTCGATCTTAGAACATCTAGACAATGGTATGCGGAAGTTTCGTCAACGGACAATTTTCATATTATAGAAATCGGCTCTTTTACAGTTCGCACTTCTGCTTTTGTCCTTTGAGTTAAAAAGAATCTGCAGGGTGCGCCGAATCGATCAAGTGTCAATAGCCTACTCGAAGTCAAATAGCTCCCCGACCAAAGCTTGAAAGGGTAAAAACTTAATATGCGTCTGAGTTATTAGGAGTTGCCCCTTCATAGAAGAACGAAGAGGGATACGAGCTTCAACGCCAGAGACTGGTCAAGATCGCGTATACGTAAGATGGAGAGCAATTAAGGATGGCGCGTGATACCAGAGCAACAATCCCACAATTCGAGATGATAAGCTGGGGGTGCGATTGAACAAAAAGGAAATGTTCTGGGCGGGAGACATTGCCATTATGCTAGACATAGGACCTACCTACGCGGGTCATAATCTTCTTCTTCAGAATAATTTCAAATTGTCATGATTGTGTTTATTCTTTTTAATTCCTGTCAATGAACGACCAAGACTTTTATGTGTACTATCCCAGAACTCACAGATCAGAAATCGACGAAAATCGTTTTCCTATATATGATCTTTTAAAACTGATTTGCAGGTGTCTAAAATTTGACGTATATTATCATGAGACGAAGAGTCAGCATCTTTAGCAAACACAGGCGTTGGCGCTGTCCATGAGTTCGTGTTACACAGGCGCCGGCAATTCATTTAAATGAAAGTTGCCGTAAGAAAACAGTAGCAGCTCAAAAGCCGTATGCAAGATGCGTGTCAATTATTCGATAATTCACTTATACATAAAATAGCACATTATAAATCTCATTATAAAAGTTGCAGAATAAATCGTAGCCGTTTAGAATTCTGTGTGTGGTTAAAATATTCTGCGTTGTATTAGACACCTTAAAATAGAATATAACGCAGCTATATATACATATTTTCGATAACCGCTTATAGAGTCGAACTTCATGAGCCTTCCCGGATTAATAAGGAACAACCGATCTAGTATCTTCATTTAACCCATTAGTGCCTGATTTTTCAAATTCATCTCAAAATATGAAAACTTTGTTGCAAATGATGAGTTTGGACAATACCTAATAAAAATTCTGCACAATTTTAGCTTTTGATGCTTTAGGAGCAGTTTTTTGAAGCGTCCCATTTTTGGGGACGCTAGGCACGAATGGGTACGTGAAGATTTACATTGTGATGTGTGCAGGTTACATCACTCAAGACTGTTGATACAGTCAAATTAAGAAAACAGATAAATAATTTGCACTCAGAATAACTTAAAATAAAATGTATGTGCAAAATTGCAACAAAATTGGCATGTTTGAATGCATTTATATGCCAAATTGCTCACATTTTGAAATGAATCGCTTACACGCAGCAAATCATAGTAATGCTGTTCATGTCTCATATCAATGTCCCGTAGCAATGGCAACCAACACTGTTACAGAAAGCTTATACAACAGTTACATGAAGCTTTTCAAGTGCTAAAGTGCTGAAGTGCTAGTCTTGTGTAGTAGATTATTGGCCTAGCCCTCCTTATGTGGACCGACATTCGATTTTTCTCAAACTTTCGCAGACTTTCATTCGCACAATGCATCTGAGTTACAACAAATGGGATTTGGTGCCAACAAGTGAAGTTCATACTTTCTGGTTTGTCCAGCCAGCTTATCCTTTCCATGACAGACAACTGTGTATTCAGATCCATGCACTGGACCTCACTTTTCTATTTTGTACAGCTCGACCAAAGGAAGTGAAAATCTTCACATTTGTTGGCTTTCATTGTCTCAATAATGGTATATTTTGCTCATCTGCTGTAGCAGTCACATAATGGTAAAGAAGTAGTCATAGCAGCCTAAACAACATAGTTGTTGCTATGAACCAACCGCACCAAGTTGGGAACCCACGGACTCCAACTCCATTATAGGTCTGACTGAGCAAAGTAACCATGTGGTGAATTCAATGAGCATTCTGTGTAGCCAACAAAGGCTTAGTTGCAGGCTGAGAGTGGTAAAGAAGTAGTAAAGGACCACTAGTTGTTAGTAGGAATCAACTGAATTGACAACCACTATGCCACCCGACTAATCCAGGGTTGGGATCCATGTACCAACTCATCCATATGGATGTGGATCAGACCAAAAGCCGAGTGGTGTATTCAACATAATACCGTTGCCTAGTCATTAGACCTACCTGATATTGTAGCAGGCCTAACTGGAATACGTTACAGGAAAGTGATATTCATTACAATGCACAACGGCATTTCTTGAGTTTGGGTGATACCTTGGACCAGAATGGCAAATTACATAGCGACTGATTTTTTTCGTATTTATTTCAATTAAATTATAATAAATTAAATTATCAAAATTAATTTTCTAGCAACTGCATACAACAGAATGAGTGCATTTTGACTATTATTTTGCACTACATTGCATAGGCCTAGTAGATTTCTAACCATGTGAAATATTCATGTAGGCTATACATGTATACATAGGCCTAATGTAGCCTACAGTTGAAGTTGTCAATAAATTTGTGAGTCAAATAACATCATATAACGCTATCTCTCACTGCGAGTGATACTTCTGCCTACAAACAGCCATTTATACTTTTTTTCAAACAATATCTGACTACAATACCATACAAGATGCAAAACTGCGTGTATTGAACTTCACGTACCCATTCGTGCCTTGCGTCCCCAAAAATGGGACAGCGCTTCATTGATAAAATGCATGTGTTGTATTTTTAGCAAAATGAATTTGATCTAATTATTTATGTAATAGTATATACCAACCTTTGTAAAACCAAAGACAGATCTGTAGAAATGCGGACACATATTTTTAAATAGGACGCGGAAAGTCCGCAATGTTTACATTTGCTAAAATAGGTCAATGGCGTGATCAAAAACATAATTTTCAGTCGATAAAAATATTTTTTTCCGCATTTTGTGTCAGAATCACTTTATCAGCATGTTGGCATAACGGCTATAACATTAAATTGAATCTTCAATGCAGATTTAATTTTATGTGAATTTTTGAAGTGGTGTCCCATTTTTGGGGACGCTAGGCACTAATGGGTTAATAAAAGTTTAGTGACACACCGCATTCATATTATTGCAGAGAATTGAAACGACACCTGTGCGATAAAAGAGGAAATAAATTATTATGGATGAGAAATTGATTATATGGTTACGATACTCACAATTATTTAACGACGGTGAAAGCTACGAATAATTGTGAGATTTGTGAGGACGTCGTGGCTGGGTTGCATTAATGCGTCTTTATAGATAATTATTTTGTGAATGTCATTGACCGTGCAGACCTCCATCCTCCTTCTTACTTGTTTTGACTGGCACTAATTGACTCTGTTGTCACCATAGGTAATAACTGAATTTGATCAACTAACAAGCAATTCTATCGGATCTAGCGACAATAATTATCATCGACTACACAAACAAAATTCACACAAACAGGGTTGTTTTAAAGGAATTTTTTGAACTGCACAAACCCTTCTTTCCTTTCCCATCCTCCATGGTAAATTACTCCCAATCGGAGGAAAATTGCCTTTTTCAACTAGTTTTAGCTGCACAGTAGTGCTTCTACATGTTTCTACAACTGCACAAATCCATTTAGAACTACACATTTTGTGCACAACTGCACATTTAAAAAAGCCCTGCACACAAACATTCCACACACTCTCATTTCTGAAGTCCTACTGTATAAGCATTATTATTATTATTCAACAGTTTAACGACATCATATAACTACAAAGGTTGTTGACGTCTTTAAAGTTTGATGTATTGCAGCTCACTTTTGTTTAACTGTTCAGCAGTTTCTGTTTGTACTTTCTTTTTCTTTGTTTTTTCCTTTTGTTCTTTTTTTTTGTTCTTTTCTTTTCTTTTCTTCCTGAATTTGACTAACCGCCTTTCATGACGATAGTGTTCACCAAATGGCCGTAGTCGATCCTCTTTTATACATGCATCATTATTTATTATTTAGCATATATGCAAAATTATGCCCACATGCATTTATATATATATATATATATATATATATATATACATATACATATGTCACCATAATTACATATGCCTATAATTCTTTATATACAAATGAGCACATGTACACATGTGCCCACATATGTATTGTCATTATGTACACTTATGTATTATTATCATTAATTTAGACATTTCATGAAATTCACATGACATAAAATCTAGGCCTATTTAGTTTGATTAACATCAATTCTTATGAGTTCTCATTTCATAAAGTTCACATGACACAACATCTACTTATTTAGATCAACATCAATTCGTATCATTTCTCATAATCTCATATTTGCAAGCAATTTTCAATGTTCATATTTCACGAATAAAGTTACAAGCAGATAAGATATTCAACATTAATATGAAAATCAAAGTATTCACTCTTCAGCCATCATTTAGCAGCTTAAACAATAATATCAAGACCATTTTATTCAATGCCTGTTTCATCTATTACAGAATTATTCAACAATTTTATCAATCCCCACACACACATATACACACGCACATACGCATGCACACACACAAACATAATCATATCAATTTAATAATGCAATAAAAAAAAAAAAATAAAAAAAAATTCAAGGATATATATGTATAAGCAGTTATTGAATATAATAATGTTTAATTGCGTTTCATCCGATTTCAAGGTGTCTAAGTAGATCCCAAAATGCAATAACTTGCTGTGGCACCCAGTGTTAACTGGGAACTTTCAGTTTTTCGCTCTTATATACTATCTGGGGTAACTGGCGTTGACCGCTATATTTTATATACTTTGGGGTTCACCCCTCCATCGTTCCCACTGCGACCGTTATCAGGTCATTGCTCAGCCAGTTACTTGGAACTTACTCCGAAAGGCCCCACTCCAGTTTGCACATACTCCAATCTCGCCTCTTAAAATGTCACCCCTTCCTATCTGCTGTGCTGCTTTACACCCTCGACTAAAAACTGAATTCTTCCTGTTCTCATATTCTGATTCGATTCTTGCTCCAACATACGACCATCATTATCACTGGTCACCATTGTAGCACCATGTTCTCTCCTTTGACTCGCCTCCAGCATTGTTAACCCAGCACAGAAAAGAGAAGAGTAGGCAGAATAGCCTGAAACTATTAGAATGTCAACTTTATATAGTTTGCTTGTATGCGCACTTGTTACAGCGCCCCTTCAAGCTCTACTCAGAGTCGATCCCGACTTCAGCGCGGACACTGCATCGGAGTTTCACTCCGAAGCGCTGAGCAATTGCGATTGAAGAACTTTCCCAAGGTCCTTACGCGGCGGCTTGAGGTGGATTCGAGCCTGCAAGCCTCCAGCTGCAAGTCGACGAACATACCCACTACACCACCACGCCCCACGGTGCTGGTATCATTGACGTGGTTTTCGTGTTTCTCTGAGAAATTTCAAACATTTGCATCTTGCTTTATTACATAGAAATATTGCGAATGGGCTCTGAAACGATGAACGATGTTAATTAGTTGAGTAAGTGACAATCATGACTGTTTTTTGTTTAGAGGAGACCTTTATGAAAGCTAGTAACGCCAAATGAAGGTGTCTAAAGCAGGCTCTTCCAATTAACAGTTTTTATTTTTCCAGGCGACATGTTGCTGTCCCAGCTACGTTGACTTCGACGTAGTAGCTTTGATGAATTTTATGCGCTCTCCGTTTCATGACTGTAGGTCTGGGTCTGGAAGTACGACAAGTTTGGTAATGATGGGGGGTCCCGTTACGTAGCTCAGTGGAGAGAGCGCTGGCCGTTAAACTGAGAGTCATCCGCGCGACCCGGGTTCAAGCCTCGCTCAGGGCATTAATTTATTAAAATTTTTGTTAGCTGCCATTGGCGCTTTGCTGTTGTGTTGCTTGACTCGGGATCTGCTAAAAATAAAGATAGCCCCTCCCACTTCTGGCTTGGCCGACCAGAAGTGATCCAGTACTTAGGCCATTAGTCAAGTTACCGAACCCACTGCTGTAAAGCCGACCTGCGTGTCGTGCTACAGTGGGCCGTATTTCGTATAACATGTACTTGTAATCATTCTGCGGTGTGTCAGATTGAAGCATTGAAAGGAATATTATTATTATTATTACTTGTTAAAAACTTAATGCATCCCCAACACCTTTAAATTGATGATTCCAGCTCTATGTATAATTTCATGCGAGCAAACCTTGATTAAATTATCGAGTGTTGTGAGATAATTGACATAAAACAATGTTACTTGAATTGCATTCGATGATCCTGTTTTGACCATCTATGAGCATGGAAAATGTAAGATGAACTCTTTTAAGTCGTTAATGATTGAACATTGATGAAACTGTGAAGCTTCATTCAGACACCTGTTGATGGTGTTTTTAGAATGCTAGAAATTTGTTTTCAATACATTGTATATTTTTTGTGTTGTCGTCAACGGCCATTGATGTTAATGGACGACGTTAAACTGTGGAATAATAATAACTTTGGTCGATTTACTTTTTAATCGTTGCGATTATGCATAGGAAAACATCCAAAGAGCATTGAACACAGTGTCGTGCCAAATCAATACTCTGGGAGTGCCAATCAAAAGACAGGCTAACATAGGAAGTCGACATTAATCATTAGCATATTGTCGCAATCTTTTGAATCAGGCAAATTCTCGAGTAAATAATCGCTTGCGTAGGATTTGCTGAAATTTGAAGCTACGAATATCTTTTAGGGAAAACATCAACGAAAGAAGATTTTCTTCTAGAAACCTCGACTTTGACGTAGGCGTCAACCTGCCTACACTGTTACTGTCCACCATCCACCAAAATTCGAGTCATCCATTCATACTTATAGAGCGATTGGAACGTATACAAAAATTCACCCAATGAATAAAAAATGTTGCAATTTTGTGAATCAGATATTGCAAGTTTTCTTTTGCATGGAGAAAGAGTTACGAATATCTTTTGGGTAAACATGAACAAACGAAAAGTTGCTTCTATTCACTTTGACGTCGGCCAATCTACACATCTAAAGTCCTTGTTTTGTGTCATCAGCTCTCACATATAGGTTGATTGGAATATTTAAAACAGGTGTGAGGAGCAGCAGTTAGTATATTACATTTTACATCTTATGATTTCATGTAGACGTTATCACGACCTGAAGTTATGTCTGAAATAATATGTAGTTTATTTCCTGGATTTTAGGTTGCTTGGATGTTTTTAACATAATAGCATAGCCCAGTGGCGTAGCAATAGGTGGTGCAGCTTGTGCAGTGCACAAGGGCCCCCGGCTGTGGAGGGGCCCCCTCAGAGTCATTTTTTTATTTTAAAAATTATTCAGAATGTGTTTATATCTACAGTGTACAACTGTACATGTACGGTGGTGGCGTTGTAATGGATTGTGCAGACTGCACTAGGGGCCCCTGGTGGTCAGAGTCAAGTTTTGCATTAAGAATATTCAGAACATTTTTTACATTTCGGAATTTTTTGTTTCTTCTTTCAGACTTATCATAGCAACCGTGACTTGAGTCACTTCACATTATACCAATTTATTATATTGTTTATCTTTTAGTCAACTAACCCAGCTGTTTGACACAAATTGACAGAATTTAAATGTGGATGATGATTTATACTTCAACAGATGAAAGAATGTTTTTGATAAATTTTGTCAAGTTCTCGAATTGAAGTTTCTCTGGTAGCCTGAAGAAATAGAAAATAATTATAAAGACTAACGGAAAAAAATAATTAAAATCGTAATGAGTTAATTTTTTTAAATTTCGGGTTCGAAATAAACTTAATGCAAATAGTCTATCAAAAAAAGAGCCAGGCGTTTTTGCACAGCCTTTTTGTTTGAAATCGAGGAGGTTCAAGTAGGCCTAATGAAGGGGCCCACCACCGAAGCCCTGCACAAGGGCCCCCCAAAAACTTGCTATGCCACTGGCATAGCCTATAGCAACATCGTTGCTTGGCGAACGTCGTTAGTATCAGCAGAAAATATCTTTATGGTATTCAGCATTTATGTACTTGTACTTAGTAGTAATTTAATTTTGGCCACACTGTCACAACATGAATCATCATCACCGCCCTCCTCATTCATCGAGGCTTGAGACTGGCACTGGCAGAGCGAACTATACTTACCTTGCTTTCACCTTGCTTTCCTCTATGCAGGTCGTGGACTGGATTGAAACAGTAACAGCGCGAATTTAGTTAAGGGAAGTTTTTACATGGTTTTGCCTACGGCACCAGATGTTGATTTGGGGTGGAGTCATGGTTTTTGGATGGGTACGAGCGAAAGGAACATTGCATTATCTCATGGATGGATCCAGAATTTACGAGGGCTTTTGACAAAAGAGACCGTCTCCCTCGGCAGAAATTTGTTTGGCATATTACAGCGCTTATCTCATTATACGAAAACGATGTAGGACTATTTATTCCATCTGTTGAACTTAATTTCAAGGTGTTGAAAGAGAACCCAACAACTATGGCATCAATAGATCTGTTCTTCGTAATATCTGCAGATCTAAGGTACGACCCAATCCAAAGTGTCCTCGTTAATAAAATCAAAGGCTTATTCAGAAATATTTCATCGATCTCTCATTGATCCAAGATTTTAGGCCAATTGAAGAAAGATTAGAAAAGGTAATAGGCCTATTATTAGACGCGCCAAATGACTTTTTAGCCACAGGCTGCACTCTGCCAGTGCCAGTCCTAATCCAGGATAAAGGAGGAGGGGATGCTAGACTGAAACTACTTCTAAGTTTACTCGTTAAAAATTAGTTCAGATAAAATCGTAGCTCGAGGGTACGCGTACCCTAGAATAGAATAGCCTATGCCTCACGGTGTAGAATACGTATGGTACGTACCCTCGAGTTTCGGATAAAAAGAGGTTTAAAAAACGATGCAACTTTCAATCCTAATCGAAACCGTTCGTGAAGCTCACTGAACCTCAACCGGTGCAATAATCTACGAATTGAGATACCAGTGTCCAGTGTTAAACGTAAATTGGTAGGACAAGGTGTATTGATTGTAAATTGCATATTGGTCAACTTGCTTTCTTGTCTAGTAATATCGAATAGCCTACACTTCAAAGTTCTCTCCTTGACCTACAACTCCCTACATTAGTCCATTTCCAGATAACTTCACGAACTCTTCACCTTCCAGCCAGCCCGCTCTACCCGGTCATCTGCCCGTCTCACTATTTCTCACAAGTCAACTCAAGTTCTCCAACCGAGCCATATCCGGTCACCAGCCGGTTTATAAACTGCTTTCCAAGTGTGACGCACGTTCACACGGGGGGGTTTATCCAGGGTCACCCGACGCTTGACGTTTGGTTTCATCAGTATCTCGTAGATGTTCTTCGCTGTGAAGTCCTTGATTGTGAGCTGTGCATCGAGGGATTCGAGTAGTCTGAAAGTCGACAAAGCTCTTTAGTAGAACGGCGAAGGGAGTTCAGCATGCGGTCGAAGTGTTTGAAGCAGTGGCAGGGTTGTGCCTGCGCTGGTGGCCGACTCAATGGATGACAAAGTCTTGCCATAATAATGTCTGAAACAGTCAGAAGACGTTTAATTAGCTATAGTGAGTGCAAATCAGCGAGTAAAGTTTTGAGTTGATGTCAACTCCGCCAAAGCCATCGTTTGACGAGGAGTCCATTATGGTTTTCCGACTCACTAGCTCTGTTCGATTGTTCGACATGAACTTGAAGATGATCTTCTCTATGTCTTTGATGGCATCACGTGGTAAGATGGTGCAACTGCCGACACACCATAGTAGCGAGCAGATGGTTGTGTTCACAACTGTCGCCTTCGCCGACAACGAGAGTCGTCAATGACTCCGTCATTCTAGGTGAATATTTGCAGTTCGTGTAATTTTTGCAAACATAGCATCGGCGTTTTTCTGTTCTGCGTTTTCTCCGAAGAAGATGCCGTATATCTTTGCGCTGGTTGTCCACTTGAAGCCGAAGGGAGAATCTCTTCTGCTCTTCTATGGACCGAGCAGAACCTTACTCACTTTCCATGGCTAATTGTGGCTCTTGATGCTTTTCCATAGATATCGAACCACATCAAAGTCGTCTCGATGTGACGATGATGTTTGTGTCGTCAGCGTATTGCGAGATTCGAATCTCCACTTTGGCAGCAGACAGCTTGAAGCCTTCGTAAGCGTCGTCTTTTCTTATGGCTTCAGCTAGTGGTTCAATGCGGATCGAGGACGTGGAGAGTGGACAGCCTTGCCTCACATTTCTATAGTTACCGGAAATTTCGGTCCGATTCAACCGTTCACGATGACGCTGCTCTCCACGTTTTGTATAGAGCAGAGCGATCAATTGGATGAAACTGTCACCGAAACCATAATTATGTTTTTAGGAGCTCGATCACCGTAGTTATTTGTGGGAAACCCGGTCGAAAGCCTTCTCTTGGTCAAACGACACTACTGCCGCCGGAATGTCTTTTGGCTACGGTAATCCGATATGTTTCTGAAGAGGTGCAGGTCGTCAACGATCGACCTCCCAGGCACACTGCAAGTTTGGTACACGCGTATACATTCTGTGAGAACTGATGCCAGGCGCTTTAGAAGGATCTTTGCAGGCGAGTAGCCTATTATCATTCCATACCTTTGAGATTTTGAAAGCGAGACTGCTATAATGCAGCTCAATTTTGGGTTAAGAAGAAGCGCCACCCCTTTCGCTCGAGCGGTTCCAAAACTTTTAGCACATTTCCCACCCCATTTTTTCCCCACTGTTTTTGCAGACCATTGCAGTGCGTCTCTTGCAACAAGATCATTGCGAATTCTTTAAGTCTGAGTAGAGCAAAGATTCTTCTTCTTTTGATGCATCGATAATACCATTTACATTCAGAGTTGCTATTGTGGATTTACTTTCCATGATCACGATAAGATTATTGGTCCGTGTTACTCCGACGTTCGGTGGACGGATATCTGGCGGGTGATTGACCAATCCATCTGGCGGATGGTCCGGCGTTGGATGTAATCAAGAGTAGGCGGGTGTCGTCGAGTTGCCGCTGGATCAACAATGAAGAATGTAAGGGAAAATCAACGAAAAGATGAACAACAGAAAGCACACAAAAGGTACGAGTGAGTTGAAAATTAGAAAGGAAAGCAAGACATAAAACTTTTCAAATAGCGAGCTGAGAATTCCGGCACATTGTAGCAGTGCATCTGTAGTTGTTTTTGGGTATTATTATCAGCAGGCAGGTTCTTCGATGTCACCTCCCACTGTTCTGCAGATTTGGTTCCAGTGGTCGGCCTAACAGTATGCGCAGAAACAAAAACATCTGCGAAAAACAGTGATAACATCGACAATAGCATAGAGATACAAATCTTCTTGAATGAGCGCCATGTAAATTCGTGAGATCAATGAATGAATGAACTCCGAAACATTGGCACGGAAAAGCGGGGCCATTTCGTAAAGTAAAGGATGCCATAAAATCTGTTCCTGGCAATTATAGCCTATTCAATGAACTGAAATCGTTTTCAGATGAATCAAGAATTGTTACGATTTGAATTATACATAGGCAAGGATAAACACATTCAAAAGGTGTCTAACGTGGCCATTTTTTCCTTTCAAAATTTCAACAACGTTTTATTACTCCAAACACTGTCAATAAACTGAAATCTTTTTCAGATGAATCAAGAATTGTTACGATATGAATTATACATAGGCACGGATAAACACATTCAAAAGGTGTCTAATGGAGGTGCCTTTCATTTCAAAATTTCAACAACGTTTTGTTAGTGACAACACTGTCAATGAACTAAAATCATTTACAGATGAATTAAAAGTTGTTACGATATGAATTATACATAGGCACGGATAAACACAATCAAAAGGTGTCTAATGAAGCCTTTTTTCATTTCAGAATTTCAACAACGTTTTACTAGTCATAACGCTTTGAGCTTCGACCTTAAACGCACATATGTATGTATAGTAGCACAGGACTGGTTTGAACAAACTAACATTATTTCATGAATTCAAAGCTCAATGACATCTCTTCTTAACCTACAACTCTTTACAATGCTCACAGCCCAGATATCTTCGCGAACTGTTCACCATCCAGCCTACTCGTTCTACCCGATCATTCGCCTGCCTTACACTATCTCGACCGCCGGTCACAAGTCATCTCAAGTTCTCCAACCGAGCCACATCCAACTCAGCATGATTTGCCTCCTGAATTCCGATCCTTTTCAGTCCCTCCATCATCATTACTAATCACACACCATCACCTTCCTCAGGCTTCTCTATCCATCAACCTCGGGCTTTTCATTCAAAACTTAAGACACTCCTTTTCACGAACTCTTACCCTGTCTCATCTGATCCTCCACCCTCCAATTCCCGGCCTAGACGACACCCGCCTTAGCAGCTGTTCCGCCCCTCTGATCCTATGGTAACTCGACCCGGACCACCACGGACAAATCTCACGGACAACCCTTGTAACTCAAGGCAGCGCTCGTGAATAAGCTGGTGCCCCGCGCTTGGCTTTCAAGTGGCGCTTTAGAAATCTCGAGTTTACGATTACGATGATGCTGTTTTCGTCATTATAAAATTTAATCGAAAATGGAAATTAATATTCATCGCGCGAATGCTTCATAAGACCTTATGCAGAAAGTAATGAGGAGGAAACTCAGCCTATTCGGACACATATGTAGAATGGAGGATGACAGAAAGATTAAAAAGTGTGATGCTGGGAAGTATGGATGGTAATGGAAGAAGAGGACGACCAAACAGAGAGTGGATAGACGACATCAAAGAGTGGTGTAATCAAGACATTTACAGCTTAAGCAGATCTGCTCAGGACCGCGGACTTTGGAGGAGAACGATAAAGTGTGCATTGGACACCTACGGGTTAACCCATGGATAATGATGATGATGATGATGATGATGATGATGATGATGATGATGAATGCTTCGCAGGGCCTAGCCACTCTAGCGTCATCTAAGGAACAGAAAGAGACTTGTGGACATTCTTCAATTTGCTGTTATTTATGTTTAAGCGTTTCACGTGTAGCCTACGATGACGTAATACCCTCGAGGAGGAAACTCAGCCTATTTGGACATTCTTCAATTTGCTGTTATTTATGTTTAAGCGTTTCACATGTAGCCTACGATGACGTAATACCCTCGAAAGGAAGTTTCACGAAAGGAAAGATACATGCTTACACACGAGATACAGTAGGCTAATTGTGGCATTGATGTGACTGTAATTATCATGAAGCCTAGTTTTCATCTGTTTAATGTCTACATGATTGTGATGAGCGCTTCTCAGCGACTCTTTCAATGGCACTTTATAAAATAATGTCTTGCTGCATTTCATTACGATCACTTTATACGTTATGCCTATTAATGTTTCTTTCGGTTAAAGTTTAGGGCTGCCAACCGTCCCGGATTCGCCTGGACAGTCCCGGAATCGACCCTTTGCGTCCCGTGTCCCGGACTGATCCCAAATTGTCCCGGAATTTGATGTAGACCTAAATGTCCACTTCACTAATTATTGTTCTTATTTTCCACACTAAACTCGACGAGTTGAACAATAAATTGTGCATTCTATCGGATGTTGGATTGTGCTGGGTTGAAGTCTTCAAAATTTTACAGCCCACTGACTAGGCATTGTGTTTTAGGTCCGATCATATCCCGTCTACAGCGCCTTTGCCAGAGAGTGTTCAGCAAGTTATTAGCAACGACCTCTGGTCTGATAATCGCAACTGTCCAAGTAGGCCTATCAACCTTGTTAATTTAAAGATGAACCGCTGTGCCGATACGACGGATTTATCTGGAACTGTTTGACTGCATCAACTCAGCATAAGTGCAATAACGTTTATGCAAAGTTCTGCTTTCCCGTCGCAGACCCAATTAATGGCATCAGCGCTCTGCGTTGCATGCATAGGCTACATAATATATTGTATAGTCACATTATAGGCTAGGCTTCGATCGTGCTAGGCCCATAAAGCTGGCTATACTGGAATTTTATCACGTTTTCTGCTAAAAGTTGATTCTAAATATGGGAATTTTTTTATGTCACTTCTCTTTTGATGATTCGACCATTGTCATAGACTGTATGCATTGATCTGACGAAACATTAGTTGCATGTAGGCCTACACAGCAATGTGGACAGTAAATTGGTAATGACTTGTCGAGTGACAGCGAGTGTCCCGGAATGGCATGATCTAAAGTTGGCAGCCCTATTAAAGTTCCCCATTTATACGACAACGTTTCTTATTAGTTACCGATTTGTCAGATTTTACAATATGCATTAGGTCCAGTTTACACACCCCAAACTCGTTCTTCCAATACGCTATATATATAGGTGTCTCGATAGGTCGTGAACGATTTTGAATGCAGATAAATATATGTTATACACAATATAATGTGGAAAGTTTTATACCGGCGGATAGGTTTTTCAAATGAAAATGTTACGCAAAAAAAATTAGATCACTAGCTCACTTATTCAAATTTTAGCGCCAATTTTCGTGACGTCATCAAATTCGCGCCAAGTAAACGTCCAGTTAGGCCGAAAACCATACTGTACGACCATCATTGTTAATCCACACATAATTAATTAATACAAATCATCATTTAGTATGTAAT
Source organism: Lumbricus terrestris (assembly GCA_949752735.1). Lineage (NCBI taxonomy): Eukaryota > Metazoa > Annelida > Clitellata > Crassiclitellata > Lumbricidae > Lumbricus > Lumbricus terrestris. The sequence continues at coordinate 4,045,770 of OX457051.1, read as the reverse complement.
AATGTTTCCTTTACTCTCTATTACAGCCTCAAGTCGATTAGGCATCGAGCCAATTAGATTTTTCACAGTTGTCAGAGGTAGCGTATCGATGTGTATACCTTACGAAACCGATGTTTTAAGGTTTTCAATGTCTGGGGTTCGGGATCGGCATAAACAGTCGCCGCCATAATACTTCAAACATTTTCTATTGGTGACAAATCCGGTGAATTAGGCGGCCAGTCCCCCGGTGAGATGTATCCATTGATATTTTTGTTTATGCCGATTCCGAACCCCAGACATTGAACACCTTAAAACGTCGGCTTCGTAAGGCATAAGCTTACACATCGATAGGCCTACCTCTGGTAACTCTGAAAAATCTAATTGGCTCGATGCCTAATCGACTTCAGGCTGTAATAAAGAGTAAATGAAACATTATTAAATACTAAATGATAATTTGAATTAATAAATTAATTGTGTGTGGATTAACAATGATGGCCGTACAATACCGTTTTCGGCCTATATAACTGGACGTTTACTTGGCACGAAATTGATGACGTCACGGAAATTGGCGCTAAAATTTAAATAAGTGAGCTAGTGATCTAATTTTTTTGCGTAACATTTTCAATTGAAAAATCTATCCGCCAGTATAAAACTTTCCACATTATATTGGGTATAACATATACTTATCTGCATTCGAAATCGTTCACGACCTATCGAGACACCCTATATATATATAAATTTTCCCAGACAGAGTCATAACAACGGCTTGAAACGAATACCAGATAATTATACTTTGAAATAGCAGTAAGACTAACTAACTAAGCAGACTAATTTAAAAAAGTTTATTTGGTTGACTCCGCAGTATGGAACGACCTCCCTCTTGAGCTGTTGACCAGTTGCCTAGATCACTCTCTGACGCATTCTGTAGGCGCTTGAAAACTGTTCTTTTTGATCTGCTGGAGTCCGGAGCGCCTCTGAGTAGTTCTTTGAAAAGGTACTATGTAAATATTTGAATGAATGAATGAATGAACGGACGAATAAATCATATATTGATTTGAAACAATGTTCATAGCAATTTTGACTTAGACTCAACTAACGTCAAAGCAAAATTTATGGTCGATCAGTCGAAAAAAAACAACGATTATAATCAGACTTGGGGGGACAGAGGGACGGTCTCCTCAATGAGTGTGGTGGGGAGACGGCCCATGCGCTTGCCCCCCCAATCGTTAAATGTTATGTACACCGCTCGAACACACTGGTGAGGTCATAACTTTAGAAGAAGAAACCTTCGAAGAAATGACGTAACGACTAAAAATAGTCATCAGCTATTTTGCCCTGGAAAAACTGGTAGCAGAGCCATGCGCCGACTCGAAAGTGTCGGCGGCGGCGCGCCGGTCATTTTTGGCCGGCGGCGGCAGCGCGCCGACCAACAGAAATCGGCGGCGGCGGCGCCCTCGAAATGTCAGCGTCGGCGGCGTGGCACGGCGTCGTGGGGTTAGTGCTCTTGCGTTGCATGCATATTTTAATAGTTGTCACACAAGCAACTTATATTATAAAGATATGAGTGTTCAGCAATTATTTTTGGCAATTATCTGGTCTTAAATTAATGTTCACGAGAAGCAATTATTCTCCGAATTGACGTTCAATTATAAGATTCTACAAAGGCTTGATTGTAAAACCAAATGACAGGGTTTTCAAATTCAAGCCTCCAGCTTGAGTAACCTAATAATAGAAGCTAAAGAACTGTTTGCACAGTGGCGGCTCTACCTGCCTATTTTACTATTGACCTGCCTTATGATCCGCCAAAATTCTTTGGGTTTTTATGAATTCTCGGAATGAATGAATAATGGCGGGAAAGTGAAAAAATTCTGGAAAAGTCATTGAATTATTGAAACAAAAACCGCTTCAAGTTGATATTCAACAATAATATCATTTGAAATAAGTTTATTTCACAAATTATTTATTTATCCTTTTCTGTCAAAAATTGAACAATTGAGTCTTCACGTTTTGGTCATTGCCTTTGGTCAAGTGTGTTGCGACAAAGGCCTGGTTTGGGTCAAATAGGTCACATACAAACAGGCCTATTAATATTCGAAAGCTTGATTACCCATTTCACTTATAATATAATAGGCTAGGTCACGGTCAGCGTGGGACTTTGATACTGGAGAAAAAATATGAATTAGGTGGTAACTGGCTGGCAAGAAGAATCGCAAGCCTGCAGACGAGACCAATCGCCTACATAAAATTACAGAGCGCCACTTCATTGTAAAATTATAGTAACGTGTACCCTAATACTAGAGGGCAGACTGTTCTTTGCCATCCTAGCGTATGGTCAGACTATTAGGCAAGAAGGCATACACGGCATAACAAATCGCTTATGCCTGCCTGGAGTTATTTTTACCTTCTTTGCTGCCATAATTTAAACCTAATCACAAAATCCACAATAGCTTAAACGTTAAGCGCTCTTTTCCAAAAGTCAAAAACAATAGATATCATCATAGGTTTCATTGCATTGACGCAAAATCGGTGGTGCCAGGAAAAATCGAAGTAGATAAGAAAAAGATTCTATTTCGCACTGACGCAACATTTTTCCACGAAATCATGCAATAGATGAAAAATGCAACAAAAATAAATAAGCTGTTAAGTAGCATCGGCAGCGCGCCGACAAATTTTCGGCGGCGGCGGCGTCGGCGCGCCGACCCAAGAAAATCGGCGGCGGCGACGCCCACTAAATGTCGGCGGCGGCGGCGCGGCGCGGCCGGCGCAGGGCTCTGACTGGTAGGTCAATGCGTTTGAAAGAAATTCCGACCAAACGAATAAAAAACAATCAACTTTTTGACAGAGAAAATTGGGTTTTCCCAACCCTAGACATTTGGACCAGATGATTAAAAAAATGTCGTCAGAAATTTTGCCGGCAAAAAGATGGAAAATTTCGTCGGCGACTCAGCCATTGGTCCGCCCAAAATCTCGCGTCCTTCCTTAGGCCACTCGTTCGTGTCCCGCATTCTCTCCGCCGAAGTCTCCGCCTATGCTTGCTTGTTGTTGTTTAGCGATACTGTACAGTGCTTAATTCAGTCCACTACTTCGGGAGGGGGGAAGGAAGGGGCGAAAAACGCGCGTCCGGCGGACGATCGCAGAAACGCGTGGTGTCCAGAGAAAAAGGGTTTGGTAGAGGGGGGTGTAATTATTTTAAATGCGCTTCTATTTCAGTGCTGATAAAATAATATTCTTGCACTAATAGAATCTTTTAAAGTTTTCATGTTGTAATGGTAGCATTTTAAGTGTTATCTTAGCAAAAATTACTCGACCATTTCACTGCTGATAAAAAGAGAGGTTACAGATTTCCATATAAAAATTATATAATTATGATCACAATAATATTTTCGTTATGGCTGTATCAAATTCTCAACAACTCAGTTCTGCAGCTGCTGGACTATTATAATGAATAACTGTGACACGAGCAGAAATATTAAATGAGCTTAATAGCTTACTTTGTAGCAGGGGCTTCTATCCCTATGCATGGCGGGCGCAGCTTGCGCCCAGTAAAAAATAGGGGGAATCAGAAGACAGCCAAAAATTCACGTCGGTTGGCGGGGGAAGGTCGGACATGGAGGGCAGCGTTCAATCTAGGCATCACTAAGAGGAAGATCCCCCAGAAAATACTTCCCCTCCATACAAATATAGACAAAATGGTAGGCCTCATGGTTTTTAGCAAAATGTATACACTTTATACACTTTGAGTTTTTAGTTAGGCTACTATCTGCATTTTTGAATTAGGCTACATGAACTGCTATAACAGCTATATTATACCATGATAAAAATTCCTATTACATGATTATAATATTATTATGTTTTTACTATTTTATTAAATAATACAATCATAAAATTATTATCATTGAAAAAATAATGTTAATACAAATATTATTTTGCACAACTAAAATGGCTTCTCTCCAATGTTATCTTTCAAATTTCAGACAGTCAAATTTGGCCCTTGAACACTTAGTAGAGCAGCATCATTATTACGTGGGCTTACAATGTAGGACCTACATAGTGTTTTATTGTATTGCACTGTGCTATAAAAATGTATGTAACGCCTCTCGAGTGCACAGTGATCAGAGGCGCTAAACATATGGCTGCCCAATTTTGGCATCAATTCCTCCACTGAAATAGTAGGCCTAGAGAAATTTTGCTAAGAGGACAGCTTAAAATGCTGACATTGTAATGCGAAAATCGCAAAAATTTCTTATGGGGAGGGGTACATTCCCTCCCCATGCCAGGTCCCTTCTCGGCGCTACACATGCTTCGGCGATCGTCTGCTCGTTTGTTCCCCCTCCAAATAAACCTTCATTCCAACATTAGAGGAAAGCACGCGCTAGATTACATGATATTGCATACATAGAGGAAGGCCGGTCCAGAAAAGGGGGGAAGATGATGGATTGCGCCCGGTTGCTTAGGTGGGATAGAAGCCCCTGCTTTGTAGGACTGCTAGTTGCTCCAGGTGGTTCTGAATTGCTGAACAGGACAAAATTAGCAGAAATTATTTGCAAATGGTGCACAGACCAAAAACAGGAAGAAGCACACAACCAAAATAGAGCAGCCTAGTCGCAACGATTTTTTTTACTAGGTATTGAAGGAAAAAAACATTTTGAAAGTTGACATTTTGAAACTTGAAAGGTATATCACAGGAGAGAAGTCACACTTAACTTAACGTTCGACCCTTGACCTGCTAATTATAATTTATGCAATGAATTGATCGTGGCAGATCCTTCTTCACCACTGTTACAGTAGCCTATTGTAAGCTAATTTTGTATAGCATTATAATGGTCAGCTAATTGTTATGCAAGAGCGTACAGCTGAGGAAGGCCAGGTGCCTGAGTGGCGGGAAAGCTGCAGCGGCGCGACGTCGCCGGAGAGCGCGAGAGACAGAGACATAGAGAAAGACAGAGAGACGGACAGAGAGACGGACAGAGCGGCTGAAGGACGTGTGTACGCTGAGAGTGAGATAGGCACGTGTAGGTGTGCTAGTCAGGTGTAGAAGGAGTAGTTTATGAAGAAAGTGTTAATAAGATGGCGTTTCTGTTGTATCATTTTATTGTTTGCCGTTGTTGGTGAATTTTGTGTTGATTGCAACTTTTGGAGATTTGAAGAAACTGAATACAAGAAACCGATCGTTGTTTTAAGTAAACAAGTTAAAGAACTTTAGACACTTATAAACTAGCCATTAGCTACCTCAGTACAGTCATTTAGGTTAGGCCTATAGGCTGCGCTGCTGAACGACAGAAGAGACTGGAAAGGCGTGAGGGATAAGCTCACAGTAATTTGAAATCCCAATAATTATAGAAGTTGAAAGACGGCATTTATTACATTAGAAATGCACGATTTACGGGTGTGTAGAAATACACGATTTACAGGTGTGTAATCAACTACGGAGGGCGACAGAGGAAAATTAGGCCTATACATCTGGAGACTGCTGATAAAAAGAGAGGTCACAGATGTTCAGGGTGCAGCCAAGCATCGGATTGATGACTGCGAAATAACAATGACTTACTTGACTTGACTTATGACCCCGGTGAAGCTTCCGCCCGCATCAGCCGCTCCTCTATGGTCATCATCCTGTCGTCCCTGTCATTCATTTCTTGATCAACTGGATTGTATGGCGACTGATCGGGTCTCTCCCTCTTCCTCGCTTCAGATTTAGCCAGGACCGAGTCCTATTGTCCGGGGAGACGACGATTGAAAGAACATCATGATGAAATGAACCAGGATTGCTGAATTCATTCCAAGGTGAAATAGAAACTGGAGTGACGAAAATAAGAAATCTTTAAACACCTCTTTTAAAGATCACAATCAACCTATAATCGACATTGAATGCAGAGGATGAAGCACATTATTTGCTTTTCAAGTTCAGGTTGAGACCGACGTCATCAGTCATATCTGGCAGCCGTAAGATGTCGTTAGGCTGTTAAACACCGTAAACTTTGTTGTTGGTTGTTATCTAACCAGTGTTAGCGCTCCTTGGCTTTTTTTCCCAAGATCTTGGCTTTTTCAATCGTAACTTGGGATATTGGCCTTTTTTCAAAGGACCTTGGCTTTTTTACTTGGCTTTTTCTACCCACTAAATAACAATAATCTTATACCAATAATCCACAAAGTAACAATAATTTTTAGCAATAATCCACTAAATAACAACAATGTTAGCATTAATATAAACTATGGCTCCATCTACTGACTAGTATACATCCGACTTATTAGGCCTATTATTCTCTGAACTGTTTGCTTTCTGCATATTAGTTATTTGTGACGTCACGTGCAATTTCGCGAGATTCCGCGCAAAATCGCAAATAACGATAAAGATAAATAATAAGTTGATCACAGACACTTATATTGATAACAATAGACATTAACCTTAGAAATGCAAACAAGTCAGCTTTAATGGCTCACAAGATCACATTAAAGCACCCAAAAAAATTTCGCGGCGAGGACGGCTGAAGACAAGAAGAAGCACTAAGTCTTATGTACAGTGAAAACTGGCAAAAGTCATTGTTCCCCCGATTGGAAGTAATTTACCATGGAGGATGGGAAGGGAAAGAAGAAGTTGTGCAGTTCTAAAATTACCTTAAAAACAGCACTGCAAAGGCTTGACTAGCATCAAGTTCTGCAAGAGGTAGTTGGACATTTCAAAGTCTGCAGTGATTGACAGTATATCCGTGTGGTATGTGCAGACAATCTCCTACCGACCATGTAGCTAGGCATTACAAGATGATCAGTGAAATTGATGAAACCTCTTCACAAGACGTAAGCTTACAAATCACATTGGCAGTGGTGCTGCCACAGCAGATGGATTTTTGCATTATTAGTCGCTGCCTTGAATAGAAGTGCAGCGACGATTAATAAGCAATAATAATTATTATAATTAAGCAATGGAACAACTGATCAATCTCTAAATTATTGATGTATCTTCTCTATCCATGAAATATCCACATTTCACTTTTTCCACTTCAGTCGGGGATATGGGAGTCATCATTGACTAGGAACCATTGACCTTCTGTGTCGCAGCTGTTACTATACCAGCATTGACAGCTCAGGGTTATTTCCCGCTCTTTGACTTCTATAGCGCAGCCTCAACACTTGTGAGTTTGTAGTTTCACGTTTGGACAACTGCAGCGCCATGTATGGTGGACTTCCGGCCTGTTGAGTAGGCCCCCTAAATATGGTCCTGCGCACCGCTGCAGGTCTCATAGGCCGCATTCCCAAGTTTGACCGAGTCTCTGAGTACATGCGCGATGTACTCCACTGGATCCCTTAATCACAGAATTTCAGTCTTGGTCCGGCGCTGCTTTGAGGGCTTAGCTCCCTTATACTTGCAGGAGTTGGGCTGTTCCACCACGCACATCTATCGCCGCTGCTCTCTCCGTTCAGCTGTACAAGCGGAACTTCTTGTTCCCCGATCACGGACTGCAATCAGGCAGCGCCGTGCTTTCTCCGTGGCTGGCCATGCAGCCTGCAATGAGCTCTCTGTTATACTTCATCAAATACCTATTGGCCCTCGATCAAATACCTATTGGCCCTCGGTGGTTGGACCCTCTACATGGAATGGTCTTCTTCTGACCCTCCACTCTCTTCGTGAAAATCCTTCTCAGACTTTCCTCTGTCATCTTAAGACAGTTTTATTTGGCCTCGCTGAGATTGGGAGCGCCTCTGAGTAGTCCTCTTGAAGAGGTGCTATATAAATGTATATAATGAATCCAGCAATAAAAGTCATGAAATCATCAAAATTATCATAAAAAATAATATTTTTTGAATTTTTTTAGTTTTAATGTGCATAGAAAATATTATTTTATTTATCACTAGCTGTACCCCGCCACGCGTTGCTGTGGCTGAAAAGACTCTCCCTCCCACCCTCACTCCCTACTTCCCTTCCTCTGTCTCCCTTCCTGCCTCTGTCCTCCCGTCCCCTCCCCTCCCCTTCCCTGCCTCACACCCTCCTCCCGTTTCCTCCATCCCTCTCCCTCGCTCTCTCCCTCCCCTTTCTCCCTCCCTCTTCCTCCCGCTCCTTCCCTTTCACACTCACCCCTCTCTTCCTCTCCTTTGTCCCTCCCCGTCCGTACGTCCGTTGTCCGTCCGTCCGTAAAACTCCGAGATCCTTGATTTTGTAAAAATGGAGATCGCTCAAATCGTTCGCATAGTTGTGTTTTTTGGTCGAAAAGATTGCGCTTTTTCCCAAAAGGCATTATAACAATCCGCTTATGTTCGAATGGAACGGTTTGCGAAAATCTATATAAATAAAAATGTAAAACGTTAGTTTTTGTTACTGTAGAAATCAACAGCTAGAAAAATTGCGCTATAAAAAGAAAGCACGCAGCCTATATGTGCTATAAATAGACGGGCGCAGTCGGAAGCAACGTCGGTTTGAAATTGAAAATCGAGATCGGTCAAATCGTTCGCATAGTTGTGTTTTTTGGTCGAAAAGATTGCGCCTTTCCCCAAAAGGCATTATAACAACACGCTTATGTTCGAATGGAACGGTTTGCGAAAATTTTGAAAAGAATCGGTGAAGAACTTATCGAGTTCTGAGGCCACAAAAAGTAACGTTTTACATTTTTATTTATATAGATTTTCTGTGAACAACTAAGAAATGAAAACAAAATATTTGTTCACATTTTGGTCATTATCTCAGAAGCGTGTTGCGACATACGCCTTGTTTTGGTCAGATGGGTAACAAATCATACACTGAAACAAAATACAGAAGTTGAAAGACGAATTTTATGACATTAGAAATATACGATTTAAAGGTGTGTATTCGAGACAGAAGAATGGCCCAAAGACTGGGAAAGTCCATATTCATAACTATCTTCAAAAAAAGCCGCCAGGGAATGTGAAAACTACAGAACAATAGCGCTGATATCACATGCAAGTAAGATCCTACTGAAGATTATACATAAAAGGATGGAGAGCACGATTGAGAGGGAACTGCCTGTCCATCAGGCAGGTTTCAGGAGACGGAGAGGAACAAGAGACCACACAGCGAACCTCAGATGGACAATGGAGAGACAGAGAGAATTCGGACAGGAGGTACACATGTGCTTTATAGATTATAGCAAGGCCTTCGACTGCATCGATCATGCTCTGATGTGGATGACTCTAGAGGAAATGGGGATCCCGACGCACCTCATAAAACTTCTCAAGAACCTATACGGGAACCAGGTGGCTGTGGTTAGGACGGAGCATGGCGAAACTATAACCTTCCAAATAAAGAAAGGAGTTCGGCAGGGGTGCATACTATCGCCATACCTGTTCAACCTTTATGCTGAAATGATAGTGAGGAAAGCAGGCTTAGAGGAAACAAATGCTGGTGTGAGGATAGCGGGCAGAACACTGAACAATTTAAGATATGCGGACGATAAAACGTTACTGGCAGGGAAAGGGGAAGATCTAAAAGATATAATCAGAAAATTAAAAACAGAAAGCGAGAAGGCTGGACTGTATTTCAACTTAAAGAAGACCAAAATCATGACCACGGAAAATTGGACAAACTTCGAGGTAGATGGAGAGGAGATGGTGACAAGTTTCTGCTTCTTGGGAGCCATGATAGAAAATGATGGCGGATGTGACAGAGAGATACGACGGAAGATTACATTGGGAAAGTCTGCAGCAAAGGGACTAGAGAAAATATGGAAGGATAAACATGTGAGCCTGATGACAAAGACAAGAATTGTAAAGGCAATGATATTCCCAGTGGTGATGTATGGATGTGAAACGTGGACAAAAACAAAGGCCTTAGAAAGGAAAATCGATGCTTGCGAAATGTGGATATGGAGGAAGGTATTGAGAACCCCATGGACCGAGAAAAGAACAAATGAATCCATATTACTAGAGATAGGTCAGGCACGAGGGAATATGTCATTAGGGTAGAGAGCGGCAAGGCAGAAGTTGACATTCTTCGGACAAACGGCCTGGAAAAGGAGATGATGCTGGCCTGCGGAGAGGGAGGAAGAAGGAGAGGACGCCCAAGAAGGAGGTGGATGGAAGAAATACACGAGAGAACGAAGATGAACTTGGAAGAACTGAGAAACGCGACGGAAGATCGTAGCAAGTGGAGAAGGTTGACCATGGCGGTCGCTAAGATTCAAAGAATCGACGGCACAAGGTGACAAGGTGATTCGACTTCTGAGGACGACAAGGGAAAGATACATTATGGAGACCGACGGATGGGTAAGAAGTGCAGATTTGTTAGAAATCATTTACAGAAAACAAATTACAGAAGTTGAAAGACGGAATTTATTACATTAAAAATATACGATTTAAAGGTGTGTATTCGACTTCTGAGGCCGACAAGGGAAAGATACATTATGGAGACCGACGGTTCAGGGTGCGGCCAAGCATCGGATTGAAAACGGCGAAATACATGACAAGACAAAGTTTGAAACCTTTTCTAGTTTCGTTGATATTCAAAACCATTAAATGACAATGACATTAACGATGACGTTTAAATAGCTGTCACCGTATCATGCAATGATGAGACCGAGTTATTTACTAAAACATTCTTAACATTGCAATGACTGATCTCTGTTCTGTTAGTAGTTAAGATTGATGTTAATTAAGATTCTTTCATGTTATCATTCTGCGTAAGAAATATCTTACCAGCACTGTAAACTAAAAGTTAAAAACAAAAATAAATATTAATCTTGAAATGAAAGGAATTGATAGGAAGTTATTCGAAATGACGTCGTGTTGGAGATACCGTGTATCATCTATCCACCAATAGCTTCACCTTCCCGGATTTTGACCTGACACCGGAACGAAAAAGGCAGCTTCGGCTATTGTGGAATTGAATTTATATAGCGCCGGTGTTGGTTTTTTTGTGGACGCTGAGCATTTCTCGGAGATTTACATTACATCACATTACAATTGCCGCATTAAGTCAAAGATCTGATTTTAATACACGAATTACTTCAATATTTGGCATAAGTATATCTCCTCGAGAAATAGACGAGATCTCTGGTTGCGCCAGTCAAACCACAATTATAGAAAGGAGGAGGGGAACGTCGAATGCCCTACACTACAGGAATTCAAAATGATGTCATTAGTCCCTGGTTATTTGAATTGCACGTACGGATTCAATGCATTCACTGTTCCAGCAGCAACTCCAGCGGAAGTCCATTAAAGGTGGATCTAGGTCTACTGGTAATCTACATGCAGTACGCCGAATTGAGGTGCGTAGCTCGGAGAACCAAAAGTCTCCCATTAGCCGTAGAACGAAGGGCACTTAGAGGTAGGCAGAGGCGCAGCCAATAAGGCACTGACAGCTAGACTATAGTATAGATCTATCCAATAGGAGATACGCTGCGTGACCGTAGGCCTAAGCCAGTGCAGAGTGTCACGCATAATTTATTAGGCTGGATAAGATACACGCATACTTCGGAATGATCCGAATAAGAAGAGCAGCACGCAAAACGGAGCGTCCGGTCATTTCGGGCAATTAGACGATGTAGTGTTGATGTCTTAGCAGTCATAAGACGTGACTGAAAGCGCAAATCGATCATTAATTAAACACCTCTTTTTAAGATTGCAATCAGCCTATAATTATCGACAGTGAATGAAGCGCAACTCCACCTTGGCTAAATAATGACATTGACGTCGATATCGCTCTTCACAAAGAAATAAGTAAGAAATATGACAATCCTGAGCTTTTAAAGCTTATATCATCAGAGCATATAAACAAATATCATACTTATACACACATATATACAGATGGTTCAAAAGTTGATAATTTAGTCGCTGCTGCTTACACAATTCCTACCCTAAATTTAGATAAACAAATTCGTCTTTGTGATAATTCTAGCATATTTGCTGCCGAACTTACTGCTATCAAAGAAGTCTTTTCATGGATAGCAAAAAATGTAAACCAAGACCTTAAAAACTTTGCTATCTTTTCTGACTCTTTAAGTGTTCTTACTTCTATTAAGAATTCATTTACAAAGTCCCGACCACTTCTATTGCAAGAAACAATAAATACTTTTAATCAAATTAAAATAAGTAAAGTGCATTTGATCTGGATTCCTAGTCATGTAAATATATCAGGTAATGAAAAAGCTGATGCCTTAGCCAAACAAGCCCTGAGTATGCAAATTGTTAATTCAACAAACTATCTGGAACTGCAAGAAGTCTTTTCAATTGTAAAATTGTATGTAATTGACACATGGCAGAGCTACTATGATAGTGATCGCAAGGGTCATCACTATAAATCTATATGTCCTGTGGTGAACACAAACCTGAAATTCACTGACCTTGACAGAAAAAAGAGGTTCAAATTTCAAGATTAAGATTAGGAAAAGTAAATCTAAATGAAAGACTTTATCTTATGAAGAAGCATGACAGTGGTCTTTGTAATTCATGTAATGTTACAGAGAACATAGATCATTTATTGTTAACTTGTAAAAAAGAAAAATATATCTGACGTACTAAGAAATGCATGTGCTGCTTTTAAATTAGACTTCAATATTAAGAATTTACTTGATAACGGTTATATGCAAAGTGTAGTTTATAGGCTTATGAACCAAATAACTAAAGGTAAAATTGTGTAAATACTGTCGTTTTGAAGCCCGTGTAAGAAGATATACATTGTGCATGATCAACTTGTTACAAATGTCCATATCTTATCGGCTTAGAAGTTGTGCTTTGTTTCGGAGAGTTTATTTCTTTTAAAATAAAATTTTGTTGATATCCTCATTAATTATATATGTGTCCAATGAAATAGTAGAACAAAAGTCATGTGATAGTTGGTTATCAAGGATTTGATGAATCAATAGATCGATCTTTGAAGTACAGTTGTTTGGTTTTGATTAGTTTGTTTGGTATAACAAAATATGACCTGAAAATATTTCATTTATGTGACAATGTATTCAAAACCTGATCATGAATGTGTTTTGTGGTTGCAGTTTTGTTATTGGTGTTGTTAATATTTAATGTCGTGCTATTGTAACATGATTGTGTTAGAATATCGTTTGTCGTCTTTGCTCTTGTTAGAGCAAAATAATATCTCATATTAACCTGTTTGAGAATTTCTTTTACTGAAATGTAGAAGTGATGAATCAAATTTGTATTACGAATAGCAATCAAGCAAATTTTGTGACATGTCTTGCAAATGACAATCACTGCAGACAATAAATGAATATAACCAAACAAATTGGTTTGCACATAAAAATGTTTTTACCATTGGACCATTAACTTCGCCATTAATGAAACTTGTAACCTTGTAGTTCATGTTATTAACTGTTAACTATTCTGCTGTTAAATATGAACACTAATGATGATGAACAATAATATTATGTTAAGCCTAAGGCAACAAAAAACGACATTGTTATGACAACGTTATATGGTGTATTTTGGACGCCATGAATTCATTGTTACTGCACTGTATAAGCTGTAAATTGTCGTCAACGGCCTTTGATGTCAAACGACGACGTTAAACTTTGGTTTAAATAAAGCGGTTGAAGCAAATGATTGCTTTTCAAATTCAGGTTGAGACCGACGTCATCAGTCGTATCTGCTGACCGTAAGATGTCGTTAGGCGGTTAAACACCGTGAACTTTTTGCTGTTTGTTGTGTAACGAGACTGAGTGGCAGCCAAGATGAATGCGTTCGCACTCTCGTATATCAAGATTGAGACTTACACTCACACAAGTACATGGAAAAAAATTAATGGCGAAACTTATAACCATCAAAACACCGTTAAATTGTTTTTTTTTCAAAGACTCTAATTATTAAAGAGGTCCTTACGCACAGTCCTGTGATTCATCCATACACTAGTGAAACTTCGCCGCTGCCACTGGTTGCACTCTGCCAGTGCCAGTCCCAAGCCTGGATAAAGGAGGAGGGCGTCGCTAATGGTCTTTGTTACCACACAGTGACGTTAAACTGCAAATGCCGCCGCCGCAATATTCTGGCCGTTGACGACAATACAGATAATATGCAATGCAATGAAAACAAATTTCTGGTATCATAGAAACTCCATAAAAATGGGTCTAGCTTAAGTTTCACAAGTTCAGCACTGTTTGAAATTGAAAATATTGAGAAATACTGCGGCAGTTATTTTATATATGGCCTATGAATTTACAGATTTGAAGGTGTCTAAACCGTGCCCCGAAATTAGCCAACGATATTTAGTGTCAGATGATCAGCTGGTGGCGTGATAAAGCGGAGTTCTTACCTTACTTAGACTTAGACTTAGTTCCTCCTGTTCCGATCGGAGCATTGGTCAACAAGTCCTCGCCATTCCACACGGTCGCCAGCTACTTCCTCCGCCTCGTCCCAACCCAGTCCCATTCTCTCCAGATCTCCCTTGAATGTGCGTCTCCAGGTGTTTCTTGGTCTACCTCTTCTTCGCTTTCCACCCTCCGGCACCCATTTTATCGCCGTCCTCGCAATCCTCTCCTTTGGTAGTCTAAGAATGTGCCCAGCCAATCTTCCTCTCCTTCCCATGATGATATACTCCAGGTCTCTTGATCCCGCCAATTTCAACACCTCCTCATTTGTAATATGATCCTTCCATGAGATGCCCAGGATGGATCGTAGGCACCTCAGTTCTTACCTAGTTGCGATGAAATGGGCGAAGAAAAACGATAAAACATTGTAGACAAATTCAAAATGCAGCAAAACAGAAAAACATAATTGGAAAATCAGCGAAAGCATAGAAACGCACATGAAAGCAATCGAGTTTAGACAGCACAAAATGATAAATCGACAGTGAACTTCATAGAATTGTAAACCATTAATACTATAGCATATTGCAGCAGATCTATTTATTTATTTCTCTATTTCTATAGCGCCCGTTCAAGCCATCTATTGAGAGGCGCACCAGACATCAGCGCGGACACTGCATCGGAGTTTCACGACAAAGCACCCGAGCAATTGCAAATGAAGGACTTGCTCAAGGTCCATACACGGCGGTTTGAGGTGGATTCGAACCTGCAACCATCCGACTTCAAGGTACCGACGCCACCACTACACCACCGTGCCACACAATGATGATGCAGATGATGCAATAGTTTTAATGGTTAAGCTTCTAGTTGACGTTTCCCTCCACCTTTATTCAGACTTGGTACAGGCAATAGTTCGGTGCAACAATTGCGACAATGGTACAAGGAAAAAACAGCGGCAAGAATAAAAACGCGCTCATTCATTAAAATTTCTGCTTAGACACCTAAAAATCGTTGCTTCCCACGGCTAGCAGTAACCTACCGATAACACGAACACAAAATTATTACCAACTCTTGCAACAACAGTTACTATCGAAATGAAAATAATCTATAATCTGTTCGATATCTGTAAAAGAAAATGCGTAAGTGTGTTTGTACAGAACTACGCCTGCGGCCTGCAATGTCGCATCAATTGAGCTGAAATCTTCCATATAATTATAGACAGAGCACCAACAGGACTACCCAGTTGGTGGTTTGGCCAATCCCCTTACGCGGGGACGTGCTGGGGTGCAGAAAAATGAAAATTTCACTAGCAAAAACGACTCATCTTCGCGCCATGGCAAGTCCTCAAAGTCCAGCAGGCATAAAGATTTACAGTTAAAAACCATACATTGTGAAAACCATACATACATTGTAAGTGTAGTCGTAGCCTAAAAAATGTAGTTAATAAGAAATGGCACTTAAAATTTGCATTTCTGCATGGACTTCATATTAAATAATTTATTTTATAAATTTCAGTTCTTCTACTGCATGTGCTATTATGGGATGACGTTAAAACAAATCGCTAAACAGCACTCTTTAGCTTTCAAAGCGCTGCTCGTACCTTGAGAAATTAATGATAATAAAATTATATTAAAGTGCGCTTTGAACACCTTTAAAACGATTTGCTATTAGCTATAAATACTTCACCTTCGTACACATAACATTTCTGCTCCTTGTCATTTCTCCAACATAAAAATTATGAAGCTGATTGTCGATAAATTGTAGGTAAATTTCATCTGAATTTATCGAAGAACTGCTATATTTAAATTCATCTGACAATCGTTGAAATGATACCGATTAAGTCTTGTCTCCAATCTTCGCAGTGGCCTCCGTTCTCTGGATCAGTCTGACTTGTTTTTCTCCACAAGCTAAAACCACTATCACTCATACTCGATCATTTGCCATCATTGGACCATGGGCGGAATTTATCAGGGGCTAGGGGGGGGAATAAGCCCCCAAAAGACCCAGATTCATTTTTTACCGCGTAAATGGTATCTTTTCCCGGGCTTAGCCCTCAAAGAAGGCTTTAGCCCCTCTAAGAAAGGAAACCAAACTCCGCCCATGCATTGGACCCGGCTCATGAAATGCCCTTCCCTTCGCTTTACGTCGGTATCTCCTCTGTGGGTCGCTCTGCATGAGCACCTCTATCTCTGCTTATTAAGCTACTAGCTGAATAACCCGGCGTTGCCCGGGAAATGTAAGTTTTTGTCCCCAGCCACGCCTGACCCCGTTCCGACTTCACCATTCTGACCCCGCCTTCCATCGACCCCCGCGTTAAGGAGAAGTAACGAACCTCTCCGCTAGGTGTACAGGTCTGGTCGATAATCGAAGAGCAAAACCCGTTAAGTCCATTCGACACGTAACTGAGAAAAACGACTTTTTCTGAAAAGATACTACCATTCAGCGCAACGTGCTTTTTTCATAAATTGTTCTTTGCCACTTAGATAAAGGAATTTTTTTTAAATCTACGCTTTTTTATTCCGATTATTTGCAGTTATATTCGCATTATTTACGTCCACAACATTTTTGCTACGCGGTTTGGCGAGATGTGACGTTAAGATTT
This sequence comes from Lumbricus terrestris, assembly GCA_949752735.1. Lineage (NCBI taxonomy): Eukaryota > Metazoa > Annelida > Clitellata > Crassiclitellata > Lumbricidae > Lumbricus > Lumbricus terrestris. Next base: position 4,028,988 of record OX457051.1, on the reverse strand, counting down.
GAGCTCAAAATAATGACGTCATGAGTTTAGTGAACATAATTATGCCGTGTCTAATATATCGTTTTGGTTGTTGTGACTAACCGCTCGGTAGCAGATAAACAATATGGCCGTCCCAGATAGACGCAAAATAGAGCGGTCTGACTTGCGGCGATCGATAGCCCAATGTTTCCGCGCGAAACATTGGGGTCCCGCTTCAGTCAGTGATGTTGTGTGAAGTAAGTAAGTAAGTGATGAAGGTATTTCTAGATCTGAAATAGAAGTCGGATTGATGAAAAAACGCTTAAGTAATGGAAGCTGGATGATGGTATTCTTATATTTGAAATAGAAGCTGGGTTGACGAAAATAACAGGCGAGAAACAGAAGCTGGGTTAATAAAAATATTATAGCTTAGATTGGAGCAGGATTGATGAAAATGTTCTTGATTAAATTAGAGCTGGATGGATAAGGATCTTGTTAATTAAATAGGAGCTGGATTGATGAAAAATAATCATTATTGAAACAGAAGTTGGATTCATAAAACAGCTGATGCAATTGAAAAGCTGGACTTTTACTTACTTACTTATTTTTGCCTGCTGTCTTATTGCACCATTGACTATTAAGCGGAAACATTGGGCTATCGATCGCCGGAGTTGAGGCCGCTCTATTTTGCGTGTATCTGTGACCGCCATACTGTTTACTTCCTACCGAGCGGTTAGTCACAACAACCATCGTTTTTATAACAGCGAAATTTAAAATATGGAAAGATTTTTGGATGGCGATCTTTATGATTTTCTCGTGTGGATCAGAAGAAAAAAGCCGAGAATAATCCTCGCAAATATTGTCGATAGAAGTAAATATCACGTGACCTCAAACCGTCATGCCATTGGCTGTAGTTCTCTGGTAGTCAATGGAGGCCTTGTGGAGGCGATCAACGTGAATGGATTTTGAATCGCTTATCGCGTGCAAGTTTAAATGTTGACATCTCGGGACTTATAAAGTGAATTGGCAGCCGAAAATAGTGGCGTTTAACTCCAAATGTGGGTAAGAATCGATTGCAAAAATTTTTTTTAAACGAATCGCTGTAATTTCCGAGTAGGCCTCCGGGCAAAATTGGTGCATCCCACACACAGAAGGACAAACTTTGAGTTTTATACTTAAAGATTTCTACATGAGAGCGGCGTGTCTAACAGCTTATGTCATAAACGAATATTAATAATCATTGATTGTTAGCATTATTTTGATAGCTGCAAACGCTGTTTTGTGCCTTATGAGACAAGCAGAGTCTGCCAATGATCGACTGTTAGCGCAATAATTCTGGCAAAATGGACTCAAAGAAGGCTGTCCCTTATCTTACAGTGAGTCATATGAAGAGATAAGGATCGCAAAGTCGAAGCAAATGAGTGTGACGGCTCTGTGTAGCCTACAATACATCAGTGTGTAATTGAATAGGTTGATTAATCAGATATGACGTCGGCCTATGTTTTGTATTTGGCTGCGTTCTAATAGACTAACGGACGTTTTCGATCTGTGAAGAAGATTAGATGTCTTACTCAGATCACACAATGAAATCATCTTACATATTCGGAGGTTAGAATATTTAACAATAATTGTTTTCTAAACTATTTTCTATATTAATGATAAGCATCTGAAAAGGTGAGAATTAATTCCAACGACAGAATAAATATGGTGCGAACTATTAAATAATGTGAATCAGAGCCCTGCGCCGGCCTCGCCGCGCCGCCGCCGACACTTTGCGGGCACCGCCGCCGCCGATTTTTTTGAGTCGGCGCGCCGACGCCGCCGCCGCCGAAAATTTGTCGGCGCGCCGCCGATGCCACGTGGATTCGGTTATTTCCTTTCGTTGCATTTTCATCTGTTGCATAAAAAATTGCTGCGTCAATGAAAATAGAATCTTTCTCTTATATACTTTGATTTTGTCTGGCAACACCGCTTTTGCATCAATGCTATGAAACCTATGATGCTACCTATTTGTTTGGACTTATCGAACGTTGCGCTTAACGTTTAAAATTTTGAGGATTTTGTGATTTGATTTGAATTATGGCATCAACAAAGGTAAAAAGAACACCAGGTATGCCTGAGTGAATGCTATGCCGTGTGTGCGTTAATTCCTGATAGTCCGCTAGGATGGAATAGAACCGTCTGCCCTCTATTATTGGGACGCACGTTACTATTATGTTGCAAAGAGGTGGCGCTCTGCAATTTTATGCGGGCGATTGATTGGTCGTGTCGAAACTCCTACGCTGTGCGTGACCTATGTGCGTGACCTATGTGAAATTGGTGATTAATTAAGCTTTCGAACATTAATAGGCTTGTCTATATGCACAGTGGAGTAATGTTAGGCAATTGGACAATAGATCCTATTTTGTCAACAATTTGAGCAACGTCTCATAAATAGGATCAGATTAGGAAAATAAAAACATTTTCCGCACAAAACAAGTGTAACTTAGGGTGACTTGGCCTGCTTAGATGGAAAGACTTGTACATAGCAATTTTTGGATTTAGAGAAGATGCTAAGAGTTTCGCTTGGAAGTCGTTCGGATTATTGGCCGAAAATCAAAAGGGTGGTGAATTCTGATCAAGTTTACTACTCAGTGTGCGCTGACAAGGGAAAATTTAAAAAAACTGCACGAAACCTCTTCTGTTGATAAGATTGCATGATAACTCCCACTTTGTGGCAGATAAATATTTCTACGCAAACACAGTACGTATGTATGTATGCGTGTATGTATGTATGAATGTATGTATGTATGTATGTATGTATGTATGTATGTATGTATGCATGTATGTATGTATGTATGTATGTATGTATGTATGCATGTATGTATGTATGTATGTATGTATGTATGTATGTATGTATGTATGTATGTATGTATGTATGTGTGTATGTATGTATGTATGTATGTATGCATGTATGCATATAATTTATGCATGTATTTATGCATGTCTGTGTGTATGTATGTATGCATGTTTGCATGCATGCAGATATACAATTTCAGCAGGTCGCGTCAAAAAAAATGGGCCTCTATAATTTCTGACGGGTCATAAGGCAGGTCAAGAGTAAAATAGGCAGGTAGCGCAAACAGTCCTTTAAGTGTTATTAGTAGGCTACTTAAGCTGAAGGCCTGAATTTGAAAACGTTGTCATGTGGTTTTCTTAATCAAGCCTTTGCAGAGTTTTGTAATTGAACGTTAATTCAGGGAATAGGCTTAATTGTTTTTAATCAATGCTGACTAAAGACAAAATAATTGCCAAAAATAATGGCTGAACGCGCTTAGCTTGATAATATAGGGTTCTTGTGTAACAACATTCAAAATAATTATGCGACGCTGGAGAAGTAATTCCACGACGCCGCGCTGCGCCGCCGACGCGGACATTTTGAGGGCGCCGCCGCCGCCGATTTTTTATGTCGGCGCGCCGCCGCCGCCGACCAAAAATGACCGGCGCGCCGCCGCCGACACTCTCATGTCGGCGCAGGGCTCTGATGTGAATGCGTTGTATTCTTCGCTAATTATGCGAAATTTTGGGTCTTGCCGAATGTGGCTGAAACCTGTTCACCGAGTTCTTTTGACGATGTCAAGATATAAAATCTCTTCCCCCCCGATATAAGGTCTCTCCCGAAACAGAGTCTCCACTTTGGCTAAAACTCTGTGCTTGGAAGAAATGTTCTGATATAAAAGTGAATATAATTTCTTGTTAAATGATTTCTATACATTTTATGTAACCGTATCCCAATTCACGCTGAACCGTGATAGGCCTACTTCATTTCGTCGACGGAGGAAATATTCTCTCCCCCGGGAACTTTATTTCAGAAAGTATACTCTCGGGGTGGGCGAATTTAAGCTATTCTGGAACAGATCCGCCGGTGTAGCCTAAAGGTTTCAATTTACACCGGTTTTAGATTACCCATGCACACGTTTGCTCTGTTTGTAATATTTCGGTGAAATTTGGCAACTGATCGCAAGTACGAATTGCCTTTAAAATTTGACTTAAAAATTCTTACTTCTGGCCAAGATATTGGCAAAAAACCTTAGAGTGTACTTTTTTGACACACCCCGCGCCTTTAAATTCAGACAGGAAGTCTGTATGGCTGATAACATCGGTACGATTACGAACTTTAGAGTCAATTATGCTACTTTGAATTTTGAGAAGGACTTCCTCAAACTGGCTCGAGACCATGGGTGCCCGCAGAAATTTTTGCAGGGGGCAACATTTTTAAGTTGGTCACGTTTAAATTCCTAGTCGCAAGAGCTTAAAAATTGCAAATCTGAAAAGTGAGAATATGGGTATTTTTCAAAGAGATTTCTTAATGCATGTTTCTCAGTTTCATTTTGTGTAGGCCTATCATTTTCAATATGAATAGTTTTCTTAGAGCAAAGAAATTTATTAAAAATCAAAAGTAGAATGTTAAAAAGTAGGTTTTTGAAGGGGCGCTATATATATATAATGAGTGAATAAATAAATGAACGAAAACAGGAATCAGTTTTAAAGGGGCAAGTGCTCCATCAAGTTACTTAATATATTTTAATCGTAATTTCTAAACTTCTAAAGTGCCACTCCAAAGTCAATTGTAGGGCACCAGCTTATTCAAAAGCGCTGCATCGAATCATCAGGCTGTTCAAAAGGCAGCCAAGAAAGAGGCCCGAGTCCTGTATCCAGAGGGTCAGATGTTAGTGCAGGTGTCGTTTAGGAAAGTGGAGGATCCCGAGGATCTGAAGAATGGGGTATCAACTCTTTTGAACAGAGGAGACGTTGGTTTGGGAGAAAATCTCGAGGCGTGATAACCAGAGCCAATTATCCAAGTTTCTCTAGAGCTTGACCTACCTAAATTCTGTAGGCCTACTAGCTGGCATCATGCAAAATGGACAAAATGCAGACTGACTTAAAGCAGACTTGATTCCATATATACTTATATAGCCTAACACTGGTGAATATGTAGATCTCCATTACTTAATTTCAATGGGCTGTTGATAAATTTCAAAATTTTACATTAGTGCAATTTATTGATAATTAATTTTTGCGTAGTTGTGAAAAATTGCATTAGCCTACAGAAGGGTGTCCCAATTTGAGGTTGTTTTTGAAAATGCTAAGTCTCTCCAGCCAAAAAGTATCATTGGTGGAAAATAATTTTAGGGAAAAAATTTCAATTTTTTCAAGGTCATTTGGGGGTCCCCCAAATGGCTATAAGATATCATAAAAATACATTGTGGTGTGCCGCTATCATTATCAATATCACTCATACGTAATTTCATGAACTTTGGGGTTTTTGCAGCCCAACACCATTTTCATTATGAATAGGTGTACCACACATATATATGCATATGCTATATACATACATACATATATAATATTACATATTTATATGTATATATATATAATTTCATGCAGAGCTGCTGTCTCGTGGGTTTGCATGTATGGAGCAGCCATTTCGTTAAGTGTGCAAAACGAAATTTCAGACTGTTTGATATATCTCTTTTCACTACTGTAACAGTCTGTTACATAGGCCCTAATGCAAATATGGTTTAACGGTTACATATTTTATATATTACAATATTGGTTAATTTTATTCTCATGGCAAGTCACAGTAAAACTAAAGCACTGTCAAAGTTGATTAATTGACCATCTATATGAGAACTTGTGCTGTCTTTGAGGTGATGCTTTCCAGCAACGTTTATACATGTCTTTGACCATCTACAAGGCTGCAGATATTCTGTGTTTTCAAGATGTTTGATGAAACTGGTTCAAATTTTTTTTAAAGTCAGTTTCTGCAGCAACAAATCCCAAAAGATAATTATTGTTAACTGAGGGCTTTAAAACTTGCTTTTTGGATCAGGCTCACAAAGCATCATCCTATGGAGGATTTCCATGAATTCTTTACATTTGCTGAGTTGATGGTGGGATGGATGTACCAAACATAACTGGTATTTGCAAGTTTGATGCCCTTCAGATAGAGTTACGTAGAGTCACGTTGTGTAGCAAAGGCCGTTATATTACTCATTGAAAATGGAGTTGCTGTTCTATGGAAACAAGACTGTCATCTGTTTAACGGATAACGATTCACATGTAATTAAAACACTTTAACCATTTTTGTTGTATCAGTGTAAGCCTACATCCTATCCTGGCGCAAAGTCCGATCTCAGCTGATGCTCCATTTAATTGCATCATGCTAGTTAGAAGATTACAAGCATATGATTATTATACTGGTCTCAGTATTACGTACTGCACTTAAAGCAATGCAGGGCCACTCTTGATATTTCAGTCCAGAACATGCAACTTTTGAATTCTTTTCCGAACTCTTAACACAACACAAGGAAGCAACTCTCATACTACACATGACCCCGAAATTGGATCTCTCTTGGCCAAGTTTCTTCCACAACTTTACCAGAGCTATATATCTCTCAAAGCTTTTTTCAGACTACCGGCATTGACGACAGCTTTCTAGTGAGTCCTGCTGTTTGATCATCTGGAAAATCGTACAATTAAGCCATTGTAATCGTGAACAACTTGGCATGTATCAACGGCTGTGCCTGATACATACATTTAATGCCATAACAAATGAAAGTCATAAACAGCTCTAATTGCAAGCTGTTGAAAAACATCGAAAGTAGGCCTATTTCCCAAATTGCAACTACAAGTCACTTGACTACTTCTTCCGATGTAGTGAACTACTGATAGGACCAAACATGTGACTATCTCACATTTGGTACTGTGTACCAATATGCCTTCTCAAAGTAAACCATGTTTTGAAGAACTGCTCGAATTATTATAGTAGTCAATAATGGTTAAATAGTGTTCCAAATTCTAACAATATAGGAAGGTCTGTGCAAATATCAATTTTGTCAAATTTCTGTCAATTAACTGCAAAACCAGTCTGAGGAAAATACAGCATAACATTTTTGACCAATTACATTGTATGACATATCATATTTTGTGCAAAAGCATTTAAAATATATGTGGTGTGAATGACGTTCAGTGGCGGCGCCAGGGGGGGCTGGAGGGGGCTAAGCCCCCCCTGAATGCGGCTCAGCCCCCCCAAAGCAAAATGCGGAAAATGTCTATAACGGCTAATTTCGTAATAAGAAAACTAGACAATCATCAACGGCATCGAAATCTATTTGAGAATGAAGTTAGCGACTTCCTTCCTTGGCCTCAGTCTATGAAAACGGGTGACAAGTTTGCACCCTTACCTTTTGACCATACAACCGGACAGGGTTGTCGAAATTGTCGAAGAAACACCATGGCTCTTAGACACCTCGTTTCAGATTGAAACCGTTTTATAAGTATTAGACCTATAGAAATATCGAAATTGCCCAGTCCTTCAAAAAGTGGCGCAAAGCTGTATTTTCTTGATTCTCTTGATTTTTCGCATATTTTTCAAATTTAATCATCGTCACCAAAGAATGTTTAGGATTTTCTTCCTCCTGCAATCAACTATATAATCATAGCGTAGATGCTTGCGCCAGTGGCGGTGTCAGAGGGCTAGAGGTTATAGCCTCTAAATGTGGCTCAGCCCCCGCCCCCAAAGCAAAAAGCAGAAAATATCCTTAACGGCTTATTTCGTAATAAGAAAGCTAGACAATGGTCAATGGCATCGAAATCAACAATATAATTTATTATATATAATATACATATTCTATATAAATATATATATTAAGTTTTATAGGTCATTTCATTCATTGTATTGCAAATTCTACACATTTAGTGAACCAGTTTTGTTTCATTTAGTAGTTGCCTACTGTTAACCGTTTCTTCTTTATTGAATGGAAGCTGTCAGCCTTACCACAAGTGAGCTGGACTCTTTAAAGTGCACTTACAACTCTGCAATATGTGAAAATTTTAAAATCTTCCATAGTGGTGTTGCATCTGTGCTGCACTGCATGCATGAAAATAATATTACAGACTGCTGATTATCCAGAAGATTGCGTTTTATCCAGAAATGCCTTTGACACAACAATGTAGTTGTCAGATTTGCATCATGTTTCTCTTACACACCTCAAATGTGTGCGCTTTTGTAATTTTCGGTATAATAATTATTATATTCTTGTTGTGTATACCACCACTGTCTGGGAATGTAGGCCTACGTTTGATATAATGGTCAACTAAGAAGTCCTAGTGCTATTAGCATATATATATAAAACATTTGTGTGCAGGTAATTATAATTATAATTATAAAATAATTGTGTGCATATATCTAAGCATGCATATTTTTGTATTAAATTAAGGAAACTTTAACTGTTTTCTGTCAATAGTAATATGCAGGCAGATAATTATAATAGTGTCCTGTGAATGCTGTTGGACACCTTTATTGTGATTTATTTGTATTTGTGATTATTTAAATTGAATGTTCAGGGTAACGGCCTCTGTTGTCATAGACCCTGGTCAAATCGGATCCATCCATTATTGTGATGCCTTTTTTATGGTAAAATTTCTGAGTATTAATACTGTGTTGGACACCTTTATTGTGATAACTTGGAACTCGAGTCCGTGTCCATTGCCGACTTTTTATTCGATAAAACTGAATTGCACACCATTTTATTGTAAAATTTCTGAATATTAATTCTGTGTTGGACACCTTTATTGTGATAACTTGGAACTCGGGTCCGAGTCCATGGTCGACTTTTTATGCGATAATGCTGAATTGAGCACCATTTTATTGTAAAATTTCTGAATATTAATTCTGTGTTGGACACCTTTATTGTGATAACTTAGAACTCGGGTCCGAGTCCATGGTCGACTTTTTATACGATAATACTGAATTGCACACCATTTTATTGTGAAATTTTTGAATATTAATACTGTGTTGGACACCTTTATTGTAATAACTTGGAACTCGAGTCCGTGTTCATGGTCGACTTTTTATACGATAGTACTGAATTGCACACCATTGTATTGTGGATTTTCTGAATATTAATACGCTCTTGGACACCTTTATTGTGTTTTATTTTTATTTGTGATTATCTTAATTGAATGTTCAGGGTAACGGCCTCCATTATTGTGATTACTTTTTTATTGTAAAATTTCTGAGTATTAATACTGTGTTGGACACCTTTTATTGTGATAACTTGGATCTCGAGTCTGTGTACATGGTTGACTTTTTATACGATAGTACTGAATTGCACACCATTGTATTGTGGATTTTTTGAATATTAATGCTGTGTTGGACACCTTTTATTGTGACAACTTGGATCTCGAGTCTGTGTCCATGGTCGACTTTATACACAATAATACTGAATTGCACACCATTTTATTGTTAAATTTCTGAATATTAATACTGTGTTGGACACCTCTTATTGTGACAACTTGGATCCCGAGACTGTGTCCTAGGTTGACTTTTTGTACGATAATACTGAATTGCACACCATTGTTTTGTGGAATTTCTGAATATTAATGCTGTGTTGGACACCTCTTATTGTGAAAACTTGGAACTCTAGTCAACGGTTTTTTTGAGTGCTTGCATATCGGTATATCAAAGACAATAGGGACTTTATATTACCTCACTGTCTGCACCACATAGCTACTCGGGCTGCTATGTGCACACGCACTGTATATAATGCATTGCCTTTCGGCTCAGATGACTGAAATTTGGGGTATGGTACAGCGCTGGCACGGCATAGACTTTACGCGGACGCGTTTGAAGACCTCCCATTCTCTTTTGCTACCTTAGTTGGACACCTTTGTTTATGATAATTCGGAACTTAATCTAGGATTGCGGCCAGAAACACCAAAAATCAAAAACCTCAACAATTATTGCTGACTTCGTTTAAATAACCCACTCAATCTCCAACTACATCTTTCAATGTGGAGCGCGTTTGTGCTAGTGCACAATTTCTTGTAAAACCCTTGGTCGGTTTGTGCTTCGTTCATGCATTCGGCACTAGCAGCTTCGCGCGATTGCATTATGACCGCCCTGGGAAGAAAATGTTCTAGTTGCGTCTCTGGGAGGGAGGAAGGCTTGGGGCTTCAGCCTCCCCAAACTTGAAATCCTGGCGCCGCCACTGACGTTGCCTCATATATTGAAATATTTGCACATGAATGTCACAGCATGCTATATATTAAATTTGGGTCTCCTTGGGGAGCCCTAAAAATTATTTTTAAAATTCGAAAAAATTACACAAATATTATCATCTCCATAGGAAACTTTTTGACTGGAGAGACCTAAGAATTTCAAGAAAAAGTTTTTTTGGGACACCCTAGCCTACAGCGAGATTCGAGACAAGTAGGCCAGAATCGATAGGAATACTATTTGTATGGGCACCTACGGGAGGGTTAAAAGTCATTGTTACCGTTTTCAGCAAAAGCTTGAAAAAATGCAAGGCAGAAAATTAAGAGCTTCTTTATTTCTAAAGAGATTTCATTACATGTACTTAAATTTCTGACCTTCACTGAAGTGTATCATTCGTAACATTAGTATTTCAATGGGAAGAAAATTTCTTAAACCCCAAAAGTAGTAGTTAGAAATATAAGTTTCAATTTTCCAGGGGGGCAAGTGCCCCCCCCTCTTGCCCCTATGTACGGGCGCCCATGCTCGAGACCAATAAAAAAGGTTGAACTTATCGGTAGGACAGACTTCGACAACTGATCACCAACCAGCTTTTCTGTTGCACTGCTTCATCATCAACAGTGGATAAGCCGCAATGCATTGCACAACACACAAACTGAAGTTGAACATTAGACCGATTATTATTATCAGTAAGACGGTATCAGATCTATCTAATCGTCTGACGTGATTTCAAGCATAACGATAAAAAAATATCAAGGCGCAGTGCGACGATAAAGATGCACAGATACGGCCGTAACGGCCGGACAATATTCCATTATTTGAAGCAGAAGCGCCGGATGACTTGCTACCCTAGAAACAATCCTACGATCACATACATGATACATCATTCGTGAGATAAATTTAGTGCATATTATAACGCAGAAAATGAGGAGGGTTGATGGAAATTTCAAGAACAAACGAAGCAGTTATCTAGGCTAATTACGGTGTGTGTAGAACTGTAATCAAGACAATACTACAGATCGGAAAGATAACAGGAATTCATAGAGCAGTTATTATTAACACCAAACATGCGGCACACACAGATTATAGGCTATGCATGCTAGCCACGTGACCTAGATTAATGTGTATTGTAAAGGCCTACCACCATCCCCGATGGACCCAACAAGTTCGATAGCGGACTTACTGCAGCAAGAGCATATTTTGATTGATGTTTAGTCCTTAATATACATTCTACACATCGAGTAATACGCATCCAGAGGTGGCGGATTTAAGAATTTTTGCAAATGTCATGATCGTCTGACGAATTTTTAAGGGACAGGCCTACGGTACTCGCAATTTGCTAAATCACATAAGATGCATTAAACCCTACTCAGATGGTCGACTGTTGTGATAGAGGCACTCTTTCAGGTGCAAGGACGAAACATGCGTTGTGCTTGGGCCTGGCCTTCAAACGAAACTAGAACGCCCAAATTAACCGAGTAGGCATATAGCCTCACACTATCGCACTAGCCATAGAGTCTACTCAAAATCCAAGCTGAGCCACTGCTTAGGTGGCAGATCTAGCCTTATATTTTACGAGGCAGATCTCAAATCCGAGGTGCCGATATTATTCGGCCGAATTTTACCGATGGGAAGAACTTGCCAAAAATCGCGACAGATGGAATTAAAGCTCAAATTGAAACGTGCAGATATGGGTTTGGACTCGATCACTTTTTACATTGATCGAAAACTAACCGTCAATTGCTTAGAAAGATCTGCGAATTCTAATGCAGCTTTCAACTATGCAAGTTACGTTGTCTCTACCGTGGCCTCTATAAAATAAAGAACGAAAACGAGAACGCTTCTGTATATTGCTTCTCAAAATCCAGGATTGTGCTAGCCTAAGTGTCTCTGCGATGCGTTCAAGACTTAAACCATGGAGGAAGAAATTTGGCAATAAACTTGAGGCACCACCACTGGCGGAGACCTAGGGGGGGACAGGGGGACGGTCCCCCCAATGGAGACGTTGGGGGGGGACGGCCCATGCATTTGTCCCCCCCAATGTTTAAGCGTTAGGGCTCTTACACAAACACGTCAGTAGAGTTCTAGAGAAAGAAAAGTTTAGCAGATGAAGTTCATATTTCTAATGATGTTAAATCCCGGGCAATCCGGGCTCAAACCAATAGTTATTTAGTCCCACGTTGAATAGTTTGCGAACATTATACTGTGTGGATAAGATACCTCTTTTAACATATTACCGGTTATTATAAAAACCTTGCCAACACCCAACTGATATAAAATATTTTATGGACTCAATCAGGAAAAGAGAAGTTCAAATTACCCGACTTAGGATGTGGCATGTTCTTAATAACACTTGGCTGAAAGTGTTAGGTAAAAGCACAACAGACATGTGTTCTAAATGCCAATTGTCTGAAACAACTGAGCATATGCTTCTTGCGTGTATAACGAATGATATACCAATCTTACTACTTAAAAAATGCGAGGAGAAAAAGTGGAATGCAGTTAAAAATCTTTAAAGACGTCAACAGCCTTTGTAGCTATAAGATGTCGTTAAACTTCTGATTAATAATAAAAAATAACGCCACAACGTCATAATCGGGCTTCTGCTACATTCCCCTCAGGTTTTCTTCCGGCTCGAATCAACCCCCAGTTGGACATTGAGAATAATATGGAAAGTAAGTAAGTTAGTATGTAAGTATTTTGTTTATTACTCCTCTTGAAAACGAACAATGGGACATAGAACATCGTTATTATACATCGGATTAACAATAGGTAATAAAAACGTACGATTTAAAATCCCAAGTTAAATATAATATAATTACTAAACTATTATCATCAAACAAGTTAACTATTATTTTTTTAAACAGAGAATTCCAATTGGAGATGTCTCTTACACACCTCTTTTAACTTTACTAAACTATTATCATCAAACAAATTAACTATTATTTTTTAACAGAGAACTCCAATTGGATGTCTATTACACACCTCTTTTAACTTACTAAACTATTATCATCAAACAAGTTAACTATTTTTTTAACAATTGGCCAAGTGACTCAAGTGCCTTGCTCTAAAGTGCTGTAATATGCCGAGCAAATTTCTGTCCAGGGTAACGGCCTCTGTTGTCATGGACCCTGGTCAAATCGGATCCATCCATTTTTTAACAGAGAATTCCAATTGGAGATGTCTCTTACACACCTGTTTTAACTTTACTAAACTATTGTCATCAAACAAGTTAACTATTATTTTTTAAACAGAGAATTCCAATTAGAGATGTCGCTTACACACCTCTTTTAACTTTATCAAACTATTATCATCAAACAAGATAACTATTATTACTGTTTTAAAACGAGAATTCCAATTGGAGATGTCTCTTACACACCTCTTTTAACTTTATCAAACTATTATCATCAAACAAGTTAACTATTATTATTGTTTTAAACAGAGAATTTCAATTGGAGATGTTTCTTACACACCTCTTTTAACTTTACTGAACTATCATCATCAAACTAAGTTAACATTTTTTAAAAAGAGAATTTCTGTTGGAGATGTCTCTTACACACCTCTTTTAACTTTGCTAAACAATTATCAATTCAAAGCATTTCGACATTGGCGGGGACACTTTTGAAGTCTTAAACAATGACTATAAGCACTAAAATGACGAGGAAATTTGTTAATATGACTACCTGAAATGCTACCATTGTAGTGCTGAAAATCAAACTTTTTCGAAGTTTGGGGGCATATTCCCTGCCCAAACCCTCCCCTGCGAGGCGCTTCGTGCCTCGGCGATCGTCATTCGGCCGCTCGCCCGTCCCCCCAAAGTTCGGACCAGGTCTCCGCCTATGGGCACCACGCTTTAGCACAACACAGCATGTCCATGGCATTGATATATTGCGCATAATATTAGCCTAATAGTTTTCAATATTATGTCCATCCAATAGTTGACGATGAAACACAGCGGAAATGCAATAGGCCTATTTTGTGCAGCGGACCTTCTTCTTCTTCTTTAGGTTCTCTGCCCAGTGGCAGGTCCGAACGTCCAATGTCACCATATTTCCCGCTGTTGTGCCATGTCTTTAAGTTCTCTGTAGCCCTTTTCCATTATCCCGTCCAGCAGTTTCTGTCTAGGTCTTCCCCTGCATCTTTTCCCCTCCAATCTTCCTTCAATTATTTCTTTCTGTAGTGAGTTTCCTCGCAGCAAATGTCCTACCCAATTCTTTTGTCTTGACTTTATTACCTCTAGCAGAGATCTTTTCTCTTCTACCATCGTCAGCACTTCCTCGTTCGTAACATGCCTTGTCCAACTAATTTTCTCCATCTTTCTCCATACCCACATTTCAAACGCTTCCAACCGCTTGGTGTCTTCCTTTCTCATTGTCCATGTCTCTGCGCCATATAACGTCACACTCCATATCAATGTTTTGACCATTCTTTTCTTAAGATTCCTATCTAGCCCTCCTCTTAGCAATTCTTTCCGTTTTAAGAATGCCTCTTTACCCATTGCTATCCTTCTCTTTATCTCTTTATGACATTTGGCGTCGCTTGATATTAGGCTTCCCAAGTAGCAGAATTCCTTCACCTGCTCAATTTCCTCTCCATTTATTTTGATACATATACATGTAGTTGTTTCCTTGTCCTTACTGATCTTCATAACTTTTGTCTTTTTGATGTTAATTTTCATGTTGTAATCTTCTGATGTCGCATTTAGCCGATCCATCATTCGTTGCAGATCCTTTTCGTTTCCTGCCAGCATCGCTTGATCATCCGCAAACCTTAAAGCTCTTAACAGTTTTCCTCCTACTTTAATTCCTTCTTCTGTTCCATCTATTGCCTCTCTTATTAGCTCTTCTATGTATATATTGAACAGTAATTGTGACAACGGACACCCCTGCCGCTTCAAGAATTGTAAAGCAAGTATCTACAATTCATTCATTCATTAATTTCGAGAATTTATATAGCGCCTCTTCAAGAAACCTACTCATAGGCGCTTCCAACCCAGCCACAGCTAAAAAGTAGGATTTGAGATACTTAAAAATTGCAGGGGAATTTAGCCTAGGCATAAGTCGCAAGCTTAGTGGGAAGCCAGTCCAGATAGCGGGACCCACAACAGAAAAGGCTCGGCGCTGTCTCATAGAAGTGCGAGCTCGCGAACCAAAAGCTCACCCGTTGCCGCCGAGCGAAGAGCCCGACGGGCTGCAAGGTCTGAGATGGCCCCTGTAGGCCTACTGTACTGTCTGTACACAAGTGCAAATAACGTACATTATTAAAAGTGTAAAACTGTATAATTTTACCATTTAAATATTATTTAATTTTGCAGAGCACAACTGCGTGTATGCTATGTCTTGCTGCTCTAGACGAGTGAATTAAAGAATTCATTAACGGCCATTTTTCCTGTTCGTTCAAAACATAATACTTACGGTAACGAATCATTGTTGCGTACAGGGCATCTAATACCTTATTTAAGTGTAAACCTATTAGAGATTTTATAAAATGTGTTATATTAGGCTAGGCTTTAGAAATTAAATACATGGGTTCTATGAGACAAAGCTTTATTTGCTTCAGTTTTTCTTGTCGTCTCTGCTGTTGAACTGAGAGCTGCATCTGTGTCTGAGTTCCTCTGTCCACAACGCAATCTTACCGTAACGGTTGACGACTATCTGAAGCTCTACATCGATGGCGTTGAGGTAACTGACCTCCCAAATGCCGACGACTTTCGAACCCCGGACGTTGTTGAGCTTCCTTGTACTACGAGATTAATAGCAATTAATGGAACAAATATGCATGCAGTTGGTGAAGCAATGATTCTGGCGTCAACAGATGATGAATATGTTCTGACCAATTCATCTTGGAAATGTTCAAACGTCAGTCAATTCGGTTGGGAGGAAATCGATTTTGACGATTCAGCTTGGATGCCTGCTGTGGAGTATGGTCGCAATGGAGAAGATTATTGGAGTTTCGTGCCTGGAATTAGCGCCAATGCTTCACATATCTGGCTGAGGTCAAATTTATCAGATGCGAACTTGATGGATATTGAGGTCTTCTGCAGAAAGAGATTAGGTAAAATCATACTTTGTATAGGCTATAATATGTTGTGATTAACATGTCGTGCAGTCAACAGCATCTTAAAAATTGGATTGATTTAGGTCGTCGGAACAGCATAAGTCATTGAATTATTGTGAAGCGGTGATAAGTTCTTATGCGACGCACTTTAAGTAGGCTAAAGCTTAAAATGTCGTGTTTCAGTAGAGATGACAGTTGAATGTAAATAGATTTCGTTCTTTCTCAACGAGTTCCTGAAACATGCACGCAACGCATTCTTCTAAACTCTATCGCGTCTAAAAATTCTTCCATAACGTCTATTCGATATTCATCTCTTATATTGAAAAATTTAAATTT
The DNA here is from genome assembly GCA_949752735.1 of Lumbricus terrestris. Lineage (NCBI taxonomy): Eukaryota > Metazoa > Annelida > Clitellata > Crassiclitellata > Lumbricidae > Lumbricus > Lumbricus terrestris. The sequence continues at coordinate 4,012,598 of OX457051.1, read as the reverse complement.
TGATCTGATTTTGCATACGTACGGTATGCCTATTGCTTATTCCCACAGGTGTGCTTCTCCTATCCAGTCACCTCGGGTTTTCTTTAAACGTTCAGCACTGCAGCCTATCAGCCTACCCTAACTAACTTTACTGAGATAGCTAATTTCTAGTTAGGCCTATAAGTACCAACAGTAAGTGAACTATATCTAATACATTTGACATTGTTACGTAAATAAAAGACAAGTTTCTTGTATTTTTGTTCTTCACTCGAGCAGTATCAATTTTAAAAAATGAACCGTAAACAACTATTGCATGCGCATCAAACAACTCAACTATACTTAAATTAAAAACGCCACCTTTCCTCACTCTCTTCTTTACACTCGCCGCTCCTACAACAACTACCCACCCTCAGCGTAGCATGCGTAGGCCTACATCACTCCTTCAATCGCTCTGTCCCTCTCTCTGTCTCTTACTGTTTTTCTCTCTGGCTCTTTCTTTCTCTCTCTCTTCTCTCAGTCTCTCTGTCTCTGTCTGCCTGTTTGTCTGTCTGTCTGTCTCTCTCTCGCTCTCGCTCTCAGGTACGCTCGTCCAGCAAAGGTTTCTCCCCCTAAATTACATGTGCGTTTGGCATGGAAAATGTCAGCGAAGACTGCGTCGCACAACCAATAGTTATAGCTTAGAAATGCGAGACAAAATTATCTTACACTTCTGCACTGACGTTGGATCCAAGAGGGTAACAGATAACTTGCTATTTTCAGATCCAAATATATGTGCCATCATGAACCCTTGTGCACTCGGAGCCACATGCATTGATGACCCCAACGGAGAATACCACTGCAACTGTCCACCTGGCTACACCGGACACAACTGCTCAACTGGTAGATTTTCTCACATGATCTTTTGAAAGAAACATGCTACTTTGGCAGCAGAGTAGACACGGAAACTACTACCACTATTACAATTTACAACTAGCCTACTACTTACTACTGTTGATGCTACTACTACCACAAATACAACCTGCTGCTGCTATTACCATCGTCACCATTACAACAACAATTATTATTATTTTTATATTTGCCATTTATTATTTTCTAAACAAGTTATGTATGATCTCTCAGGTTTTTAAAAGCAATACTGTTAACATTCTGGATCTACCGAGCCTCGTCTCCACTGAAGTCCACAAATGTGCCCCTGAAGGCCACGGCATTAATTAAAACGTTGAGTGCAAATGGAAAGGCGTTGGAAAAAGTGGTTTCTCTCAAGTGGGTCACCGGAAATATTATATTATTATTATTATTATTATTATTGCTGCTGCTGTTACTATTATTTTTGTTATCATTATAATTATTTATTTTAATTATTATTTTTTCACATTGTAAACTCGTGTATTATTATTATAATTATCATCATCATCGTCATCGTCATCGTCATCGTGATCGTGATCGTGATCGTGATCGTCATCGTCATCGCCACCACCACCACCACCACCACCACCACCACCACCACCACCACCACCACCACCACCACCACCACCACCACCGTCGTCGTCGTCGTCGTCGTCGTCGTCGTCGTCGTCATCATCATCATCATCATCATCATCATCATCATCATCATCATCATCATCATCACCACCACCACCACCACCACCATCATCATCATCATCATCATCATCATCATCATCATCATCATCATCATCATCATCATCATCATCATCATCATCATCATCATCATCATCATCATCATCATCATCATCATCATCATCATCATCATCATCATCATCATCATCATCATCATCATCATCATCATCATCATCACCACCACCACCACCACCACCACCACCACCACCACCACCACCACCACCACCACCACCACCACCACCACCACCACCACCACCACCACCACCACCACCACCACCACCACCACCACCACCACCACCATCATCATCATCATCATCATCATCATCATCACCACCACCACCACCACCACCACCACCACCACCACCACCACCACCACCACCACCACCACCACCACCACCACCACCACCACCACCACCACCACCACCACCACCACCACCACCACCACCACCATCATCATCATCATCATCATCATCATCACCACCACCACCACCACCACCACCACCACCACCACCACCACCACCACCACCACCACCACCACCACCACCACCACCACCACCACCACCACCACCACCATCATCATCATCATCATCATCATCATCATCATCATCATCATCATCATCACCACCACCACCACCACCACCACCACCACCACCACCACCACCACCATCATCATCATCATCATCATCATCATCATCATCATCATCATCATCATCATCATCATCATCGTCGTCGTCATCGTCGTCGTCATCATCATCATTGTCTAGCAACAATCGTAAACAGGACTTGTCGTTTCTGCTCACAGTTGCTCAATTCTGCGAAAGTGATCCGTGTTTGAATGGAGGAACGTGTGTAAACATATTGAATGGCTACGTCTGCAATTGTCCGCCTGGATACTCAGACAAATACTGTGAATGCGGTAAATATGACTGCCCTATCAAAACAGACATTTAGTAGAGTGACAGATCAAGTGCTTCATCGAAAGCTCAACTACAAAACATGTTATCCAATTATCACCTATTATTTCCTTCTTGCAGTGCTAGGTTGAATCTAAGTCTAAAACAAGTGCGTTTTTATTTGGTTTATGTTCACAGCTTTTGACAGTTGAAATAATTATACCATTTAGTAGGCTATGTTTCAGTCGATCCATCAATATGCGGAAATTTAGGTTTTTGCGGTAGCCATCTTCGAGGTTTCGCAGTGTTGTGTTGGGTTTCTCATCTGCATAGGACTACAAGGTAAGACAATTCAAACATTAAAGCGTACCATTATGTGTTTTTAAGAGTAACACAGTGTGGCTACAGTTCTGAATTGCATGAAAAATCTAAATTCACTGTAAAAAAATGTATCGTAAATATATCATGTTCTAAAACGGGAATTGCGCACAAGAAGCACTGCATAATGTTTGTGGGGCGCGGTGGGATAGTGGTGGCGTCGTTGCCTTGATGCTGGAAGGTTCGATGTTCGAATCTACCTCAAGTCGCCGCGTAGAGACCTTGAGCAAGTCCTTCACTCGCAATTGTTCAACGCTTCGGCGTGAAACTCCGATGCAGTGTCCGCGCTGTAGTCGGGAGCACCTCTGAGTAGAGAGCTTGAAGGGGCGCTATATAGGAATGGATGAATAAATAAATGAATAAATAAATTCCAATTTTAAAACATGGTGGAGATTTAGCGATTGAAAGCTTCAGATCGACCGCGTTGCTTTTATTCACATTAGGCCTATGAAAGAACAATGAGACAAGATTTTAGTGTGCGCAATATAATTATAGCCTACCCGTTATGTGTAACATTCTTTTCAGATGCCGAGAGAAAGATCTGGTCGGATGCGAGAGACATTATAACGTCTGATGCAGGCGGCAAGAATGATGATACTCAGCAGTTCGTTTGCCTAGAAGATGCTTCAGCTGCAATCTCTGTCATCGATAAACATGCTGACTTGGTTATTATTCCATTAAAGATAATGTTTGTAGTGTAGTGCCCAATTACATGTAAGATAGCGCGAATGCCGTCTACAACACCAACGCTCCCGGCTGAGTCACCACTCAGTTATCGAGGAGCACATCATCGGCTAGATAGCCTACACGTGTCACGGGGCGGGGTATTAACATTCTGGACCCTTCACCTCGTGTTTCGTTCCAACAGTTTTGAACATGCAACTGTTTCTGCTGCTTGGCGTCCTCATATTGAAGTCGTTGGAACAATATCATTGATCTGATGGCGTTCTGACGACACATCGTGCACTGATTCCATCTTTATCATCATCAAGTCTGTCACAATCGAAGCGATTAAGCCGACCTTCGTCTGATTTCAACTGTGAGACAAACAAGATGTCGCTAGTGTACATGTCAGAAGAATCTAAGGCTGCACTCAACAAAGTGATGGCTTGACTTCACCTGCACATGATGCAGAAGTATCAGACTTTCAGATACCATGCTAAGACCTTTGAATAATCGCATAATTATTCAGACTGTTAAGAATGGCAATCTCATCACTGTTGTTTCTTTAATTATATCTGAAACTATAGTTACTTCGACATTGATATAATTATGATTATTACTGTTCAATCGAACAGCGAGTGCTGTACATAAAGTAAGCTTACACATATAATAATTATTGCAGTAACTATATTAGCAGCAACTTGAACAGTTTGATTGATGATATTCTGCTGCATAATTGATTAGTTTACGCAGCATTGCCTTTTCTGTTGGACCTACTTGTCTTACTTCTATTTAATGTATTTTACGTTTTTCTCAGAGAGTTGGCGCATAACGAGGTAAGCTTATTATCTGCATCCAGACTCTATCTTTATCATCATCATCTTTACATTTGGCGGCCAGTCATCAGAGAAATACAACTACACAATTATGCGTTAATCGACTCATGTGCTTTTGTATGCATTTATCTGATTAATATAATCTATAATAATTATAGATTTTGTAAACGTGAACGCATAGGCCTACGTGATTGCAAGACGAGTTGTGGAAGCTAAAAATCCAGAAAACTACGAACTTCGTTGCTACCAAGTTTTCACATAATTATATCGGAGGTCAACACTTTGAAGGCCAGATTAACTTCTTACTGAAATAATTTTATGTCATCAGTTTGTTTCTTGTTCAATCCTATGGCGCCGAATTCCTGCATAGCGTTTCAAAGACGCGCTTGCGCAAAGTTGGCCGAAGATTTCGGAAGACTTCGCATAGATTTTGATCATCACTGATCGGTGCTTGTCTCTCTGTCATTTTCACAGATCTCGTCGTTTCTGAGCTAACAGAAAGACTCAGTTTACATCATCTCTACAACATCTCATCTGTATGCGACACATTCCAGTGTAATAAGGATGCTCACCATTCTGTTGATTTCTCTTCACAGGACCACTGCAGCATCAGTGACCCCATACTTGGATCAATGATAAGCATACTCTACTCACCTAATTAGATATTGCAATGATGAAATTATTCCCTGGTTAGATGGAAGTTTAAACTGACGAAAATATATCACGGTGTAAGTAGAAATTGGATTCAGGAAACGACTTTAACCCGTCGGAGGTGAGGTGGTTTATGACACACCCCAGAGGTATTCCACTTTATTGCAATTCGTCACCTCACCTCCGAAGGGTTAAAGTCGGACCATCGAACCTTTTCCTTTCAACACGACCCGGTTTCGACTGCAAACAGCAATAGCCTATCCGAAGGCCTATGTGACGTAGGCAAATTTTTACCACTAACTAAAACTAAAACGGACAATCGTGCGTCTTGGGGTGCTGGGCCAAGTTCTTGGAACAGTTTTTAAAACACTGAGTCGGAAAGCCAAAGACCTTTTTTTTAATGGGCTTGGTATGCAACTCCGAGAAATAGCGTTTTGTTTAAGGTAGACTTTTTGACTCACGATGCTCTTGAAATATGGTCTTATGCTAATTACCATTGCTATATTATTGCAAACCACTGCCGCATATAATTATCTACAAGTAGACAAATTCACAGCATATAGAAATAGAAAAGTCACGAGGAACAGTAGATCATCTGACTTATTTCTCATGGAGCATTATAATGAAATTTTGAAAGCAAGACTAAAAGACTAGTTGACTAAAATTCATGGAATTGGGAAAAACATTAAGTTTGATTTGAATCTTGGCGACCCCTCAAGAATCTTTTACCAAAATGAAATAATAATTGATAAATTATTTTTATTTAACAGGTTACCAGAGTAAAGAGAAGGCTTCTTCTGCACAAGATTCCATGACTACGATGTGTGCAAAATGAAGGCTGGAATGTTATGCGAGTCATCTTGTAATTGCTACGAAACAAGTGCGTGGCGGCAGCTGACAATTATAGGCTACATTCAACTGGATTGTATCCCCTAGGGATCACAGCATACCACGCATTGACAGGCGTAGAGCTGTGCACAACACCAAGTGATCATAGCTTGAGATCTCAACATCCATCTTGAAGATCATGCATTGTCTACAACAATCGCGTTCTGCTTCATTAAATAGAAGAATTCGGTCTGGCGCAGCAACCAATCGGTGTGGAGGCTGGCATGACGTCATCCTCACCTGTTACGACTGCTCGCCGACTGGCATTAACATCTATCCTCCGACCATATCCGACCATGGCCTGGTCATCGCCACCTTATGATTCCCCTTCCTCCATGAAGTCCAAACATACATTGCTTAGCAGGTCGGGGTGGCCGAGTTTTGATGGACCGTGAGGTCTTCCAGAAAGCCCCCGCTTGACATTCCCGATATCGCCGACCCATCCACACCACACTAGCCGACATCTTCTGACATCTTCGACACGAACGGTATAGACCTATATCCTCTGGAGAACCCACGCACATTACGAAGGATATTGGGTACATTACGAAGGACATTGGGCACATTACGAAGGACATTGGGTACATTACGAAGGACATTGGGTACATTACGAAGGACATTGGGTGCATTACGAAGGATATTGGGTACATTACGAAGGACATTGGGTACATTACGAAGGACATTGGGTACATTACGAAGGACATTGGGTGCATTACGAAGGATATTGGGTACATTACGAAGGACATTGGGCACATTACGAAGGACATTGGGTACATTACGAAGGACATTGGGTGCATTACGAAGGATATTGGGTACATTACGAAGGACATTGGGCACATTACGAAGGACATTGGGTACATTACGAAGGACATTGGGTACATTACGAAGGACATTGGGTGCATTACGAAGGATATTGGGTACATTACGAAGGACATTGGGCACATTACGAAGGACATTGGGTACATTACGAAGGACATTGGGTACATTACGAAGGACATTGGGTGCATTACGAAGGATATTGGGTACATTACGAAGGACATTGGGTACATTACGAAGGACATTGGGTGCATTACGAAGGATATTGGGTGCATTACGAAGGACATTGGGTGCATTACGAAGGACATTGGGTGCATTACGAAGGATATTGGGTACATTACGAAGGACATTGGGTACATTACGAAGGACATTGGGTACATTACGAAGGACATTGGGTGCATTACGAAGGATATTGGGTACATTACGAAGGACATTGGGTAAATTACGAAGGACATTGGGTGCATTACGAAGGATATTGGGTACATTACGAAGGACATTGGGTACATTACGAAGGACATTGGGTACATTACGAAGGACATTGGGTGCATTACGAAGGATATTGGGTACATTACGAAGGACATTGGGTACATTACGAAGGACATTGGGTGCATTACGAAGGATATTGGGTGCATTACGAAGGACATTGGGTGCATTACGAAGGACATTGGGTGCATTACGAAGGATATTGGGTACATTACGAAGGACATTGGGTACATTACGAAGGACATTGGGCACATTACGAAGGACATTGGGTACATTACGAAGGACATTGGGTACATTACGAAGGACATTGGGTGCATTACGAAGGATATTGGGTACATTACGAAGGACATTGGTTGCATTACGAAGGATATTGGGTACATTACGAAGGACATTGGGCACATTACGAAGGACATTGGGTACATTACGAAGGACATTGGGTGCATTACGAAGGATATTGGGTACATTACGAAGGACATTGGGCACATTACGAAGGACATTGGGTACATTACGAAGGACATTGGGTACATTACGAAGGACATTGGGTGCATTACGAAGGATATTGGGTACATTACGAAGGACATTGGGCACATTACGAAGGACATTGGGTACATTACGAAGGACATTGGGTACATTACGAAGGACATTGGGTGCATTACGAAGGATATTGGGTACATTACGAAGGACATTGGGTACATTACGAAGGACATTGGGTGCATTACGAAGGATATTGGGTGCATTACGAAGGACATTGGGTGCATTACGAAGGACATTGGGTGCATTACGAAGGATATTGGGTACATTACGAAGGACATTGGGTACATTACGAAGGACATTGGGTGCATTACGAAGGACATTGGGTGCATTACGAAGGATTTTGGGTACATTACGAAGGACATTGGGTGCATTACGAAGGATATTGGGTGCATTACGAAGGACATTGGGTATATTACGAAGGACATTGGGTGCATTACGAAGGATATTGGGTACATTACGAAGGACATTGGGCGCATTACGAAGGACATTGGGTACATTACGAAGGACATTGGGCGCATTACGAAGGACATTGGGCGCATTACGAAGGATATTGGGTACAATACGAAGGACATTGGGTACATTACGAAGGATATTGGGTACATTACGAAGGACATTGGGTACATTACGAAGGACATTGGGTGCATTACGAAGGATATTGGGTACATTACGAAGGACATTGGGCACATTACGAAGGACATTGGGTACATTACGAAGGACATTGGGTACATTACGAAGGACATTGGGTGCATTACGAAGGATATTGGGTACATTACGAAGGACATTGGGTGCATTACGAAGGACATTGGGTGCATTATGAAGGACATTGGGTACATTACGAAGGATATTGGGTACATTACGAAGGACATTGGGTACATTACGAAGGATATTGGGTACATTACGAAGGACATTGGGCGCATTACGTAGGATATTGGGTACATTACGAAGGATATTGGGTACGTTACGAAGGACATTGGGTGCATTACGAAGGACATTGGGTGCATTACGAAGGACATTGGGTACATTACGAAGGATATTGGGTACATTACGAAGGACATTGGGTACATTACGAAGGACATTGGGTACATTACGAAGGATATTGGGTACATTACGAAGGACATTGGGTGCATTACGAAGGATATTGGGTACATTACGAAGGACATTGGGCGCATTACGAAGGATATTGGGTATATTACGAAGGACATTGGGTACATTACGAAGGACATTGGGCGCATTACGAAGGATATTGGGTACATTACGAAGGACATTGGGTGCATTACGAAGGATATTGGGCGCATTACGAAGAATATTGGGTACATTACGAAGGACATTGGGTACATTACGAAGGACATTGGGTACATTACGAAGGATATTGGGTACATTACGAAGGACATTGGGTGCATTACGAAGGATATTGGGTGCATTACGAAGGACATTGGGTGCATTACGAAGGACATTGGGTGCATTACGAAGGACATTGGGTGCATTACGAAGGATATTGGGTGCATTACGAAGGATATTGGGTACATTACGAAGGACATTGGGTACATTACGAAGGATATTGGGTACATTACGAAGGACATTGGGTGCATTACGAAGGATATTGGGCGCATTACGAAGGACATTGGGTGCATTACGAAGGATATTGGGTGCATTACGAAGGACATTGGGTGCATTACGAAGGACATTGGGTGCATTACGAAGGACATTGGGTACATTACGAAGGATATTGGGCGCATTACGAAGGATATTGGGTGCATTACGAAGGACATTGGGTACATTATGAAGGATATTGGGTACATTACGAAGGACATTGGGTGCATTACGAAGGATATTGGGTACATTACGAAGGATATTGGGCGCATTACGAAGGATATTGGGTACATTACGAAGGATATTGGGTACGTTACGAAGGACATTGGGTGCATTACGAAGGACATTGGGTACATTACGAAGGATATTGGGTACATTACGAAGGACATTGGGTTTCTGAGGTTGTTTTTTCAGAATCACATTCAAAATGTAATTATCGCTGATGGATAAAGAGGAACAAGGTCCGCAAACTGGTGAAACGCCCAAAAATCATATTTGATTGCAACAGATCATTATTGCCTTTTGATTCCAATTTGATCGAATAATTTCTTTTTGCTGATACGAAAATATGGCGAAAGAAACGGACGACACGTGCAATTTGCATTTCATGTGAAATCTTGGATATCGTGTTGATTAGATCAAATGATTATATTCGTGGCACAAAACATCCTGCAAGTTCTAGACCTCAGAAGAAATGTGGCACAGAAATAATATTATGTTCATACAGTTTGAGGTAGGTCTAGATTTGAACCAGCAACCTTCCAGTTCTAAATCATCGAACATATTCCTACACCTCCGCGCCCTGCAGTAGCTCCTTCATCACAGCCTGACTAGATTACTGCTGTTCACTTTATGCATGCTAGTGTCCAGGTCTGGGTGGTTGGGATACCTGGACCAGATCCTGACTTCCTGAGTCATACCACCCGCCTTTCTGGATGCATTTCCGGATTTTGGCACATTTCTGGCTATGGACTGGATGAGCGCATCTCGTAAAAAACCATCGCTTTGCAATTCTGTTCGCTCTGCAATTCTGCCATTGCAACTGCACGCTCGTCTTTCTTCTCTTCGCAAATCCTATATTTCTTTCTCTCGTGACCTTTTGCACTGGGAGCGCTAATGAGCAGTTCGCCCTACTAGAGGCGCTTCACAAATTATAAAATGCAATACAATGCAATAATATTGTGAGTACCAATAGGCCTATTGCTGTTGCTTTTAATCTCATTGCTAAAACATACTTCACCAGCGCATCGTATTGTAATCTCAAATTACGAAAGCCCCACGCGGAAGTCAAGCATAGGGCATCAGCTTATTCACGCGTGCTCTTGTTTTCCTGATTTTCTATACGCTGGGCTCTGTGATACAATGTCTGCATATTACACTGAGTTTTGTCGTAGAGATTCATTGCACTGGTATCATTGCAGTTAGGCATCCATCTTCAACAGCATAGCCACTAAAACGTTAGACGTCGTCAACTACTTTGTAAAATGTGAGAGTTCCACTTGCGTTGTTTAATGAGGCCACTTAGGCCTACTACGTTACTTTACTTGCTTATATCATCACTGAAGATTTCTCATCTTCCTAAAATCACCCAAATCTCATTTTACAATGTTTATCACTATTCAGTCTCCCTCTTTATACACCCCTAATCAGCTCACAGTCCTTGTTTTGGTGCCCAAATTTGTTCAGACTGGATTTGTTCCTAAATGTCTTAGAAATCTCACTCGCTCTCCTCAGTCGGCTTAGACTGAGGAGAGCGAGTGAGATTTCTCACAGCGTTTCTCGGACCTCTTCGAACGTCACTGATCTCTTTGTCTTGCAGTCAGGGACCTTTTTGGCCCGAACTAGGTTATTATTGCCACCATAGTTCTGCCCTGTGGAATGCCCTGCACTCCCGTTGTTAACGTGTTTTCCTCCTTTATGAGCTTCTAGATCTGTTCCTATACGTCTCTTCATCTCCACTTTTCTCAGTGCATTGGCACTGGATGGAAGCGCTATTGAATGGCTACTGCAGTGCTATATAAAGTACAAATTACATTGCATCTTCATAGCCATTTTTTAAAATTGTATTTAAACACTTATAAAGCACCTCTAGTAGGCTGAATCGTTCAGAGGCGCTCCCAGCGCGCAAGGCCCCCCGCGAGAAGAAGCAGTTTTGAGAAGAGACAATGCAGAAGAGAGACTGCCAGACAGAAGTGTAGAGCGAACAGAAGGAGAAAGAACATTGCAAAGAGAAGGACCAATTGAGGCAAATGATCAGAACTGAGCCATAGCAGTTCTAGTGCGAGAAACCAAGAGGTCAAGTCTGCTGGATGAACGAAGTGGACGATGGGAGGAAGCTGATTGATGACATTAGTCAGATATTTTGGGGCAAGACCCCGTTGAGCCCTTAGGATCAGATTGAGGATCTTAAATTGTGTGCGAGCACGGAGAGGAAGCCAATGAAATTCATCAAGCATAAAACATTATCATCTATAATCTTGTTGTAATGGTCGCTAGTAGAGCTGTTTAAAACTTTTGTGACGAACCGAATTGGTTTTCCAGTTTTTCTGGCATCTGCTTCAAAGCCTTGTTGTGATAATGATGAGTTTTCCAGTTTTGTTCAACAGGCAGAGACAGAATATGAGGAAGATGAGGGGGATGGTGAACAGGTAAGAGAGAGAAAGAAACAGAGGGAGATGGGGCAGACAGACATACACAGAGAGAGTCAGACATAGATACATAGACATGGGGTGAGAGAGAGAGGCAGAGACAGACAGAGATGCAGAGAGAAAGAGAGAAGGAGATGTAGACAGAGAAGACAGAGAGTTAGAGAGAGAGAGAGAGAGAGAGAGAGAGAGAGAGAGAGAGAGAGAGAGAGAGAGAGAGAGAGAGAGAGAGAGGTACACAGACTAACAGAATGACAGCAGAGATGGCGAAGAAAACTGAGATGGTGGAAATTAACCCTGGCGGAAGTCTGTGAGACCACAGTGATGAAAGACTGTGACACGGACAAACATACAGACAGAAACACAGACACACAGGCAGACATATATACGAGGAGTTAGAGGCAGACAGAATGCCCGATTATAACCTCTCATGGGGTGAGCAGGGTTGCACATCTTTTTCAATACACTGTTGTCACTACTTTTTGTTATAATAATTATGTCTGTGTAGGGCCTATTTCCGTTTCAATGAAAGTCGCGGTTCGTTGGTTGGCTTCACGACACTCGCTCGGGCATAGGCCGAGCTGGTCTAATATGGGATTGAGTCGAGGCCCAGCAGGTCTAAGAATGGGCGCAGTCTAGGACCATCAGGACCACTTATAGACCTAGTTCAGGCCAACGGCTAGGACTGCCATAAAATGTCTCCGCTTTTCAAAGCAGTAATAAATTATGACAACCCAAATGATTCCTCGCAGTACTAGCCTGTCATTTACACGGAAATGTTTGATTCGTTTGTGAACTTCCAAGAAAGTTCTTTAGATGTCGGTAATAGAATGCAGCTGTGCTTCCGAAAGAGAATTAGAGAGAGAGAGAGAGAGAGAGAGAGAGAGAGAGAGAGAGAGAGAGAGAGAGAGAGAGAGAGAGAGAGAGAGAGAGAGAGAGAGAGAGAGAGAGAGAGAGAGAGAGAGATGAGAGAGAGAGAGAGAGAGAGAGAGAGAGAGAGAGAGAGAGAGAGAGAGAGAGAGAGAGAGAGAGAGAGAGAGAGAGAGAGAGAGAGAGAGAGAGAGAGAACCCTTTCTGAATACGAATTGGTCTTCTCCTAGCCACTTGTTGGTCTCCGACCCTCAGAAATGAGGATGGACAGCATCATCATAGCCACTTGTTCGCTCGTATACCCATGCCTGAATTATCTTTGTGATTATCTTTAGCATGACTGCCCTCACATGACTTCATGTGAGAGCGGGCTAATAATTATTTATTGTTCTATGGTCCATTCAAGCCATTGCACTATTTTTTCTTTATGGGATCATCATTGTCTGTAGGAAGTCCTCTGGCCAACTCCAAATGCTGTGTATTTACTAGCATAGTATTACTAATTCTCCTGCTGCTTTTTTTCCTAAGTTCCTACGTATTTCAGCTGATATATTATCCACCCCTTCTGATTTACTGTTCTTCATGGCGCGCGTTAATCGCTGCGAGTACCTCGCTTCTCAGCACTCCCGGCCCTCATCGTCTCCCATCTCCCATCCCCATGTATGGTTGTTCATCAGGAGGCTAAGCCAGATAAAACTGACCAATTGAGTTTGCAGGATACAATCTCAGTTGCTGACGAGAACGTTGGAATCTATCTTGTTCGTCGTGGTATAAGCTTAGTCTTTAAATAGATTTGATCTTCTAGTACATACTAGCCTACTAGAATTGTTTTTATACAATAGATTCTACAATACAATACAATACAATACAATACAATACAATATACATGTAGTCGTGGCGTCATTGGTTTCGTCATTCGCGTTACGTCTTTTTAGATTTGAACGTGAGTTAATTCAATAGAATTTATGGTTATCGTTATCGATATGAGTTATTAACCAATGTAGGTCAACGCTTATTAACGAAGCATCGTGTTACAGTAGACTATCGCTCTATCTGGTGCCTGCCTAATTCGAGAGATGATGTCCGCATTCACAGCAACTTTCTTGGATATTATCTATACATGGTTAATTGTTATCGTACATGTAAGTAACTAATGTGTGGTCCTTGCCAAGTAGCCAAAACAGGCATAACAGCTAATTAATGGAGTGACGTAGGCCTACATGTACGTACTATGGCGGCGCATTGTCGTGCAGACGGCTGCCATTTTGCCCTAATCGTAGCACCGGTCATGCTCGAAAGCCACTGCGTTGGCACAGACAAGCAATGCGTCAGTCCTTAAAAGTAGGCTTAGTGCTTTGACTCAACCTTTATTCTCAATTTCTAAGCAGGCCTATCTACTTCCCGAATCAGGCAGTCTATAGTAGCCTATGCGTAGAAGAGACTCCATTGAACGCAGAACCAAGATGAAGTCATTTTGGATGTCAGCAGGTTAGCCAGTTAAAAAATTATTTTGCTCAAAAGTAATTCAACATGTAGCGGCTGTAGCCTATACTTGTATTCTTGTATCAACGATCGGGGGTTGAAAAGGTTTAATAAGCGTCCACAGATTATATGAATCCATACAATTAGGGTCTTTGCATGACATTGAGTTGAAAGCCAAGATGGATTAGGCCTATTTCGTTGGTTCGACTGCCACAAGCACACAGAGTGAACAATCGACATTTTGGTGTTTAGAAGTAAGACCTAGATGCAACAAAACACTGAAACAGTAACTTTAAGAATTACTCAATCAATTGAAAGAATTTTGCAAAGATATAATTATATTCATATTCTGCTTGCATCGACGCTTGTGTGGAGCGGCCATATCAAGGAAGAGGTTATGGTATTCGATGCGCTGACAGACAAGGAGCCGATACAGAACCTCCAGCATGTAACTTGAAACATGACTAAATTTGGGCATTTGACATTTTGGCATAAGTCTCTGTCTGCCAATATTATTTTAGTAAATGCCTATGCGGAAATATCAGCGACCTGTGTCACTTCATTAATAACAAGTAGGCCTATAATAATAGGGCCTAAGCTTCACTCAATTTCAAAACGACCAAAAGTACGATTGCAATAAATTCATAGAATGAACGGATGCAAGCATGCAATTGTATGACCATGCGGTTGTATTTGCTGTAGCGATTATCTGGATAGTTGCTGTAGACCTGCAAGCCAACGCCACATTTGATGCCACAATGTCCGATCGATGTCAGTCACGAAATCTGAGTGTTGCAGTCGACGACTTCATGCGACTTTTCATAGACGGGCGAGAGATAACAAGCCTTATATTATATGCAAACAACTGGCAATATCCGGACACAGTGGAGTTTCCCTGCAACACTCGGGTCGTAGCTATTGAAGCAAATAATACTTATGAAGTCGGTGCCATTTTGGCTTCCACTGACGATGGCTATGTTAAGACTAACACCTCGTGGAAGTGTACAAATACTAGAATACAAGGTTGGGAGACGGTTGATTTCAACGACTCAAGTTGGAAGAACGCGGTGGTTGTTCCATATCACGATTCTTTCCCCGAAGCATCTGCGAATATTATTAGAGTAGATGCTCGTTGGATATGGACTCAAGGATACGAGGGACAAGATCCTAACGTCTTCTGCAGAATAAGGATAGGTAAGCAATTCAATTTGTTCAAATAGCGTGTAAAGGTCATGATTGTAGCAGTGTTTCTTGGATACCCTTATTAAGTAAGTTGTGTAAATCAAGTAAGGTCTCTGTTAATCGATTGCTTATCGTAATGTGGTGTAGGTTACATACATCTAATAAACAAATCTCAAAGTTTAATACTACATGTACATGTATCTAGCATAGGCCTACTAAAAATAGAAACCTTGCCATCAGGATGTCGCCTGGGTGTTATTCAGCCATGTCTTATCTCTCATGTGACTGCACACTACATTCAACGCATTTTAGCCTAAGCTATACTGCTCTGAAATGGTAGATCGTGCTGATGCTCGTCTTCTGGTTGCACCGTTTCAGTCTCCAGAAACGACTTTCATGTTCTTCGTCCGCTTTTCCCACCAGGATCCTGTTGTTGATGGTTCCTTTCAATTGAGACCACGCTCTCACAACTTTGTATTGCTTATGAGAGGCGTACAAGAGAGACATGAAATATCCAGCTTTCCCTAAGACAATCCAGCCCTAAGGAACCGTTGTGTGAGGCTAAACCACTCTAAGACTACACAACGAATATGACAGACAATGCCACGCTAAAGCTGACAAAAAAATAATCGCGTTTTATAGCCTATTGCAGTCTAATGTTCAGCCTAAATAGGCAACGCCTAACAAAGTTTATTAATTTAATTAATTTGTGTTTCTTTTGTGAAGACGTCGATGAATGTAGTTTTGGTGAACCAATCAACGAATGTGATCCATCAATGGGAAGATGTATCAACATCCCTTCAAGTGGATACAGCTGCTCTTGTTATACTGGCTACACGAACGATGGACAACATAAATGCAAAGGCCTGTAATTAATTCCTGTATATACTGCACAAACAGCTACTAACGTTTGAGAGAGTAATGCGTTGTCGAGTTTTTGAATCTGCATGGGAGTGCTACATGTAAACTAAATGAACTGGCTGTCGGAAGAGTTCAAGGAAAGTCGATTTGAAGACATCCAAAGATGAAGATCTTGAGATAGATTTTCAATTCGATTCGCAAGAAGGAAATGAACAGAAGGAGGTCCATGGACAATTGGCTTGGACATCATCAGCAAAAAGGTGGCCATTTGCAGAATGGTCAGGGAAAAGAGAGGGAATGCCAGCCTGTATAGGATAAATAAGAGCAGGCGTAGGACAGAGCCGTGAGGACCACCCAATGCAACAAGGACCCACTGAGTCCTGGAGTCTCCATAGATGATCATTTTGATGCGATCAGACGAACACACTGCACTCGAACTGTTGAACAAACATAATATCAACCGCGCAATATATTCAGTATAAATACGTCAAACAAAACTTGTTTAACGCAGGACCGGATTAAGGCATGTTCAACATGTTCGACCGAACCCCAAATTTTAAGGGCCCCACATATGCGGAGAAATATTTTTCAAGAATTCTTTTATATTTTCATCAAATTTCGATCAAACGACTAAAAAAGGTCGTCTGCTTTTTTGGGAGGGAAAAGCGGTATATTCTACGGAAATTTCCACCAAACGACTAAAGAAAGGTCATCAGAAATTTCGGTCGAAGGTCCGCCAAAAAATTCCCGAACAGACCCCCCACATTTCTTAATCCGGCCCTGAGTTTATTTAACTGATTTTGTTTCTTTTGTGAAGACGTCGATGAATGTAGTTTTGGGCAACCAATCAACGAATGTGATCCATCGATGGGAAGATGTATCAACATCCCATCAGGAGGATACAACTGCTCTTGTTATCCTGGCTACACAAATGATGGACAACATAAATGTAAAGGTCTGTACATTCCTACATTCTGCATCTCCGCTTCAGCCCACCCATGAACTGGGCTACAGCCTTACAGCGGTTTTAGGTCTTCCATCTCAGCATAACCATTGCGCAATAACTGACAGCGTCCGAGAAGGGGACTAGAATTTTGCGAAGAGCAACTATATGATATTGCTGCAGTGCATTATTTTACATCATCGACTCCTTAGAAATTATAGTCATGCTGTTATAACTTCTGTTCACTTGATTCGTTTTCATGTAGTATCGACGTAGAAACCACTTAGCCTAATTTCAATACTGCATATTTAAGATTTCAAACAATCGGAAACGGACGAACGAGATTCTATCTTTCCCCGTGATTCCTTATCTCCAAGCATCAATTCTCAGCTGCATCGATTCTCCAATTCTCACATACACCCGCAGGACAAGCAGTAGCGGCGCCAGGATTTCAATTTGGAGGGGGGCTGAACTTCTGCGAAAAATTTCCATTTCCAGCCGTCAAAATTTCTGACAACTTTTTTTGTGATTTGTCCGAAATCTCCTGCATATGCTTTTCAATTTTAGGGGGCTGAGGAAGTAAATTTTCATTCTTACATGAAAAAAATTCGATGGCCTATTTTTTTGGGGGGGGCTTAGCCCCTACCCCCGGCGCCGCTGCTGAGGACAAGTTGCTTTTACATGCATAGTGTACCAGAACACAGTGTCACTTCGTTCTAGAGATAGGACTAGAGCATACGCAGCACACAATCTCGGCAAGATTCATACAGACAAATCGTGTCAACCAACGTAAACTATAAAATTATAGCCCTACCTACTTGAAGTGATTAAATCACCATTCCGCCAAATGGTCAACGAAACATATAACAAGAGAAGCAATAGGATGGTACTGTTGGTACAGGTAACTAACTTATCACCTGCAATGCAGATGGACTCCTATTCGACTCTATTCCATTGGTGTCACCACACGTAACTTCTTCACCTGTTCTCCAGATGCCACCAGCGTCATTGCCTAATGAAACGAAAACGTAGCGTAGCCTACAGTTTTTTGTTGGCTAATTTCTACCAGCCGACGTGCTCTGTAAGCTGCTATTAGCGTCGTGCACAGTGGCGTAACTACGGGGGGGCAAGGGGGGCAGCCGCCCCCCCAAATGAAAGGGCTGCCCCCCCAGCTGCCCCCCCCAATCCCTGCGTTTGTTTTACTTTTTACTTTTACGAGTGATAAAGAATGTTATATAATTTCTGACTTATTTTATTTTTTATACAACTTCGTGTACAACTTATTATAGGGTGGGTGATGGGAAAGTGGGACAGGCCACTATAGTGCACTGTGGGACAGACAAGCTAGTGAGGCTTGCATGCGTATTATGTCCAATACTGTAATACATCCAAAATCTAAAAATACATTGTCGTTTTTGCTGCTAACCACAAAAACAGTAGAATACATCTATTTTAGGTTTGTGAAATTTTTACTGCCAATTATTATTTAGACATTTGATCATTAGACAACAATTTTTTTTCGCATTCTGATATTTGTAGCTTCGGTTTAAGACAACTGAGACAATTAAGAAAATATATTTGTAAATTCACTTACGATTACAGTGACTCCTATTTTGTGATTGTGACTTGTACTGAAATTACTTCGTTCTTCAGTTACTGAGTTAAGACACGTTAACGTCGTTAAGACATGTCAATTATGTGATTGCTCATTTCTGTCATATGTCAATGATGTCATGACACTCCTGACTACTTTCAGTATTTTGTTCAATTGTTCAATTATCGTGCGTACGGCTCGCGATGCCGATGCGCGCTTCAATTGCCAGCGGTAGCCACCCCATCATTTTAAGCTGCCACCCCACTGCCCCCCATGAAAAAATACCTGGCTACGCCACTGGTCGTGCATTATTGCAGGCTGTCTGTTCTGTCAGTAGACCTAGTTATCCTATATTTATATCGGTGTTAATTAAGATTGCTGCATAAATTATTGTACATGTACATCGCAGTGCGCTTGCAGGCGTTTCATTAAAGAAAAACTATTCTATTATCATTATAACATGTAGAGTTGTAGACTTTAATTTACTATTCACTTGTGGTTCGTCCATGTTGCTGCTTTTTCAGACGATAACGAATGCGTGAAAAGAACTCATAACTGCTCAGATGAGTGTATCAATACCAATGGCAGTTACGAGTGTGGTTGTCCCAAAGGTCATAGGCTGACACTTGACAATCAAACTTGCGACGGTTAGCATCAATAATAAAAACCGTTAACCTATTATCTAATGACTGAAATATCTTATCAAATTTAACTCTTTTCATGACCATTTAGATTTAACTTGCTAAGAGGTTTGTTAAAGTGAGTTAATTCAGAACTGAAGATTTTCGAATAAGGATATATTTACCTGAGCTCATACTTTGTGTGGGGTCGTAATCTTTCTGACGCGTCGTATTAGACGTACTAGTGAATAGATGCTGATTGACAGCATTTAAGCTCAATATGCAGGGTGGGCCATAAAAAAGTAATCCAAACGATTTCTCGCAAAAATCTTGGCCAAAATACGAATTTTCAACTCAAGTTTTACGTGCTTAAAGGTAATTCATGTCTAGTAGTCTACGTACAATAGTCGAAATGTTATCGCAATATTTGAAACAGAATAAAAATTATCACTTTTCGTGAGCCTACCCACTGTTTTTGACGATCCAAAAAAACCTAGCACAACAAAAAGGAACAAATTTTTTTATTAAGTCACATCTAAAAAAATTGTTAGACAACGAACTTGATAATGCTTAACAACTTGACAATGTGCTCAATGTGTCCACCAGCAGTGATCACACTTGTTCTCAAACTCCTTGTAAAGTTCTTGATGGGCTTAATTGTTGATGTGTTCAAGAGGTAAATCTTCCCACATCAATTCCAATGCGACCATCAATTCTCCTTTCATTCATGGTTTTGGCCGCAGATTATGGTATTTCTCCGGCATATGATAATTGATAACACTTGATAATCTATTGGGTAAAATATGGAGATTAAGGGCCACAGGTTCTTCTCAATGAAACCAGAACAATAACATTGACGCTGAACCGATCTCCTTTCATCAACGGCATATTTCTTAGCTCTCTTTAACCATTAATTTCCCCTCTTTCACTGTTCATCAGAGGCATTGGTGATCTTAACCTTAGCTTCAAACCCGTGCTCATGAATAAATTATTATCTGAATAGGGCCTACACATTTTGTCTGTCATTGAAGCTTTGGCCATTTTAATGTCTCATAAATTTGAATTTTACTGTTTTAATATCAAAATTTGAATCTAAAAAATTCTTTTTTGCAACTCCATAGTCATCTTGCCAAATTATGTCACAGTGACATGCTGCTAAACTGATACGTAGTTGCTATTCTAAGTAGTAACAATAATGATTTTTCTGTCAAAATCAAGCTCATTTGATAACAATTATTTGAGAAATGATTCAATAAAATCGTTTTTTGTTACTTTTTGTTGAGTTACTTTTTGGAGCGTCAAAAACAGTGGGTGGGTTCATCAAAACCGATATTACTTTTGCTCTGTTTCAAATATTTCATGAAAATTTGACTACTGTAGGCCTACGTAGATATGAATTACCTTTAAGATAGTGAAATTGATATGAAAAGACTTATTTTTGGCCAAGATAATTATTGGCAAAAAACCGCAGGGGATTACTTTTCTGGGCCCACCCTGTAGATATTCGAAATAACGATTGCAATGAAAAATATTTCTTCTAATTACGAAATTGTACTCAGTGCTGTAGTTCTCTAACTCCACAACTAAGTAATTGAAAATCTTGGGGTCAGGTCTTGATGCCAATGTCAATTCTCGTGTGCTTACTGTTATCAGCATCAGCTTTAGACGAATAATTTTTATTTGCAAGTTATGCATCTGTCTTTCTAAAGGAACCGAACTAACATTAGGCCTATAATTGTGGACGTATTGATAGGTTATCTAACTAACCTTCCAATAAATGATTAAAATATTTTAGCGCCAGACGTAACGATCGAAGTTATTGGCAAAGTTCCACTGACAGCAGCGGCTAGTCTACTCTCTCTTCTCCTGTTAGCTGTCATCGTTCCAATCATTGTGGTTCAACGACGACGACGAAGAATGATGAAGCAAGGTGAGACATATACAGACAATGATCTCGGCTCGGATGTTTATAAAAGCTAATCGTGAGAGTTCATGGAATATGAAAAACTAGATGTGGGACCCGACGTTGCCCGGGAAATTTAGGGGTTTCGCTGGAGATGGAAGAGATTAACACGAAGGACCTAGCGCAACCCTCCAACTATCGATTCAGACTGAACCCCTGAAACATCGCTGTGCAAACAGTGGCTTCTACTATAACGTGATCTGCGTTTGGAGTGTAGAAAATAGTCCAACAACTTCCATCTCAAGGTGGTTGTGGTGCTGGTGGTGGTGACCGCGCTTGCCAGACAGTCGTTCGAGGCCCCCTGGGAGATGATCGTTCTCTTAGCGCTCCTTTTGCCAGACGAATGCTGGCAACGCGAGGGGAAGAATAGCGCAACGAGAAGAGGTTCGTAGTGTGCGGGTTGGAACTGGACGACGGCTGGAGGACACGCGACGACGACGATGGAACAGCGGATGGTAGGGGCAGCCTCCCTCGGGTGTACGGTTCGTAGGGGTGCGCTGATTGATGCGTCATGGATAGCAAACTCTTGTCCCGTTTGAGTATTCCCGGCAGGTGCCCGTAGACCTGGCTTCTGTAGAGGGGCGATGTTTGCTGCCCCTGGTGACCGTTGATGCCGCCGTTCGTTCCAGCGCCGACCCCATGCACATTTTGTTCGATGGACTGACACTGAGATCTGAAATGAACCCCTCTCCAGCGCCGTTTGATGTCATGCTGTGATGGAGATGATGCTGATGATGATGTGGATAAGTTGGCGGAGGATGGGATTGCGCAGGATGGATTCCATTCGCCTTCTACCCCGTTCCACTTCTCGTCCGCCTCCGCCTCCAAAAGATCCATCCATTTCCGAGACATGTTTCCATTGCATACATCACTTCACTTTTAGCAATTTCAACATTCTGGCCGCCATTTTCCCGCCATTTTGGTTTTCTTCCAGTGCTACATAGGCCTACTTCCAGTGCTACATAGGCCTGTCTTTGATTCCATTGCATGCCTAGAACCCATGCAAAGTCATCTTAATTTAAATTGCAGAATCGTGTTCATGTCACATACAATACCTGACTTACAGCCTTTTTAAGCAATAGACTGCCATTTTGGCCGCCTTCTTGTTTTCCCATGCAACCGCTAAAAATCAAGCTTGCAAACCACGATTTTCGTTCTCAGGAGGGTCGAATTAGTCTAGAAAAGCATGTTAGCAAATTATTACATGATTTTCTCCTAACAGTATCATTTCCAGATTCCATGCCTAGTCCAATTGGCGGTTCCATTTCAAAATGTCGCACGACATAATGTCGCCGACAAAATGTCGCGGACAAAATGTCGCAGAGACAATATGTCGCCGACAAAATGTCGCCGACAAAATGGAGCAATCGTAAATTAGTAAAACACTTTTTTATTGCACAAATCAACCATTTAAAAAAACCATCGAATGAAATTGTTAATAGTAGTGTCAACAGACACACATTCCAACAAAAAATATCTATGAAGAAAGTCGGCAAAAAATAAAAGTGTGCGAACTAGCTCTCATTACATGAAGTTACTAGGACAGCGACATTGATGTTAATACTAAATGTGTTACAGTATACGGAAACGTATACGTGATGAATGGAAAAAATATAAATATAAAGCTGCATAATGTGCAAACACACTATAAATAGGCCTACATAATGTTAATTTACAGCTAGAATTAATTTAATATTGAATCTGTCAGTGTCTCTGTTAATGTCCATGAATAATGCTAACAAAGCTTTATAACTGTTCATACAACATTGATATTCAGAATTCTTGCAATGTCTCCCAAGTATTGAATGGGTTTTCACTATCCGCTCCTCTGTATTTATTTGCTCTTTCATGTCCATTGATTTTTTGTAATGGTATTTCTACTATGTAGGCTACAAGCTTTGTCTTAGGTCCGTCTTCTTTAATCCTGGTCCGCTACCCCCTCGCACATATACTTCAAACTTCGGATAGACCGAAGAATTACTCACGACATTATGTCGGCGACATTTTGTCGGCGACATTTTGTCGGCGACATTTTGTCGGTGACATTTTGTCGTGCGACATTTTGTCAGGCCACCCAATTGGCAGCCATCTTTTTTCCCCGCCAAAATTAGACCACTTGCCGTGGTGCGATTTCTTGCAACTTTTAGTATGTTCATCACCAGACCCAATATACCATAAATCATCATAAAACGCTTTCTTGCAATTTTTTCCGGGCTCACCAAAGTTCTTTCGTAGATTGACCCGACTAACCCGCCATTTTAGCGCATGCTTGGTTGTTTTAATCTGAATATGAACTTTAGATGACAATGTTTAATTCTCGATTTTATGTACATAGAAGAAACGCCTGCAGACGAAGTTACAGCAGTTGACAATGCAACTTATGAGGTACTAGAGATGTCTGACGTCAACGGTGGCAAAAACCACATCTATGAACCAGTGAGGAAAACTCCACATGCTGAAAATGCAACTTACGAGGAACTAGAGAGGTCTAACGCTGATGGTGTTGACAGCGCTGCCTATGAGTCACTGAGAAAACAATGACGCATTTGAGGATATAGCAAAAAACAGAGTTGCTTCCACAATGAGAAGCCGTTTCATCTCAAATTCTATGCATTGCTTTAGTCTGTTATGTTAATGTTAAATCTTTTATGTAGACATCTTTGGATTATATACAGCAAAGAAGAAATTTAGATACGTGCGACATAAACATATTAGGCTATACTTCTGGTTTCGAAAGAGTCGGAAAGACAGATACCAGACTAGCCTATTGCAACTGGACTCAACATGATCTGCAAACACCATGGTGTAGCAAATGTCAAAAATTGTGTCACTTGAAGATATTAGCATGGTCAGTTGCTACGTATGGATGTGAGTGCTGGACATTAAGGAAATCTGAGGAAGAAAAGATAAAATATATTCGAGATTAAATGCTTTAGACGTGTCACGTGTCCTTCAATTACCATGGAGCGCCGAAAGGACAGATAAATGGGACTTGAGACACCTGCTGGTGTTGAGAAAAACCTTATAAAATCTGTGAATGAAAGGAAGCTGGCAGCAAAGTCATGCAATCCAACTGCATAAATTGTGTACTGTAAAATTAATAGTAAAGTTTCTTAGGGGACCTATGTTAGCTTACAATCCCTTCTAAGGCATGTACTGCATATAGGCCTACTTCGATTTGATCGACTGCTCTTTGTAGGTCTAGCCTACCCGATAGCGGTGAGCCAATCAGATTTTGTTATCAGCAAGCGCATTCAAAAATAATTGATTGCTTGCATTTGATTACCAGCAATCCAGTTCCGCAATCGTCGTGAGTCACACGATGGCTTTCGGTATAGCAAAAAAATTGTGTAAAAATGGACTATAATAATTATATATATTATTATATATATATATATATATTATATGAGGGCTGTTGGAGTGTAGAGTCTAGCTTAACTTATCATGAGCCATATCAACGTTATGAATCACAAAATGAAATCAGGTGAGTTTGACTGACATAGGTTCCGCTCAATGTGCAATGTACAGGGTGGGCCAAAAAAATACACCCTACGTTTTTGCCAATATCTTGACCAAGAGTACAAATTTCCAAATGAGATTTTACAATTTACAGGCTTATAGACAATTCATATTTACATATCATGGCCAGATTTCATCAAAATATTTCAAACAGAACAAAAGTTATATCGGTTTTGTAGTGAGGTCACCCACCGTTTTTTGACGATTCAAAAACGCGACGCAACAAAAAGTAACAAAAAACCAATCTAATTATTCTGGCCAATATTTTGGCCAAAAGTAAGAATATTGAAATGAAATTTTACAGCCTTAAAGATAATTCATATCTGCACATGGTGGCCAGATTCCATCAAAATATTTCAATCAGAACAAAAGTTATACCACTTTTAGGGAGGTCACCCACCGTTTTTTGATGATTGAAAAACGAAACGCAACAAAAAAGTAACAAAAACACGAATTTTTTTCTCATCTCAAATAATTGGTATCAAATAGTTTTTATATTGAAAGATGATCATTATTATTACTATTTACAAGAGAAACAGGGTACCAGCGTAGCTGTGCGTCACTGAGAAGTCACTTAGTAAGATGACAATGAAATTGGTAAATAAGGAATCTATCAGATTAATCAACAGGTCCATCAAGAATTTTGCAAAGACACTCAAAAGAAGCTTTGGCACGGGTGGTGGGCACATTAAACACAAGTTGTGAAGCACTACCAAGTTCATTTGACAACAGTTATTTGAGATGAGACTTAATAAAATCGTGTTTTTGTTACTTTTTATTGCGTTTCGCTTTTGAATCGTGAACAAACGGTGGGTGGTCTCACTAAAAGTGGTAGCCTATAACTTTTGTTCTGTTTGAAATATTTTTATGAGATCCGACCATTATGTGTAAATATGAATTGTCTTTCAGCCTGTGAAATTTCATTTCGAAATTCTTAATTTTGACCACGATATTGGCCCAAAAACTTATTTTTTGCGTTTCGTTTTTGGATCGTCAAAAAACGGGGGGTGGCCTCGCTAAAAGCGGTGTAACTTTTGCTGTGTTTGAAATATTTTTATGAAATCTGGCCATCATTTGTAAATATGAATTGTCTTTAAGTCTGTAAAATTTCATTTCAAAATTCTTACTTCTGGCCAAGATATTGGCAAAAAACCTTTGGGGTCTTTTTTGGCCCACCCTGTATATCAGTGTGCAACTGAATTGATTAATTATTTTATCAGATCTGACGACGCAGCCTATGTTCTGTATTTGAGTGCGTTCCTATCGACTTCGCCTTATTTAGTTTCCCAGACTCACGCAGGACGTCGACCAACTAAGAAGAGTCGATCGTAATAGTAATCTCCAAACTACTAAGGCGCTACTCGAAAGCCAAGCGCTGAGTTCCAGCTTATTCACGAGCGCTGCGTCAAGTCGATATTCAGTTCGGACAACACAAAATGAAGCCATTCTGCATATTATTTGGAGGTTAGTCTATTTAATAAAGATTAATTCCTTATTGATGATAGGCAGGTGAAATAGTTGAGAACTCAAACTAGAGAGTATGGATCTTGGTCTTTTCTTGGACTCTCTTCCGTCAGGCGCAGGTCCTACGCCAACGATGAGGCCTCAACATGCCGTCTCCAGCACGCCCTGCTTCTGATTTTATCCGCCGCATCTCTCATATCCATGTTCTGTGCTGCTAGATCTTCTTTTGTTTTGTCCATCCAGGTCTTTGATTGTCTCCCTTGACTTCTCTTTCCCTCTACATGCCCGTGCAGCCTGTTGAGAGCATGGATACGAATTACTAAATAATTTTACGCGTTACACTCTTCGTTATTTAGGTCTTTTATGCCTAACCGAACGTGAATGAAATCTGTTGCTCGACTTCCAGTGCCAGTGTCAAAAATAAAATCTCCACTGAAACAGAGTCTCCACTTGTCTTAAATAATGTCTTCCGCGGAGAATCTTTATCGGAACCCCAAATCTCTCCATTCAAATATAATCTTCCTGCCTTTACAATACAAAGTCCCCCCACGAAAATTGCCCCTCTCGATTTTCGGATTTAGTAATAATTATGTCCTTTCTTAAATAGATTTCGTTTATGACTCAAAATGATGACCTGCTATCCGACTGCTAATCGTATGACCACAGAGAGGTTCGCGAGATAGTCCATATCATAACGCGGAATCTAAGAATGAGTGTGGGCTAAGTCAAGAACGCTGAGTTTTTCGATGTTATATCTTTCTGCATTGTCTATCACGATCGATAATATCATGACAAAATCCAGATTCCTGAATCTTCCACCATTCACCTACGCCAATCCTCTATCCTTTGTTAATCTTGCCATCACCCAATCCACAAATGGAGTAAAAAAATCAGTGGTAGCAACGTTCATCCATGCTATGCTATGCACCTGTTGCGTTCTTCAATCTTCATCCCAACTTAGTTGACAGCGCATTGACTGACATCATAAAGCTCACGTTCACGAAACACATCAATTCACTTTAGACCGATGCATGTAGATAAGACAGTGTCTAATCCAGTGGTTCCCAACCTTTTTTGACTTGAGGGCCACTTTTTATAAGTTGGAGGACACGAGGGCCACTTTTTCTTAGTTGAAGGACATTCGGGGGCCACAAGGTTAAAATTGTATTAACTAAATTACTAAAAGCATCTAAAATTGTTACAATTGATTCAAAACATAATGCTTGATGTTATTTATCGACGTTAAAATAAAATAATTTGTAATAGAAAATAATAATGTGTTCTATCCTGTCCAAATTGTTAATTTTTTCATATATTTTTGATAATTCTTTGAGAGATGAGGACCATTTTCTGAGGCCTGGCGGGCCATTTTCTGAAGCCTGGCGGGCCACTTTTGGCCCGCGGGCCACGGGTTGGGAACCGCTGGTCTAATCTGTCTGAACGGCTGACGTATGATTTCAGGCATAACTAGGCCTTTATCAAAACGCAGAAAGGCGGCATAGCCAACTTATAAAATTATGCACAGATAACGATATTCTACTACTTCAATAGTATAAGCACCGATTGACTTAGACGATGACTTGCAACCGGACAAACAATCGTACGGCCACAGAGATCATCTGTGAGATAGTCAATATCATAACGCGGAAATGGGGAAGTTGTGTGCAAATTCAAGAAAAGTGAGGCAGTTTTCTAAACGTTGAGTGTGTTGAGTCTGCTACCGAAGATGCACTCGATCCTGCAATCCGGTGGGTTACAGGTCAAAAAGATAACAGGAATTCAGACAGTATATAGTTATTAAGAAAGATCAACACCAACCAATCATGACACACAGATCACACTATAGGAGGTCGCGGGCACCATGGAGGTGTTTGCAGAATACAGGCCTACCTAGAGAACTATCCCAGTCGCATTAAGAAGCAAGAAACAGTCCATATAAGGAGCCACGGACACAGAGAACCCGCAGACCATTTGGAAAGACTTTTATTTTCGTCGCTCGTGACTTCCTCTCGCCGGAGAAGTTTGCCTGGTTGGAGCCGAAAGGATGGGTTGATTAGACTGTTATTTGATGATGTCGCCGTAGAATTCCATCGAGCAGCTCTTAGGGGTCCGTTCCAATAATAATAATCCCGTGTTTGTTAAGCGTGGTCGAAGCAATCCCATAGCGTAGACATCCGTAATCTGCCTCAAAACCAAATCTGCCATGATGCTGAATTGGTAGCCTATGCGGAAATCACCACACCATCTTGTCAGAATAAGGCATTTAGTGTAGCAGGAAAGAATCGATAATAGCAGCTACTTCATAAGTCAAAGCACATTGTGTCGTAACTGGCTCGCTCACAATGTAGGCCTACACTGTAGCCTGTAACAGTGCGATCGCATAGGCCTATATTCCCGTATTAGCAGATCGAGCGGATATTATTGTGCGCCCTTCTCTGTGTTACATATTTTGGTTTTTGGTGTAATGTCTACTTTGTTTATAAAGCAATATTTCCATCAGGTTTCCTCCTTCTGTCTCTTCTCGAAATGGGAGCAGCGATATCTATATCTACCTCTCAGTTCTCCTGTCAGAAACGCGATCTGAGCGTTACGGTTGATGATCATTTGACACTTTACTTTATTATGTGCCCTTCTCTGTGTTGCATACTTTGATCTTTGGTGTAATGTCTACTTTGTTTATAAAGCAAGAGTTTTATTTTCATCAGGTTTCCTCCTTCTGTCTCTTCTCGAAATGGGAGCAGCGACATATGCCTCTCAGTTCTCCTGTCAGAAACGCGATCTGAGCGTTACGGTTGATGACATTTTGAGGCTCTACATCGATGGCGTTGAGATAACTGGCCTTCAAAATGCAGCCGACTATGGAAAACCGGATGTTGTCGATCTTCCTTGTACTACGAAACTAATTGGGGTTCATGGAACGAATGGACCTTTGGATGTGGCGGGAATTCTGGCGTCAACAGCTGATGAATATATTCTGACCAATTCTACCTGGAAATGTTCAAACGTATATCACAACGGGTGGGAGGGGATTGATTTTGACGATTCCACGTGGACATCTGGCGTGATGTATGGACAAAACGGAGACGGTAGCAACGGTTGGGTGTCTGTGCCTGGAATAAGCACAAACGCTGCATGGATCTGGCTTAAGCAGTGGACTGCGGATGGTGAAGCTATGGATCGGGAAGTATACTGCAGAAAAACATTAGGTGAAAATCACATTTTACTGCATTTCTATGGAGTTTTTTGCTATCGTTACAAGAGGTGGCTAGAGGAGAATATTCTCACCAAGGAAGTAATCTTTAAAGAGATGCGTTGCGGTAAGGGGATCCATTTATAGATGGTGTCATAGGCTACTTTGGGTTTTTTGCATACGCAGCACGCACGTCGTCCATATAAGAGCACAACCTTAACAATGCACTATCTTGCACTTCAATTGATTCAAGGGTCGAGGGTCTGTCGGAGATGAAGCGCGCACTCGATCTGTCTGTGCGCTGGCTTAGCGTGAACTGCAAACGCTAAATACATTGAAGTCCAACAATTCGTCTGCTTAGGATAGAGTGCATTGGTTCTAAGTTCTAACTCCAATGCATTTAGCAATGCACCATTGCGCTCTAAGCAGACGAGATAATAAATTTCCATTGTGATGCTGCACATAATTGTGACCGTGCATGAGAAAACCCGGCCAAAGTCGAGAATATTGAAACCGAGTAAATCGAGCGGAAAGGTCTACACCCAGTTCTCAACGAAGTGCACGCTACTGTGCGGAGACTCCTATTTAAATCTGTGCCATTCCTTCAATTTAATTTTCCAAGAAAAACTGTTGACACCATTGGAAAGACCAGAAAATTTTAAGTTTAGAACATATTACTAAATTCTGATGAAAAATTTATTGACTTTTGTGTGGTTCATGTAATGAATGTAATTTTCAACTGGCGATTTCTCCCTAATACGATTTCTCAAGATGCTAAAAAATCATAAAAATTTCATTTCAAAAGATGCAAATATACGGTTTTCACCAATTTGATCAACTATATCTGTACTATTTAAAACAAACTTAAACTCATTTTATGGAATTACCGACTTTGGGAGGGTTTTCTCATGCACGGTCACAATAATTATTTTGCACTTAAGTTGACATGCCTATGAAGCTATTTTTATGATTATGCAAAAGAGCAGTAGGCTAGGTCCTATTTAATGGCGGCCAAAAAACTTGGCCATGGTCATTCAGGATTCAATTTCCGCTATAGTCGGACTCCTGCATCTTCATAGTTTTGATTGGCTTAAGTCGTAGGAATTGAGTGACTCAATATTGTAAAGCGGCGACAGGTCTTTATACGGGGTCATTTAAAGGTAGCCTAATTGGATTCGGTAGAGAACTCTTTCTAAATGAACTGTTCACGAAACATGCTGGCAGCGCATCATTCTTTTAAACCATAATTTTATCGGGACTAGAAAATCATTCTTTGTTAAGCCTTCGTCATCTCTTACAACGATGATTATTTTGATGTGATTTTACATGTGCATGTATTAAAATAGGATCTATGATGGTAACAGAACTTGCGATTTTCAGATCCAAAATTATGTGCCATCGTCAGCCCTTGTGCATTCGGAGCCACCTGCATTGATGACCCTAACGGAGAATACCATTGCAACTGTGTACCTGGCTACACCGGACAGAACTGCTCAGCTGGTAAATTCATGTAGGCCTAGATATCGTTACTGCTGAGGGAAGGAGGGGAGGACTGGCGGGGTAATCAGTGTTTTTGCACCTGATCATCTAGGCTACGATGATGCCAACATAATTAGGTTTTCCCACAACATAAAGCCTACCGTACTGATTGATAGAACCTGCATTCTAGCAAAAAATCAGGCGTCAAAATATAGGCTATTCTAAATACGACGCTCAAGCCCCAAACTGATTAGTCTGGCTCCAATTTAGACAACAATGATATTTATTTATTGATTTACATTTTCCTTTCAGACTCTGGGTAATCTCTAGAAATGTAGGCCTAATGTTGTTGGTGTACATAAAGTGTTCAGACTGTGAAAGTTAGATACGGTCCAAAGAAACAGTATAAGCCGGTCCCCGATGCTATAGTGTTGGCAT
Source organism: Lumbricus terrestris (assembly GCA_949752735.1). Lineage (NCBI taxonomy): Eukaryota > Metazoa > Annelida > Clitellata > Crassiclitellata > Lumbricidae > Lumbricus > Lumbricus terrestris. Next base: position 3,980,999 of record OX457051.1, on the reverse strand, counting down.
CATAAATACAAGTCATCACTTATAATTATTATGTTTGCTTAGTTACTTACTTATAAATACAGCATTGTTTGAACTGCAACGCGACAGTCGATAGGCTGCTGTTTCGATGGCAGTACTGTTGTTGGCCAAGCTGATGTGGTGAGTAGCCTACAGCATTTACATGTGAAGCTCCGCCGTATTGCAGATTATGATTATGCGGCCCCGCGGTATGGAAGTGCCTCCTTCTTGAGGTGCGACTGTTCACTATAATATCTCTCACTAACACATTCTTTAAGCAAGTGAAAAAAAACCGGTTATTTTTGGCCATGCTTGAGTCGGGAGCGCATCTGAATAGTTTCCTGAGGAGGTGCTGTATAAATACTTGTATGAATGAATGAACGAACGAATGAATGAATGAATGAATGATTTATGTATCTGGGACTTTCTGGTTACGAAACAGGTTAGGCCTACTTGCCAAAAATTTACTTCTCAGGTGTAGTTATATGATTGTCTTATTGTAGTCGTTTCGCCAGTTACTGTAGGCTAAAGAATGATCCGTGCTAGGAGAATGCAAGCGATGGTTGGACTAAGTTTAATTTATCTTAAGTTTTGCATTTTCTCTTCAGATAGGATATGCCTATAGCCTACTGGTCATCTTTAGAAATCTTATGTTGGTGACATACAGATAGGCTATTGTTCGGAATATGATGATAGAACACGCTATGAACTTGATGCAAACAATTAAATATTATAATTTTTGTCTAGCATCAATTAGAAGTTGGTTTTTGCTCACCACAGAAATCGACTACTGCGAAAGTAGTCCATGTGAGAATGGAGGATTGTGTCTGCGTAGAGTTAATGGCTACATCTGCCAATGTCCGCCTGGATATAGGGGAGAATGTCCTGCATTGGGACAATTTTTACATTTTAAGGCATATAATCTGTGTTAGTTGTAGTAGATGTATATTGTTGATATAGTCCGAAACAGCAACATTTCATGAACCGAAAATGATTTTATTGTAATTTTATCACAAGAATAAAGCCAAACTTTTTAGAATTTTCCTTTGTGAAAAAATGTGTCCCAATCCAGGCCATGGCGTCCTGCATTGGGACAACGCATGTGGTGCATTGGGACAAACAACAGATCTGACTCTAATCATATCTAATAGAGTATAATAGATCATATTATTCCAGTTGGCAATATCTAAATGAGTGATTAGAGTAGATTAAACAATAATATTATCAAAAATTTAACCAATGCGAACAAGCTTCCATTGACCCATGTAATCCTAATAGAAAACAGCCTTACGGATCAATTTCAAGTGAGTGCAACGTAACATATCTCTACCCATCCTGATAGCATTCTGATGCACACAATATACAGTAAAACCATTTAAGTTTAGTTTCATAGGATGAATTTCCTGCATCTGGGATAGTCCCAATGCAGGCCATGTGCGCATGTCCCAATGCAGGCCATCAATGGCCAGGGCACTACTTTTGAGATAATAAAAAATGTACTCAATGAATTATCTCCAAATTTCACCATATGCTTTGCAATATACTGCCCTAGACAGTTTACTTGTAGTTTAAGCTAAATTAGCACTGGGCATTTAATGCAGTGGTTGAGACTGAGTGAGTAAAACAAATTATTTTCACCCCTAAAATAAAAAATTCCAATATCTCTGTATAACGTCTTCCTTATTGCAGGACAAGACGTATGATCATTCCCACACATCAAATACGTTCCCTGGCTATTTTCACACGCGATAATATATAGAGACGACTTCTGTACCACCACTGTCCCAATGCAGGACCTGTCCCAAACCTGGACATTCTCCCCTACAGGCGACCACTGCCAACACGGTCAGTTGGACTTCCATGCGAGATCAGACAACAGATTTAAAGCATAGATGTAAAAAACGATGGAAACGGAATAAAAAACGGTAAAAAACGTCGTTTTTTTCGAAAAAATAAAAAACGACAAAAAACCGATAAAAAACGGAAACGGTAAATAATTTGACTTTGCAACATCTAAAACCGAATTTTAACCTTGAAAACATTGATTAGGACCCTACTGCACGCAGGCTATCTCTTAAATGACGATGTTAAACGATGAAGTAATGACTTTAGTTAGCTGAATCCTTGGGAGTTGGCGGAAAACATAAAGAATATCAGAAAAAATTAAAATTAAGAAAATAATAACAGAAAGTAAGTGAATAAATAAAGTTAAAGAAAAAAATAAACAACGATAAAAAATGATGGGAAAAATAAAAAACGAAAAAAACCACGTTTTTTGGAAGAGAATAAAAAACGAAAAAAACGTTTTTTACAACTATGATTTAAAGGGTCTATAGAAACTAACAATATATCTACAATGCGACAAACATATACATGTATGCTTAGCTGATGCTCCAGTTCCATTTGAACTTGTATCCGAGGTTAGATTGCCGGATCTAATAATATTATAGACTCCGTATCGCATTGAACCAATATTAGGCTTTAAGCGAAGTGCAGGTTGGATTTAGTGCGTTGATACCTTTTGCAATGGACACTATAGTGACATAGAAATAGCCAGAAAGTAGCACATGCTAAAGTCCCAGAGCGAATCCACCTAAAATCCCAGAGCGAATATCCACTTCAAAGTTCTCTCCTTAACCTTAGCCTACAATGCTCCCAGTCCAGATATCTTCGCGAACTTGTCACCATCCAGCCTACCCGTTATACCCGATCATCCGCCTGCCTTACACTCTCTCGACCGCCGATCACAAGTCATCTCAAGTTCTCCAACTGAGCCATATCCAACTCAGCACCCCGCCTTTGGAATGATCTGCATCCTGAATTCCTATCCTTTTCAGTCCCTCCACCATCGTTACTAATCACACATCACAACCTTCCTCAGGCTCCTCTATCCATCACACCTCGGGTTTTTCATTCGAAACTAAAGACACTGCTTTTCAAGAACTCTTACCCTGTCTCATCTGATCCTCCACCCACCAATTCCCGGCTCAGACGACACACACCTTAATAATAGCTGCTCCACTCCTCTGATCCTACGGTAACTCGACCCGGACCATTATGGACTACTCTTACGGACAACCCTTTTGACTCAACGAAGCGCTCGTGAATAAGCCGGTGCCCCGCGCTTGGCTTTCGAGTGGCACTTATAAATTATAAGATTACGATTACGATATGCGGTACGTAGAATGCCTAGTTGGCCTAGAGAGCAAGATGGGAAGAAGAACGAGGGGACGACGATGAGGATGAAGATGGCGTAGTAGCATTGGTGGAAGTAGAAACTGGCAGTAGCCTAGAAACACCATCTATAGGTTATAGTCGTTGCGCGATTGAAGGCATTCTTGATTCCAACCGAGTCGGTACCAGAAGCCAATACGCGTCGCGAGCAGCATTTTAAACAAAATGTTTCATATAGGCCTACCATGGCAGGGGCGGATGCGGCCATGGCCCCAATTTGAAAAGTGCATGGGACGTGACCCCCCCCGTTTGATTTCAACAAGCGCTAAATCAATGGCTTGCATATATGCATAGTAGTATATATTAGTAGATAACGTCGACCAGAAGACTGATGACTAAAAAAGGTCATCAGACGACGAAAAATTTCGAAAATTTCTGTATCCACCCTTGTACCATGGAAATTTAGTCTAAGAGCTAGGCTACTATGGGGTTAGAGTATGGCAGTCATATTAACTTAGGACTAACAGTGTAACGTCAGATTATTATCTTTCACAAATTTGAAGCAATAATATTATTGTCATGCAGAAATTGCACGGTCGCTTCTGATTAAATTCGCCATGAGATGCAACGTCTTGTTTTGTAGGCTTAAGCTTATAATCTTGTAAGTCTGATTGTGTTGTTTTGCTTATAGTTATCAACTACTGCGAAAGTATTCCTTGTGCGAATGGAGGATTGTGTTCGCCTAGGTTGAATGGTTACGTCTGCCGATGTCGGTCTGGGTATAGGCCTACAGAGGCGACAACTGCGAAGACGGTCAGTTGACCGCCATATTAATGGGATATTATTTTGGTGGCGGGGCAGCAGAAAGTAGCCTACGTCGTCTACCGTTCAATCACGAAATCTTTTAACCCAAGCTTATTATTTGCATCTCGTATGACTAACGATAGGCTATGCTTAATTTGGGTAACCTATAAAATAAGTGAATTTTATTGAGTTTCTGTGGACAGCTTTTCCTGTAGACCTAACAATAATATTATACCATGTAGTATATTTCAGCCTATTCACCATATCGCGGACGATTAAGTGTGCGGTAGCCACCTTTGAAGTTGCGGGGTGTTTGGCATTCGGTTGTGTCCAGTTTATCGTCTGTACGCAGGCCTATGAGGTAAGAGAATTCAAAAATTAATATGTATAATTATGTTTTAAGAGTGACACAGTGTGGCTACGTCGTACTGCATCCGCGCAGTTATGTCGGGATGAATGCAAACATGAAATGTAGGCTAAGACTTAGGGCTATTGCGGAAGAAATGTTTATCATGTTTATGATGTTCTTAAAAATGGGAACAATGCGCGGGAGAAGCACTGTATTTACACTTGGAAATATGCGGGAGAAATGCATTTCAAGTGATTATAAGCGCCGAATCAAGTGCATTAGGCACTAGTGTCTATATTTTTAATATGCGATCAAATATAACTTTTTTGTTAGTAATCACCATAATCTGTATTTTGCTTTTTCAGATGTCGAAAGAAGTTCTCCTTATAAAGTCTGATGCAACAAGCTTAGATCTACATTTTGCTGATAGAGGCTTCAAATGGGAGCAAAACTGGGCTATTGAACAATATGCGAACTTGGTCATTATTAATTTTTTAAGCCTAGCCCATTATCGTTCAATGCAGAGTGTTTGGGAGAATGTGTCATGTTGCTTTCCAATCATCCGTCTGCTGTCGCCGGGGAAAATCGGGGCTACTTTTCGTGCATGAAATTTCAGACGACGAGAGTCCAATATATTGTCATGGTGGCACTCTTAACCAACCGTGAACATAACTGTTGTGGCTGATTGGCATCTTCATGTTGAAGTCAGTGGATCCATTGATAACCTGGAGTTCCGTCGGCAAATAGTGAGTAAAATAATAAAGCCACATTGCAACAGCTGGGCAAGTCTCGATCCAACAGTTTTGTCAGGACCAGCGCAGTCAGTTAAATATAAGCATCGATGAGACCCGATCGACTGTCGCTTGATGCCGAGTGCAGGACAAGAAAGATATCACCCATACAAGTCACGTATGACGAGCGCAAGACTACACGTAGGCCCTACCATTCAAAATGTATGGCACTAGGCTTATATTGCACCTGCAATGCGAACAACACTATCATACTGACATCAACTATGGGCATCGATCGTGGAAGGCACTGTAGAGGAATACCAAAATTATGCTGAAGTGTTTGAATAATTTATTGTGCACCTTTACAAATGGAAATGTTACGAATGGCAGGCAATGTTATCGCAAGTTTTCTAATGCTTGTAAATGTCTTACGATTCTAGCCTTTCTAGGACGTTTCATTCCAGGACGATTCGTCCCCGGACAGTTCATACCGGACGATTCATCCAGTGGTCGATTCATCCAGTGGACGTTTCATCCCCGGACGTTTCATCCCCGCAGGGCCTACTACGCCATGGGGGGATGGAAGCAGACTGCTTGCAATTTGGGCCAGAGGGAAAGGTTCCCCCTGATGATAAAGCTGAGTATAGAAGATTTCCTCCAGAACATTTTCTCCCCGGTATTCCCCAGTATCTGCCATTGACTTCCATCTGGTAAATCCCCCCAAACAATCCCCTCCCCATCATAGCACAGGGTAAATTTTCATTTAATTTGACTTTTGTTTAACACTCACATAAATTTGTCCTTGCACTTCCATCACATTTGCGCGCATCAGGTCTTGCCACGTGGGGGGGGAAGTAAGTAGCCTGATCCAACTTGTGCCAGAGGGACCCCCCCTATTGATAGATGGGCACAAGAGATTTCCTTCTGGACATATCCCCCGGCATCTCGCTCTGTACCATTCCTCCCTGCCCATCCACGGTAAATTCCCATTGAACGTTCATCCCGCCATCTCAAGGGTAGATATTCATTTAGTATGACCTTTGCTTTATTCACTTACATTTGTCCCTGCACTCACAACTCTTAATTTTACATTAATTGTTAAAAAATTTAAAGTATAATTTATATCTACTGGCACTGCACTTGTTTTATAATATAGGTTTCAAATAAAATGAACGATATTTTCAGAATGAATTTTAGTGATATGAGGCAAAGAAGCAACAGTAAATTAGTAGGCCTACTTTTGTTTATATTAGGCCTAAAGGATTTTAATCTGTTTAAGTAAACATTAATCAAGCATTAAAAGCTTGGTTGGTCAACAATTGAAGTTCAAAAGCAAGTAAAGCAAATGGCTTATATTGAAGTCTGTACAAATGCAAATTGCTTACACTTTTGAAGACTACATTTGAGGGAAATGTTCGAGGGAACCGTCCCATTGAAACGCTCTGGTGGAATCCAGACAGGAAATTACGAGGAGTGGTCCAGGGAAATGTCCATGGGATTTGTTTGGATCCCAAAATGGATATTTCTGAGTATTGTACAACTGACGGTTGACTACTCAATTTGATATACCAAAAGAAATTTATATTTTACTGAATGCTGAACCTTTCCAAACTTCATAGGACTAAGTGCTACAGTGTCGCACTGTTAACCCATAATGAGAAAGTTTAGAATGTTACCATTAGGCTATATTGTGCAAATTTCAAAAAATTAAATAATGGAGAGGCTACATTTTATGATATCCTAAACCACGTTTCTGAGCATTGAATTCACGAGCAATTTTGTGAAAATGACAGCTTAAAAAGGTATAATTACAACGTGCAAATTCAAAAAAGTGAAATTTTCATGACTTTATCGTTCATAAACAGCTAGCAAACAACAGCCTAAAACATGCGCTCTAGTCGATGCCAACAGCTAAAAATGCGTTGGTTTCTGGGGCTCCGCCCCAGACCCGGCTGGGGACCTTACGACGCTCCCCAGACCCCTTAGTCGCTATATGAGTCTCGTGCCTTCGGCACTCGCAGCTTCGCGCCTTCGGCGCTTGCAATATATATTTTCAATATATATATATAGGCAAAAAGTTTCTGTTAGGGGGGAATGCTTCCAGCTTCCAGGAGGGGATAGTAGGCCCTGCATCCCCGGACGATTCATCCAGTGGACGCAATGTTAAGTTAATGGACAAATGGGCAATTGCCCTAAGATATATCAGGACATTCGCCCTTCCGCATCCTGCAACAGCACGTCTCACTCTGCCGACCAATTAAAGTCGCCAGTGATTAATTAATTGTGACACAATCCATGAAAAGGTACCAAGTCTTAGTTCACAGTTTCGTCAGAAAACAGCCTAAAAGGACGTTGGGGTCTATTTTTTCCTTTTCGTAACGATTAATTCATATGCCGTGTGAATCCTGATATCTTCGGGAAATGAGAAGATATTAACTTAATTTTTTTTTTATTCTGTCCAGTAATAATTAACCTATGTTGTGGTAGCTCTAACTTCATTACTAAGACTTGGTACCTTTCATGGATTATTGTTCTATGGGTTTCAAATATAATTTTACTTTTTTTAACGATTAATTCATATGTCGTGTGAATCCTGATATCTTTGGGAAATGAGAAGATATTAACTTCAATTTTGTTTTTATTCTGTCCAGTAATAATTAACCTATGTCATGGTAGCTCTAACTCCATTACTAAGACTTGGTACCTTTTCATGGATTGTGTCACAATTTAGAACTAAAATTCAAAGCGCTCTAACAAGTAGTCTACTGTTTGAACTTAAAAGCGTATGTCATGTCGTTTTGTTAAACGCTGTTGTCTGAGCTTATTCCACTGTTCATTGTAGCAATTGCAAATTTTTCGCGCACTTAACATTGCGTCCACTGGATGAATCGTCCGGGGATGAAACGTCCTGGGATTAAACGCCCACTAGATGAATCGTCCGGGATGAACCGTCCGGGGATGAATCGTCCTGGGATGAAACGTCCGGATACCATGTCTTACACATGATTCAGCTGTTGCAGTGGATTTTGGTTTTATTGCTCTATCTGAGCACAGCGCAGTAGACCTAAGCCTATATAACTGAAAAACTGCAACTCGAGGAAGTCATCTCTGAATGAACAATGATAAAGTATTTTTTCTCATTAATTTTTTTCATGGGAGATAACTTTTTATTTACACTCAAGATTGAAGCGCAATTGTTTGTACCAAAACAATGAAGAATGTTTAGGCTTATATAGGCTATAGCTGTGAGCTGTCTTCCTTCGATCCTGTCTCAGCTCAAGATCGGCTGCGACAAATCATTCTTACCTCTGCTGCTCTGCACCGAAGACCTGTGAACTAGACCCTCTCCCTACGTTCCTCCTCCAGGAGTTAGTTGACACACTACTCTCTTTCCTAACGCTCCTCTGCAATAGTTCTCTCCGTGATGGTGTGCTTCCCGCGTCACAGAAACGATCAATTGTTGTTTCAGTGCCTAAGAGTGAAAGTTCGGATATGGCGGATCCAACTAACTTTAGGCCAATAGCAAATGTTTCTTTTTTGTCTAAAATAATTGAAAAAGTTGTAGCTGCCCAGCTCACCCATTACCTTAATAAAAATGATCTTCCATTTTTTCAATCAGGTTTCCGGAAAGACCACTCCACAGAGACTTTACTTCTTCGCCTTCTTTCGGATATATATATACGGCCATAGACAACTCCCAGGTCACCCTTTTGGCATTGTTCGATGTGAGCGCAGCTTTCGACACGGTTGACCATGATATCCTTTTAACTAGACTTTCTATCTCTTTTGGCATCTCAGGAAATTTTCTCAACTGGCTTACTTCCTACCTTCAGGACCGTTCTTACACTGTCGCTTGTGGGGCTACAAGATCATCCTGGGCACCTGCCCCGTTTGGGCTGCCCCAAGGCTCTGTACTAGGCCCCCTATTATATATAATATACACTGCAGACCTTGGACCACTCTTACTGGCAAATTCAATCCTTAGTCAATCCTATGCTGATGACCTCCAGGCATATATGTTCACTGCCCAGCATCTGCCGCTACTGATGCGGTTCGAGAAATTTGTAGGGCTATGGAAAACCTAGGCTGGAAGCCTGGATGTCTTCTAACCGTTTGCGACTGAACCCTACTAAGACGCAATATATCTGGTTTGGGACTCGTCAACAACTTGCAAAAATTGACATGAAAGCCTTAGCATTAGAGTTTCCTCTGATTACTTTCTCACCTTTTGTGCGGGACCTTGGTGTTATTTTAGACCAAGAGCTAACTTTCACTCGGCATATAAACCTACTATGTCGAAGCTGTTACTACCAGTTACGTCAGCTTAAGGTGGTCTCCCGCTCTCTGTCTTTTAGTGCCGCCTCTAATCTTGTTCACTCTTTCGTAGTTTCCCGCCTTGACTACTGCAGCACCCTCTATCATGGACTTCCGGCTGACCGGATTGGCTGCCTTGAACATGGCCATATGCGGCGCTACTTGTTGGCCATATCCCCAAATATGGCCATGTCTCATCCTATATGCGGGATACCTTACACTGGCTCCCTTCTCCTCAGCGGATTGCATACAGGGTCTGTGCGCTGGTTAGGCGGTGCATTGAAGGACTAGCTCCACCCTACCTTCGAGAATTCTGTTGTTCCACCTTGGGAGTTCAGCGTCGATCGACCCTTCGATCGGCGAACCACGCTGAGCTTCTGGTTCCCCGCTCACGGACTGCTATTCGACAGCGTTGTTCATTCTCTGTTGCAGGTCCTACAGCTTGGAATGGTCTCCCTGTTACACTGCGCTTAATTCCCAGGGGTCACTCCGCTCTGTTCCTTAAGAACCTAAAAACTGTTTTATTTAGCCGTGGCTGGGCCGGGAGCGCTTCTGAGTAGCCTACCTTGAAGAGGCGCTATATAAATTTATGAAATAAATAAATATATATAGGGGCCTGTAGGCGTGTATAAAAATCATAAACGAAATTGAGAAAATTAAAATAGTACAGTATTGAGCTGTAGGCCTATTTGATTACCCAGATTCAGTTTTCTATGAACACTAGGCCTATTTAGATTTCCTTGAAAATTGCAGACGCAGCCTAGAAGACTGCGATCCCAGCTACTATCAAATAAAAATAATTTATTTGGTGACTAATCAAGAACAGTATCACGGAATGAAAATTGAAAATACGGTCACAGTCAAAAATTCAGCTGCTGATTAGGTACGTAAGCCTACAATCACTTTTAATTTCCTAATTTAATAAAAATTGTCTGGTCTCTTCGGGTAGGCTTTCAACAAACTGAAAGTTGAATAAGACATTGAAAAAAATAATAAAACATTACTAATTGTCAAAATATCAATGTTTCTATTCCGTTGTCTACAATTATATTTTCGTCAACAGTTGTCTTAGCTTGGCTTATAGGCTAAAGTCTGGAACGCAGATCTGTATCACGTGACCTATGAATGCTCATTGCTCCCATTCAAGGATTCTCTATTAGTAACGACCAAACGGTTCCACGACAACTGGTCTACCGACAACTCGTCTACCAACAACTCGTCTCCGGACAATTGGTCTAACGACAACTGGTCTACAGACGAATAGTATTGACGAAATAGAAGCTGGATTCGTGAAAATGTTTTTTTAGCTTAAATGGAAGCTGGATTGATGATTTTATTCATGTATTTCGACATGCATCCAGCTTCTACTTCAGATCTAAAAATATCTTCATCCAGCTTCTATTTCTCACTCGTTATTTTAGTCAATCCGGCTTCTATTTCAGATATAAAAAATACCCTCATCCAGCTTCCGTTACTTAAGCGTTTTTCATCAATCCAGCTTCTATTTCAGATCAAGAAATACTTTCATCCAGCTTTTATTTCTCATACGTTATTTTCGTCAATCCAGCTTCTATTTCACCTGTAAAAGAGCCATCATCCAGATTCCATTTCTCTTGCGTTTTTTCATCAATCTAACCTCCATTAATTTTCACCTGTAAAAACTTTCATCCAGCTTCCATTTATCAAGCGCTGGATCAGTTGTCTGTAGACCAGTTGTCGTAGACGAATTGTCCGGGGACCACTTGTCGTTAGACGAGTTGTCGGTAGACGAGTTGTCGGTAGACGAGTTGTCGGTAGACGAGTTGTCGTGACACCCGACCAAACATAGGCTAACGTGCAACACGTAATTCAAGGATATTAAGGCACTCGGCAACTAATCTTACTATTTCATTCATTCATTCATTATTAGCATTTATATAGCGCCCCTTCAAGAAACTACTGAGAGGCGCTCCCAGCCCAGTCACGGCAAAAGAAAAAAGATTTAAGGGACTTAAGGAATAGGGATTGACTGGTCCGGTGGAGGAGATGGAGGTTAGGGGGGAGGTCATTCCAAATTGACGGCCCCACAACCGAGAAGGCTCAACACTGTCTGGTAGCCAAGCGAGCCCGTGGAACAAGCAATTGTCCCTTCGCAGCAGAGCGAAGGGCCCGATGCGCTTCAATGTCAGAGACTGGGCGACAAAGAATGCGCAGGTAGGATGGAGCGCAGCCAAGGATACAACGTGAGACCAGGGCAGCAATTCGATAATGGAGGCGTTGGGCTATTGGCAACCAATGCAGCACATCACGCATGTAGGTAGAAACAGAGGAATTAATTAAACTAGAATGCAACAACAGTAGGCAAAATACCTATCGAAAACACAATAAACATAATGCACGGCTAACTATTCTCTTTAACACCTAGTCTAGGAGAAGCGCTTATAGAGAAATATTTCATATCCAACAACACAACTGTCATGTAGTGGAACCCACGAAGAAAAACCTAACTGCTCCTTCAGCTACAATATTAAAAAATTACATATAATTATAGCATTGAGCAATAATTATCTATTACAAAATGTGAGAAGATAGCAATATCATAGATATGCAGTACCTCTGGATTCTTTACATCAACTGAAATGAAATTGGTTTGGTGATACCAGTTTTCTATACATTATGACTGGTACTGATTAAAACAATTTTAATCGATTAGACCTCAAAATTTAGTCCCAATATCTTGATTCAATTTAAATTGATTTGGTCTACGTTGCGTAAACAAGAAACCTGCAAACTGAACAAACTTTTGTAAAAAACATCATTCAAAATCTGTACTGCAATGAAAACAAATACTTTGTCGCCATCCCATAATTATTTTCTATCATCATCCGTCTCAAACACAAAACGATAGCTTTATTATCCAATCATAAGTTTCATATTGCCACCGTTCACCACGTTACTACTCCGGAAATGGCTGCTTAAGATACGGGAATAAGCAAGGAAATTAATAATCAAGTCAAAAACTTGATTCTTATCTATTAATCCGAAAAGTAATTGCCAAAATCCACAGTTGCAGTACATATTATGGATCTCAGACCTCTTCCCATAGAACCTTTAATTTATTACAAATGAAAATCTTTTTAAACTGTAATTGTGTGCAATTATAGGTCAGCACAAGTCAACAAATAGGTCGTCAGATGGAGAAAATCGATGGTTAGAACAATGCTCTTCAAATTCCTTCTTTGATTCAATGAGTTCGTCGCATATGCCGCATCCAAAAGATTTAGAAAAAGAAACTTCTCTATCCACAGAAGATTCCACTTCGCTTATATTAATACATTCTCCATCTTTAACTGTATGCAATGGATCTGCAATTGCAACAGCCATAATATTATATGTTCGTTGAGGAACCTTCATTTCTTTCATCAGTAATACCTGTGTTACTAAATGTGACACGTTAGCAATTACTTCAGTTCCAATTCTGGGATCCTGTGGCTGTGTTGTCACATGGAGTTCAAACTGCTTTGCTGAAGAACTGCTCTTGGTATAAGATTTATTGCATGTGAGTTGTTTCTCAATTGCATGATGAGTTCTTAGATGTCTCGTAAGATTTGAATTTTGTGTGAATCTTTTGTTACAAACATCACATGTATATGGTTTTTCGCCAGAATGTGATGCCATATGCACTTTCAAATAATTATCTCTTGCAAACGTTTTCTGACATAACTGGCACATGTATGGTTTTTCACCAGAATGTGATGTCATATGTATTTTCAAATGATTATCTCTAGCAAACGTTTTCTGACATAACTGGCATATGTATGGTCTTTCACAAGCATATGTTCTCATGTGACGTCTCAGAGACTCATTACGGGCAAATGATTTACGACATTATTGGCACATATACGGTTTTTCTCCAGCATGTATCTTCACATGCGTTTTTAGGTAACGTTGAGAGGCAAATGATTTGTGACACAAGTGGCACATGTATGGCTTTTCATCGGTATGTGTTTTCCTGTGTGATAGGAGATAACTGCGACTAGGAAATGATTTCTTACACAGCTGGCATCTGTATGATTTTTCGCCAGTGTGGGTTATCAAGTGTATTTTCAGATGGCTACTTGACAAAAATAATCCCTGACATAGCTGGCACATGTATGGTTTTTCTCCATTATGAATGTTCATGTGCACTTTCAGAGAACTACTAAAAGAAAATGATTTCTGGCATAGCTGGCACATGAATGGTTTTTCTCCATTATGAATGTTCATGTGCACTTTCAGAGAACTACTAAAAGAAAATGATTTCTGGCATAGCTGGCACATGAATGGTTTTTCTCCATTATGAACGTTCATGTGCACTTTCAGAGAACTACTAACAGAAAATGATTTCTGACAGATTTCGCACTTGTATGGCCTTTCGCCAGTATGTGTTCTCATGTGCATTTTTAGAGAACTACTACCAGAAAATGATTTCTGACATAGTTGACAACTGTATGGCCTTTCGCCAGTATGTGTTCTCATGTGCTGTTTCAGACAACCACGATCAGCAAAAGATTTCTGACATACTTGACAGCTGTCTGATTTCTCACCAGTATGGATTCTCATATGCTTTCTCATATGACTACGTTGAGTAAATTTTTTCTGACATAATTGACAAGAGAATGGTTTTTCGCCAGAGTGAGTTCTCATGTGCAGTTTCAGACAACTGTCTTCTTTAAACGATTTCTGACATAGTTGGCAGCTGTATGGCTTCTCTGTAGTATGGATTCTCATAATATGATCTCTCAGATGACTACCTCGAGCAAACGTCTTTTGACATAACTGGCACATGTGTGGTCTTTCACCAGTATGTGTTTTCATGTGTTTTTTCAGATTGGCAAATGATTTGCCACATAACTCACATCTGAATGGCCTTTCAGCAGAATGTGTTCTCATATGAATTCTCATTTTCTTGGGATTAACAAATGATGCCCGACATACATGACATCTGTATTGATTTTCTGACATATCTTTTCTTTTGTTCGCCATCAATTTTCTCACTTAATTGATTATTTCAGTTTCATCCAGCATCAGTTCTTTGAAAGGCTCTCAGACGATCACCTATATACCTATAGTATACCGTTTCAGAAACGATTAACATCCGAGTGGTTTTAATTGATTCGTTTGTGGTTCTCCAATGACCCGATTCGAGACAAAAACTGAGATGTGACTCCTATGAAGCATGAGTTTTGGTGTAAACTGCAAGCTAGATGAAAGAGCTTCTGCAGTTTTTGTAGCCGTAGCCTTTCCAACACCAGCAGTTAACAGTTTCTCACATTTATGACGACTGCATTTCCGTTTGCATTTCAAATTCTAACAGAAGGATCATGTTTCATTTGTTATTACTAGACAGTTTTTGAGTCAAGAAAATATAAAGTATGTTACTAAAAAGTCTATGATGATGTACTGTAGCTCTTCAACCTTTGTGCAACAGCACACCTGCTGGTATTGCTTCAACCGAAACTGAAATAGTGAACATACATTAAAATTGTAGACAGCTATAATGTTGATGATAAATCTTGCAACGGAATCTTGAAGCTCAAACAGAATGTTGCTCCTCTTCCTCATGTACTTGCTAAAATGAAAAGAAAAAGTCGATTTTTACATTTCCTCAAAATATAAAACAATATTATTTACATAACAATAAACTGTTCTCAATTCGTAGTTAACTGACTAAACTGGTAAGTAATAGCGCCAAAGCACAGTTCCGGCTATTTATCTAATTTTTATACTTACATAAAGAAGACCCCTACAGTTTTTTTGCCAATATCTTAGCCAAAAGTGAGAATTTTTAAATCAAACTTTACAGGTTGAAATGCAATAAATATCTACACATCACAACCAGTTTTAATCAAAGTATTTCAAGCAGAAAAAAATTATATCACTTTTGACCACCCACAGTTGTTTGACGATTCAAAATACGTAACGCTACATAAAGTAATGAAAAATAAGTTTATTAAGTCATAGCTCAAATAAATGTTATAAAATAACCCGCCTATTGCAAGATAATAATAATAATTTTATTATTTAGAAAAGAAACAGGGCTCCAGCATAGCTGCACGTCACTGTAAAGGAACTTAGAAGTTGGTAATAACGGAATCTGTCAGATTAATAATTTTTTATTAAAGCAATGAAATTCAAAGCTCTAAATATGAAAATGGACAAGGTGTCAATGACAGACAAAATGTGTGTTCAGACACTTCATAATGACAACTTCACCTATTATCGCAGAATGAATAAGAACAAAGTGACAGCACTCTTCCTCCTCAATTAACTGCCACCCACGAGTTTATGTCTAGGGCAATTCCACGGAAAATGGACATAGAAGTCCAAAACATTTTTGGGGAATTTTGTTAATATAAAGGTATCATTTTAAAGCTAAGAGACCCTAGTGTTCAAAATACTAATTAGAATCAATAATCTTTGTTGAGATGACCGTCAGCCAGCTTACATTTGATGTCGACATGGTCTGCGCAATTCTGTTACAGAAATATTAAAAGGTTTGTTTTTTAAGTAATGGCAACAATTGGTTGATTTTATCAAACAAGCTACATCAGTTGGATGGAAGTTCCACTTGGTAAGTATTTTCAAGTAAAATTTTGAACAATTAATAACAGTTAATTTTTTTGACTTCAGAAGTTTGGGGTGTACTTTTCAATGTTACGTCAGTGACAAAAAATTAAGACTTTTTAGAATATAACCAAAAGTAGCAAAGCAAAAATTCTGAAAATTTTTAAACTTCTGATGCAACATATTACCAATACAACTAAATAGTTGAAATTTTGTTTTAATTTAAGAAAAATGTTTAAACTGTGTCACTGACGTAACATTCATGTTGTCCCTCACGTAACAATAATTATACGTCAGTGATAGCAAGAAACTTGTTTAAATTCGGTATATACTAGTAAAAATGCACTTATAAATCCAGTAATTGACATCCTAGCTTCGATTTGAAGTAAGCCCTCATTATAATCATCATCATCATCGTCCACTCCTCCTCCTCATCACCATTATCATCAATTTTTCATCATCACAGTAAACCAAACTAGTGATTTGCTTTTGCACACAGGGTGAGACACGCCACAAAAAACTGGGACTGAGCTAACATGAAAGCGTCACATGAAGAAGTAGCTAAAGTAAGGTGGCCATCATGCAGAAGAATGCTGAGTGGCAACAATAATGGCAACTAGTGGGACAAAAACAGAAAGAAATCTACAAAATGTACAATGCACAGCCTGTGTCAACATTATGGTTAAAATGTCGTCACCCCAACTGAATCAGATCATGCAGCAACTTCAAGAGTTTCTTATCTGCTCAGTAATATATAGGAAAAGCAGTTATTCGACAAAAGAAAATCTTTTAAAAGTACTCCAAAGAAAGTTGCTCTCATGAACTTCTTAACAACAAACTTTGGCATAGCATTGCAGATAAAAAGTAAATAAAGATGTATAGGTTAATGGACAGAAAGTGATATTGTTTCACTTGAGCTGCTGGGAAAGAAGAACTATGCAATATTTATAAAGATGAATGGCACATGTGATAGTGTATAAAATAAAACATTGATGATGACACTAATGGGGGCATACGTTCGAGATAAAAAGTCTGCAGTCAATGATTGGAACATGAAAATTTGCTTCATTGAGTCCAAAACATGTTGTTTCAGTGAGTGTAAAAGATCATAATGTATGTTGCTTCAAGCGTCGGGTTGATTTGAAAAAGTTGCCTTCTACACTACCAGACAGCAATCGAGCTACCGATTCAGGCAGTCCATGAGCTGCTATCTTGGAGTGCCAACTTATGGAAATGCAAAGGCATTTGTGAATCTGAAGTCAATAATGGTAAACAGAAGGGATTCTTCACTCTCAGTGAACACATTGCAGTATCCAACAACACTGGATAATTTTTAAAGCATTCCTGCATACTTGTGAACCATGACTAGTAAATTTAATGCAATTAATGTTTGTCTTTTCAGAAGCGTTACGTCAGTGACATTTCAATGTTACGTCAGTGACATTTAGGCACCATTGAAATAAATACATAAATGACAGCTGGATAAAAATTTTAACTTTCTATGTATGCCACAACCTGTACTAATAATTTTAAAAACATTAATAAAATTTTTGCAGTCATATTTCAGAAGATTGTGATGCGAACATGAGTTACAATAATTTTGATGTCAGAATGTGTTACGTCAGTGACGATGCACAAAAACTGTTTTTAAAAATACCCATAAATATTTCCTGCCAAGTCTTTTTTGGCTTTTAAGAAGGATTATATAGTTAAATAATTTGGCATAAATATTTTGGCAAAGCAGTGATATCATAGTGTGCTAGAATTAAAAACGTTGCCAAATTTCTCTCTGAATGTTACGTCAGTGACGGTGGAATTGCCCTCGATATTGCGGCAAACCTCCGAACTCCGGTCCAAAATTATTTCACAGCATTTGTCTTGCCGTTGTCATGAAACGGAGTATCCCCCCTGAAAGCTATCCGGGGGGATGAATTAGTCTATCCCACCGGATGGAATTAACCGGTCTATACTATCCGGGGGGATAAACCATTCTATCTCCATTTTTGAAAAAGGCGCATAATAAAAATATTTATGCTGTAATCAAAATTTTAAGTGACTCTAATTGTTTTAAGTGTACTAGGCAATGCTCAGATAAAGGCAACTCGAATTTATTCAGTGACTCTGAGTGTTTTTAAGTGTTTTTAATGTTTTAAGTGCTCTAAAAACAGGGCAAAACAAATTATCTAGTCGGAAAAAACATACCAGTTAGTGTCATTGTTCAAAACAAAGCAGATGAAAATTAATTTGCAAAAAAACTACACGCGGAAGCGGTTTTTTCGACTTTTTTAATTTTGGGGGGATACAATTAATACGGGGGATACTCTATATCGTGACACCGTCACTTCACAGCATTTGTAGATAACTGCCGAAAACGTTTGTTGCACTCAAAAAAATCAGAAAAATCATCCCGCTTCCTGTTTTGGGGTCGCAGTTTAATGTCGTTAATTTCTTTTCTTCTAAGGGATTACCGCATGCTTGATAAATGGAAGCTGGATTGGTGATTTTCATTAATGTATTTCAACATGCATCCAGTTTCCATTTCTATAGCGTTTTATCATTTACCCAGCTTCCATTTCTCGAGCGTTATTTTTGTCATTCCAGCTTCTATTTCACCTATAAGGAACCTTCATCCAGCTTCCATTCACCATTTGCCGGTGAGTCAATAATATTAAAGCAACCTCAGCACATCGCTTGAGAAATGGAAGCTGGATGCATGTTGAAATACATGAATGAAAATCATCAATCCAGCTTCCATTTATCAAGCATGCGGTAATTAACGACGCTAAACTGCGGGATTACCGTGTTTTGGTCTGAAAATTTTCATTGTAACTTCAGCGGCGATTAGTATTTTAGTCACAGATGAAAATATTGACAACAAACCACGAAGTGGGATGACAGATGAAAATTCTCAGACCAAAACAAGAAGCGGGATGAATGTACTCAATAATGACGTCATTGTATATGAGGGTGAGTAAGAAAGCATTGGAGAAGCATATCAATGTGATAAGCCATGCGAAATAATTTGGGACCGGAGTTCGGAGGTTTGCCTCTATTGCTTTTTAATATCAGTAGCGACAATATTTCGGGGCTTCCGATCCTACCAACTAACTTTTCAACTTCTTTCTGTGTGGTCATACACTGTGTTGGTATTCATAAATGACAATTTATTCCAGCTACTCAATTTCATTCAAGATTGATTTTCTGATGGTGGGCACTCCTCTGCATGCACCTGGAAAATTTTAACGGCTAAAATGTCTGTTTGTATGTGCACTTGTTATAGCGCCCCTTCAAACTCACTATAACCCAGAGGTGCTCCACACTGCATCAGAGTTTCACGCCGAAGCAATGAGCAATTGTGAAAGGGCCTGCTCAAGGTCCCTACTAGGCGCCATGAAGGTGGATTTGAACCTGGAACCAATCCGCTCAAAGGCGCCACTCCACCACTGTGCCCCACAAGCCTGGGAACTCACTTATTGACTTTCTGATTCTACTCATAACATGTGTATAATTTTAACTCAGTCTTTGATCAACAGCCTATCAAACCCTTGACGTCAAGTACCTCACATCGTTTCATAAGGCCCAAAAAAATAATGCTGTGTTTCCGGTAACAGAGCTAAAAAAAATTGGGTAGGTAGGTCGAAATTTTTTTTTATTTTGTAAAATATTTTTATACAGTGATTATCCAAAAAGTTACACCCCACTACTCTTTTTTGCGTAAAAGGTACACGCTGCAGCAAAGCACGTGTTTTAAGCAAGTATAAACTGCCTATTTCCTCGACTGTCTGCACCTAAAACTGCTCTAGAAAACAGTTCTATTAATTTCATTTTGTTAACATCTTTTCTGGTAAGATAAAGTGGGAAGGGAAGGGGAAGATGAGTGCGAACAGAACATCACTGCTAGGGGTCGTTCCAGACTGGCCGAGCCAGTTACTAGTTACACCTAGAGGTCGCTAGATTTATTTTCCCTAGTCACCGTTAGAGAATGATAAGGCTAGAGGTTTCTCAAGACTGGCAGCCAGGAAGTAGTTAAGCAGGCGTAAAACTCTAATGCAGTGCCAACACTGTAGTTGGGAGCGCTTCTGAGTAGTTAGCTTGAACAGGTGCTATAGAAATTGAGAGATCAATAAAATAAAATGAGACATTCTATACACTTGAAAACTTCTTTTTGACCATGCTGGAGTCTGGAACCCTCTCCTCTGAGTAGTTTCCTTGAAGAGGTGCTATATAACTACTTGAATGAATGAATATTAAATCCTTCACCAAAGAGTGCTCGAGATAAAAGAGAACTGCTCAGTGAGCGGAAGAGAGCAGAGTTAGCAGAAGAGAGCACTGAGCACAAAAAGGCACAGTAAACACAAGAGCACACTGAGCAAAAGAGAGCAGAAAGAGGCAGAGAGCAAAGGAGGGCACAGTGATCACAAGAGAGCCCAGTCAGCTTAGGAAGTTAAAGTGAGCAAAAATGGACGGAAAAACAGATAGTTAAACTATAAACTTGCAGCAGGCTGTGTATAGCCATCATGTGCTACAGGCTAGATGGCACTGTACTCAATGCCTGCAACGAGCTACCGTGAGATGGATGGATCCGATTTGAATAGGGTCTATGACAACAGAGGCCGTTACCCTGGACAGAAATTTGCTCGGCGTATTACAGCACTCAAGAGCTTTCCTTTCAGATCTGTTACTCTCTCCCCCACCATCCACCCCACAACTGCCTGCCTTGTCAAACTACATGGGAAACTATTGATTGCTCTAATTAACAGACCATTATATACCTTGAAAGACGGCTGCTTACGATCGTCGCCTGGCTTAGTGAATGCTATGTACATCTCATATGCGGAAATTTAAAAAAATCCACAAAATTTTCCGAGTCGTGGCAATAAAAGTGAGACGATCGGGTTACCGGAAACACATTTCTTTTGTGCTAAGATCCAACTCTATATAGAAGGCAATGCCACTGTATTAAGTTAATAAAATAAAAAAAGGAAAAAAAATTTAAAAAAATTTTAATAATTTTTTTTAAATTTTTTTTTTAAATAAAATTTTTTTACAAAATTATTTGGGTCGCGGCAATAAAAGAGGGTCGGTCGGGTTACCGGAAACACAACATTATTTTTTTTGGGCCTAAGCATGGTATATTGACATAGCTATTTTAAGTTTATTGTATATTCGTTTAATTGAAAATCAGACAATTCCTGGTGACACACCGCACCTGGTTACATGTCAAAAAGTTATTACATGTCAAAAGTTATTAATTGAAATTTGCCAGATTCGAACAGATTCATAGGATTCAACCAGATTTCCGATTAAAGCAGGTCTAGACAGATTTCCGATCAAATTAGAACCTCACAATCTGGTCCATCTATCGTCACCTCAAAATGGCGAGTGATTAAAATAGGTTAATTTTTACGACACAAAAGTTGGAGCGTAATATGTATGACCTGGCAATTCCCGACATCTAGCGAATACCTATTAACGTGATTATTATATTTTCGGGTACTTGTTTTTTATACGACCACCAAAAATTTATAAATTCGATGAAAAATATTTCTTCACGAAATAGAAGCGGGATTTAGCGCGTGAGAGTCGGTTAGGGCTCAGGTTAGGCGTCGTGAGGGTCGGTTAGGGTTAGTTTTAGGGTTGGTGCAGTCATATTCTGCTGAAATTGAAGCTGGATTGATGAAAAATAATTTTCAATGAAAACTGATGAAAATATTTGCTGACGAAATAGAAACGGGATTTATCGAACAAATTCTTGCCTGTAAACAGAAGCTGGATCGATTAAAAGGATTATCGGCAAACTACAAGTTGGATTTATGAAAGATAACAACGCTGGAACGTTAGTTCTTGGTGTGTTGGTGGTCGTATAAAAAACATGTACCTATTTTCGTTTTATTTACAAAATAACCGGTCGACATAAAACGACAGTTAACAAGCACAAAGAGAACAGCGGATAAAGCCTAATAAACGTTTTTAAACAGCATCCGTGTTATGAAGTTTTTAAATTGTTTTTACTGGATAGGTCATAAATTATATAATGCGTGTGGCCTATGACGCAGATTGCATTTGCCTGGAAGTCTATCGTAGAAAAATTTGCTAAGTTCATGATTGTTGTCCTTAATTATAGCTGTGAAGATGGCAGCAGCATCAGCCACAATCAGTGGCGTAACTAGGAACTCGGGGGCCCCTAGACAAAATGTGAATATTGAAATGTATTATCACTTACAGTGGCGTAACTAGGAACTCGGGGGCCCTTTCTGGGGCCTCTACACTCGGGGGCCCCTAGACTTTGTCTACCCAGTCTACCCTATTGTTACGCCACTGGCCACAATGTCTGCTTTTTGGGAGTCTGAAGGGAGGAGTCCAGCTCGTCTGACACGTCACAGGAACCTTTCGATGCGGGTCGACCTCACCAGCACTCAGCAGTCCCCACCAGAATGTAACTGTCTTGTGGCCTCGACCCTGAGGGTGAGATCCTTCACCACCGCTCGCCAGGGGCGGATCCAGGGGGGCAATCCGGCCATGGCCCCCATTTAAAAATTGCATGGGACGTGGCCCCACCCTATTTGGTTTCAACAAGCCATTAAATAAATGTAGTGGAAGGGAAAAACAGGACATCAGGCCCCCCTATTACAAAATCGTACAGGGCATGGCCCACCGTCGATTTAGTGGCGTTTGAGATGTTTCCCGGAAAATTGGTCGATGACTAAAAAAAGATCATCAGTTTTTTCGGCGATGAAATGGTATCTTTTTCCAGGAATATTGGTCAATGACTAAAAGAAAAAAAAGGTCATCAGTTTCTTTCGGCGGCACAACGAAATTTTTCCCATGTCCCACCAACAAGCCCCTGAATTTTGGCCCTTCTTCGAAAATTTCTGTATCCGCCCTTGCCGATCGCCCGTTTGAATGGACTTCGCGCCATTTAGGTCCCCGTAAACGGACCGTCCTAGCCCGAGATTTTGAATCTCTGAAATAGCCACCTTCGGGAATCGAACCGCGACCCGCACGCTCTTTTCACAGACGCGCGGCCGCCAGCTCTCTTACCAGGGTAGCTATGCGAGCTGTGGAGAGGCGTACAGCCAGGACTTAAAGTGTGGCTGTACGGTCATGGACGGCGTCCTTGCACTTATTTTAAAATCTGAACGCCGCCCTGCCACTTATTAGCCAGCACAGACTGGAAAGGTCAGGAGCGTCCAGACACTTCTTTTGGAAAGGTAAGGGGCGCACGGGCACTTATTTTCCCATACCGCGTACAGCGGACGTGCAACTGTGGTCGGTGGTCGCTCGAGTAATGATTACTCAGTAATCGACGTGCAAGGCAGTTGTTACGAAACAGTGCCGGCGCTAGCACCCCCCGTACCCCCCAATTGGGGGGGCCCCGAGTTTGAAAGGGGCCCCCAAATTTAGCTGGTCATTATGCCTATTTGTGACCGTACAGATCCGGTCTGGTGCATACCTCAACTAACCATATAGCACTGCCATTGCATACCTAATGCAAATATCGTACTGGTTTTGGGCATAAGTATAAAGTCATTAGAGTTTGAAAGGGCTCCCAAATTTAGCTGGTCATTATGCCTATTAATTTTGTGACTGTGCAGATCCGTTCTGGTGCATGTCTCAACTAACCATGCACTGCCATAGCAGACCTAATGCAAATACCATACTGATTTTGGGCGTAAGTATAAAGCCATTTAAACTAACTCAGGCAATTTCGTCCACTTTCTCAAACACAACGCTTATAAATTGTAACTTATTCTAATTGCTAATTGGAGGAGGCCTCAAAATAAAACCTGCGTGAGACCCAAACATTAAAGCCTGTGTAGGGTCCCATATGTCCTTGGTATGTGTCTGATCTCAAGTTTGCAAGGGGCTTCAAATGTAGCTGGTTATTATACCTTTCATAACTTTTCAATCCTGAAACCACGCACCGAATTATGTTTTAACGCAAAGCATACAAAATTATATTACTCAAACCAATAGAGCATTATCCTTCAACCAAAGAGGAAACTTGGGGGTGTGGACAGGGGCACGGCCCCACAATTTGTGGTTGGGACGGAATCCTTGTATCCCCAATATTTCAGAAATATTTCATAAGTATCATCCACTGCCCATCAATAATGATCAATTTTGCTCAGATGACAGCCTATAAATGCTACCATTACAGTTGGCAAATCGGATAAATTTAAACAGTGGAGAGGGACACTCTGAAGTTCTAAACCACGACTAACAGCATTGAAAAAGAGCTATTTTTGTAAAGATTACAGCTTAAAATTTCTACCATTACAGCATGGAAATTCCAAAAAATGTAACAATTGGGATGGGACATTTATTGAAGTCTTACACCATGTCTTTCAGCACTTATATTATGAGAAATTTTGCTGAGATGACAGCTCAAGGTATGGGGGCCTCAAGTTTTTCTTTGGGGGGGGCCTCAGGTACCCTAGCGCCGGCACTGTTACGAAATAAAGTCTCCGCGATACAAAGTCTTCCTCTGGCTGAAACTCTGTATTGGAAAATAATTTCTGAAGTAAAAGTATATACAGGGTGGGCCAGAAGTTTTTGTTCAACTTTGAAGGCCTATAAATTAGGCAGTTTAGCAAGTAAGTGTGTGCTTAATGCATCAAATTAAAGGTCGTTATATCAGCTATAAATCCGACAAATTTCATTACGGTAGCTTGCACTACGCGCCGTATAATTATTGTGTACCGCACCTACCATATTTTCTGACGTAAACAATAATTTCATCATGGCGCCGTTAACAGAAGATGACAGGACTTTGATTCGAATTTTAAGAATTGAAAAACATTTAAATGCATATCAAATGATGATTGAATTTCCTGCTAGAAACTGGAGTAAAAACAATCTCAACCGATTAATTGGACAAATTGATCTGTAGCCAAGAGGATAATCCAGGCACAAGAAAAAGTCCTCGTGAGATTGAGCACGGTATGACGAGAACGATGTTTTACAGTATCGGCTCCGTCTTGCTGAAGAACGAAATCATTTCCAGACTTCAAACGCATATCTGGCAGTAATCCACGTCCAAGTACCTCATCACAGTAGTACACGCTGTTCACTTTGGCCTTGGGTGTCACAAAGATTGGAGCAGTTTTGCCGAGATTGGAGACAGCCACTGAAACCATGACGCTTTGAGTAAAGTGTTTACGGCCTTTCAGAAGTCGAGCTGGTGTGACATCACGTTTGTGATTAACACTTGCATAGACACGGTCGTTTTGACTGTTTGTTGGTGTCTGGACAGTGAATATTTTCTCGTCAGAGAACCAAGTTTAGCTGATCTTCTCTGGTGTCATGCGCAGTTTGAGTCGCTTGCAGGCATTCAATCGTTGTACAGTATCGGCATCTGACAGTTGTTGAACCTCACGACGACGGAAATTTTTTTTAAAGTTCAGAAGGTCTTTGGGAAGGAAATAAAAGTTCAGAGGTCTTTGGGAAGGAAATAAAATTCTATGTTGGCTGATTTGACATGGAATCACCCTTATGAATCTTAGACCTCTTCCAACAGCACCTGTTGTTTATCACGAATGATAATATGTCAAAACTGTAATTGTGCACAAGTCAATAAATAAGTCATCAGATGGAGAAAATTGATGGCTAGAACAATGCTCTTCAAATTCCTTCTCTGTTTCAATGATTTCGTCACATATACCGCATCCAAAGGATTTAGAGACTTTTGCATCCACAGAAGATTCGACATTACTTATATTCATACATTCTCCATCTTCAATTTTATGCAAAGTATCTGCAATTCCATTACAGCCATGATATATGTTCTTTGAGGAACCATCAAATTTTTCATCAGAAACACCTGTGCTACTAAATGTGTAGAAACGACGAGACACACTAGCAATTATTTCAGTTCCAATTCTGTGATCCTGTGGCTGTGTTGTCACATGGAGTTCAAACTGCTTTGCTGTGGAACTCCTCTTGGTATAAAATTTATTGCATGTGAGTTGCTTCTCACTTGCATTATGAGTTCTTAGGTGTCTCGTTAGACTTGAATTTTTTGTGAATCTTTTGTTACAAACATCACATTTATATGGTTTTTCGCCAGAATGTGATGTCATATGCATTTTCAAATTACCATTTTGAGCAAACGTTTTCTGACATAACTCGCATATGTACGGTTTTTCTCCAGTATGTGTCTTCATGTGCGTTTTTAGATATCTATCAAGGGCAAATGATTTGTTACATATTTGGCACATGTATGGCTTTTGATCGGTGTGCGTTTTCTGATGTGTTAGGAGATAACTGCGACTAGGAAATGATTTCTGACACAGTTGGCATCTGTATGATTTTTCACCAGTATGGGTTCTCAAGTGTCTTTTCAGATGGCTACTTGACAAAAATAATTTCTGACATAGCTGGCACATACATTGTTTTTCTCCATTATGGATGTTCATGTGCACTTTTAGATAAGTTCTACTAGAAAATGATTTCTGGCATACATGGCAAATGTATGGTTTTTCACCATTATGGATGTTCATGTGCACTTTCAGAGAACTACTACGAGAAAATGCTTTCTGACATACCTGGCACTTGTGTGGTTTGTCTCCATTATGAACGTTCATGTGCACTTTCAGAGAACTACTACCAGAAAATGACTTCTGACATATTCGGCACCTGTATGGTTTCTCGCCAGTATGTGTTCTCATGTGCAATTTCAGATAACTACCTTCAGTAAATGATTTTTGACATACTTGACACCTGTCTGATTTCTCACCAGTATGGATTCTCATATGCTTTCTCATATGACTACGTTGAGTAAATTTTTTCTGACATAATTGACAAGGGAATGGTTTCTCGCCAGTGTGGGTTCTCATGTGCAATTTCAGACAACTGTCTTCTTTAAACGATTTCTGACATAGTTGGCAGCTGTATGGCTTTTCTGTAGTATGGATTCTCATAATATGACCTCTCAGATGACTACCTCGAGCAAGCGTCTTTTGACATAACTGGCAAATGTGTGGTCTTTCACCAGTATGTGATTTCATGTGGTTTTTCAGATGATAATCATGGGCAAATGATTTGCCACATAACTCACATCTGAATGGCCTTTCAGCAGAATGTGTTCTCATATGCGTTCTCATTTTCTTGTTATTAACAAATGATGCCCGACATATATGGCAAAGATCTGTATTGATTTTCTCCCATATCTTTTCCTGTATTCGCCATCAGGTTCCTCACTTAATTGAATATTTCAGTTTCATCCAGCATCCGTTCTTTGAAAGGCTCTCAGACAATCACCTATACCTATTGTATACCGTTTCAGAAACGATTAACATCCGAGTGGTTTTAATTGTTGTGTTTGTGGTTCTCCAATTACCAGATTCGAGACAAAAACTGTGATGGGACTCCTATGAAGCATGAGTTTTGGTGTAAACTGCATACTTTAACATGGAGCTCTAAGAAAGACTGGGGGGTTCGAAACCCCCCAAACCCCGGCAATTCTCACCCTGTGAAAGAGTTTCTGCAGTTTTTGTTGCCGTAGCCTTTCCATCACCAGCAGTTAACAGTTTCTCACATTGATGACGACTTCATTTCCGTTTGCATTTCAAATTCTAACAAAACGATCATGTTTCATTTGTTAGAACTAGACATTTTTTGAGTCAAGAAAATATAAATTATATCACTAAAATATCTATGATGAAGTAGTGTAGCTCTTCAACCTTTGTGCAACAGCACACCTGTTGGTATTGCTTCAACCGAAACTGAAATAGTGAACATTCATAAAAATTGTAGACAGCTAAATATCCAGTATAATGTTAATGATAAATCTTGCAACGGAATCTTGAAGCTCTAACACAATGTTGCTCGTATTCCTCATGTATTTACTAAAATGAACAGAAAAAGCGATTTTTACTTTTCCTCAAAATATAACAACATATTTTATTTACATACGGTAACAGTGACTGTTCTCAATTAGTAGTTGACTGACTAGTTAATAGCAGCGCCAAAGCACACACAGTTCCAGTTCTTTATCCAATTTTTAAACTTACAAGTTTACTTGACTAAACCCCTTAAACTGCAGATCCACCCAAAAACACTAGTTAGTATCTTCCTTTATTGATAATTCTAGATACCACACAGCAACCAGGTACAGCTTACATGAATGAAAAGAAGACTGTTACCATAATTGATCTCACAAAAAAGTTTGTTTGCTATTTTCTATACAAAACTCCTGCTACATATTTTCCATTGTCTTTGTTTGGAAGTTAAAACTGTGTGACCCACAGGGTGGGCCATAAAAAGACCGCTACAGTTTTTTTGCCAATATCTTAGCCAAAAGTGAGAATTTTTAAATATAACATTACAGGTTGAAAGACAATAAATATCTACACATCACAGCCAGTTTTAATCAAAGTATTTCAAACAGAAAAAAAATTATATCACTTTTGACCAACCACAGTTGTTTGACGATTCAAAAAGCATAACGCTACATAAAGTAATGAAAAATTAATTTTTTAAGTCACAGCTCAAATAAATGTTATAAAATAGCCATGCAATTGTCAGATAATCATCATTATTTCACTATTTCAAAAAGAAACAGGGGACCAGCATAGTATTTTCGTATTGTAAGGTTTTTATGCCGGTGGCAAGGCTTAACCTTTTCCAATTGGTCTGAAAATTGGTACAGTTGATCAAAATGATAAATGGAATGGGAAAATTGCCAGGGAGCAGTATTTTGAGAAACTTTTTGAAAATGCATCATAATCTGGAGCACCCTAATAAGCATGGTATATTGACCTAGCTATTTTAAGTTATTAGTTTATATTTGCCAGATTCGAACAGATTCATAGGATCCAACCACATTTCCGATTAAAGCAGGTCTAGACAGATTTCCGATCAAATTAGAACTTCACAATCTGGTCCATCTATCATCAACTCAAAATGGCGAGTGATTAAAATAGGTTCATTTTTACGACAGAAGAGCTGGAGTGAAATAAGTATGACCTGACAGTTTCCGGCATCTAGCGAATGTCTATTAACGTGATTATTATATTTTCGTTTTATTCACAAAATATCCGGTCGACATTAAACGACGGTTAACAAGAACAAAGGGAGCAGCGGATAAAACCTAGTAAACGTTTTTATACAGCATCCGTGTTGTGAAGTTCTGTTTATTGTTTTTACTGGATAGTTCAAATGGGTGTGGCCTAGGGCGCAGATTGCATTTGCCCTGAAGTCTATTGGAGAAAAAATTGCTAAGTTCATGATTGTTGTCCTTAATTATAGCTATGAAGAGGGGCAGAGGGCAGCATCTTCAGCCACAGTCTGCTTGTTGGGAGTCTGATGGGAGGAATCCAGCTCGTCTGACACGTCACAGGAACATTTCGATGCGGTCGACCTCACCAGCACTCAGGAGTCCCCACCACCAGGATGGAGAGGCGTAGGCCTACAGCCAGGGCTGAAAGTGTGGCTGGACGGTTACAGACGGCGTTCTTGCACTTATTCTAAAATCTGAACGCCGCCCTGCCACTTAGCCTAATAGCCAGCACAGACTGGAAAGGTAAGGAGCGTCCAGACACTTCTTTTGGAAAGGTATTAAAGGAGCGTACAGGCACTTATTTTCCCGTAGGCCTACTTTAAGGACTGCGCAGTTTGTAATCAATATTTTCATCGAAAAAAAATAGCTTCAGAGCCGTTTCTTCATGTGACTTTACCGGCGATTAGTATTTTAGTTACAGATGAAAATATTGATTACAAACAACGAGCGGGATGACGGATGAAAATCTTCAGACCAAAACAAGAAGCGGGATGATTTTTCTGATATTTTATTGCGATAAATGCAATGATTAATGCAAATTACAGTTTGCAGGGGTAGGCCTAATGTTTAGGAGGGGGTAATTTGAAACCTTCACCGGTGCATTGGATTTATCCGGTGGTAAGGCGTGAGGATTTTCGGCTTGCCGTCGGATATATCCGGCATGTGGCGGTTAAGCGGTGAATATATTATGCAGTCACGTATATATACAGCTTAGAGAGTGTGTCAACAATTGCACAGTGTCTGAAGGAATCAATTGCCTTTGTGTAGTCCATTAATTGAGATAACTAAGATTACATTTGATATATAGAGTCTTCATTAGATTTTCTCTATTTTACAATTGCAAACTCTGAAATATTGATAATACCATAGGGCTGCCAACTTTTGATTTTGCCATTCCGGAACGCCTTCAGACACTCGATGTGCCATTACCAATTTACACAATCCACAGAAGCATATAATGTAAAAAAAAGTTGTGTCAGCCCAGTAAGCTTATATCTACTAAAAAGTCCTAAATAATTTCTGACAAATCATCAAAATTAATACATAATTCTATAGCCTAATTTTAAGACAAGAATCAACCTCAAGAAGAAGCTTTTCAAACTCCAGTCTCCTATAGGCTCATCAGAGTAAGACTTAGCCTATGCGCCCAAATTGAGGGAAGTTCGCAGGTATCGTATGCGCGACCGGAGAGCCGAATATATATTAAACTTAGGGCCTATACTTAATAATATTATAGGGCCTACTTATGTGCTTTAAGCAGTTCCAGAACACTGGACACAAAGTCGCAGAAATCAGCACATGTCATGCTAACAGTTGTTCTTTAATAAGGTCGGTGAACTCTCGGTGCTCATGTAATTGCGATTGTTAGACAACAGATCGTTCATAATGCTGAACGCTCTCTCCCAAAAAAGCATTAAAACTGGACACAATATGCTAAACCGAAAACCGAGTGTCAGTAAATTTTCAAGACTTTAACCCCCGATGTTTAGCCAACAATGTAATGTATAGGTCTGTTAGAGCGTAGAACGTAAAAATCATCGTATAAATGGCGGAGTTTAGTAAGCAAAAATTAATAGGAACAATAATTGTGCTAAGTGGACCTCTGGACCAAATTCCGGGACAATTTGAGATCAATCCGGGACACGGGACGCACAGGGTTGATTCCGGGACTGTCCCGGCGAATCCGGGACGGTTGGCAGCCCTATAATACCAGAAAGAAAGAAGTTCACATATTATTATTGTAATTGGGCTAACAATTATTCTTAATTTTAGCCATATTCAAAATCCACCAAGAATAGTATTGACTTGGCCTGAGATCTGTGGGGCTTACCCGTCTTGAACCCCATAGATTGGGATACTTGTCATGTTAAATGGCAGCCACTCCTTGTTGCTAAGCCAACCATCTTTGAAAATATCGGAGTCTGTTGCTATATTTGCATAACGAGCCTATTTTAATATTATGTTAATGATGGCAGTTAATCAGAAAAACTGTCGTGCTATAGTG
The DNA here is from genome assembly GCA_949752735.1 of Lumbricus terrestris. Classification (NCBI taxonomy): domain Eukaryota; kingdom Metazoa; phylum Annelida; class Clitellata; order Crassiclitellata; family Lumbricidae; genus Lumbricus; species Lumbricus terrestris. Next base: position 3,949,758 of record OX457051.1, on the reverse strand, counting down.
GGCCGTATGTCGTAAAACCTGTACCTGTAATCATTCTGCGGTTTGTCAGATTAAGCCATTAAACGAGGATTATTATTATATTAGTCACGACCAAGCATAATGTCCAACACTTAATTCAAAAAGATTAAGGCAATTAATGTTATTATTTAATAAAACTAGAATGCAACAACAGTCTAAATACCAATATTCTAAAATACAATAAAACATGATGCACGGCTAACTAATTCTTTTTAATACCTAATCAAGCACAAGCATTTTATATAATAGAGCAATATTTAATATTTAACAACACAACTATCGTTCATGTGGCTTCGTTCATGTAGTGGAACCTAGAAAGAAAATCCTAACTATTTTTTCAACTACAATAGCATAAATTCATATATCATTGAACAAAATATATCATTACAAAAATATAAAACATAATTACAAAATATATCATTACAAAATGTGAGAAGACAGTACTAACATCTTAGAAATGGATTTTCTCTGGAATTTCTACATCACATGACATGAAATTGGTATGGTGGCACCATTCATGCGCATATAATTAATTTATTATTAGGACTGGTACTGGTTAAAGTAATTTTAATCGATTAACCTCATAATTTAGTTGTGATTGATTAATTTCAATCAATTTGGTCAATATTGGGTGATTGTGAGAAACCTGCCAAAACTGAAGTCACAACGTGTAAAAAAACCATTCGAAATCTTTACTGCAATGGAAACAATCAACTTTGTCGCCATCCTATATTTTCCCCTCAAAATCCACCTCAAACATAAGACGATTACTTAAGTTTCCACTCATAAATTTTATGTCATCAGTGTTCACGATGTTGCTTACTCCGGAAAGAGCTGCTTTAGATCCGGAAATAGGTAAGAATATTAGACAAACCAGTCTAAAACTAAACTGATTCACATTTTTAACTATTAATCTTTAAATTAAATAACTAAAATCCACAGTCACAGTATATATTATGAATCTCAGACCTCTTCCAATAGCACCTTTTGTTTATCGCGAATGACAACCTTTTAAACTGTGTGTAATTACAGGTCAGCACAAGTCAACCAAAAAGTCTTCGGATGGAGAAAATCGATGGCTAGAACAATGCTCTTCAAATTCCTTCTCCGCTGCAATAAGTTCATCACATATGCCGCATCCAAAAGATTTCGACAACGATGCTTTTGTATCCACTTTGCTTGTATTAATACATTCTCCATCTTTAATTTTATGCAAAGAACCTGAAATTCCACTACAGCCAGGATATATAATGTTCTTTGATGAACCTTCATTTCTTTTATCAGAAACACTTGTGTTGCTACACGTGAAGAAACGACGAAACACGTTAGCAATTGTTTCAGTTCCACTACTGTGATCCTGTGGCTGAGTTTTTGCATGGAGTTCAAACTGCCTTGCTGAAGAACTGCTCTTGTTATAAGACTTACTGCATGTAAGTTGCTTCTCAATTGCATGCTGAGTTCTACGGTGTTTCGTTAGACTTGAATTTTGTGTGAATCTTTTGCTACAAACATCACATTTATATGGTTTTTCGCCAGAATGCAATGTCATATGCATTTTCAAATGATGACCTCGACCAAACGTTTTCTGACATAACTGGCACATGTATGGTTTTTCACGAGTATGTGTTCTCATGTGAAGTCTCAAAGAATCACTACGTGTAAACGATTTACGACATAATTGACACATGTACGGTTTTTCTCCAGAATGTATCTTCATGTGCGTTTTAAGATAAACATGAAGGGCAAATGATTTGTTGCACAGGTGACCAGGCCCGCCGACAGAAATTCCGGGCCCCTGGGCTGAGCAATTATGGGCCCCAAACTTTGGGCCCCAAAAGTCTTTAGGTTTTTTGAGCAAATTTATACAAAAGCAAATAAAAATAGCAATAGTGTGGGTATGAATGTGCGCCAATGCTTACATTTATGATTTTAATCAGCTCTTAATGCTAAGAATTTAATTTTCAAATAATATGCCAATCAACAAGCAACCTTCCTGGATTTAACTGCAACAATATCTCTTATAATATCCTGGTAGTTCTCCATCTTGTCTGCGAACCTAAAAGATGCACTTCTGAAATGCTTTTCATCGCCTGAAAATTGTCCCTTTGTATTGGAGGACCGTTTCTTTTAAGCTACATGTATATGATGATGATGATGATGATGATGATGATGATGATGATGATGATGATGATGATGATGGTGCTCTGCCAGAAGGCAGGTTCATTGGCTTTACGCCCCTGGGGATGAAATGAGTGAGGTGGTTTCCCGTTGCCTTCCCCACAGACAATGATGGGTAAGCAACTTACCCAAGGTCGCTCCGCAGGAGCTTGCGCCACCGCGTCCCACACGTGCTAGCCCGAGATATCTAAATCTCTGAATGTCAACTCCCAGCCCGGGGCTTGAACCGCAGTCCGTTGCAACCAACAGACGAATGCCGCTCTCGCTTACCGGTGTAGCTAACTAGGCCAGTACATGTATATAGCAGCCTATAATTATCGTCTCAATCGTTTGTGTAGAGTGTAGCCTATAGGCCTAAACGCAGGCCTTGACGGCAGAGTGTCAACATCAAACAAAACATTTTTACAGTTTCTATAATTTCAGCATTTTCTTAATTCTTATTTATAATGTCTTCTTTTGGAATTAAGATACTAACACCACAAACTTCATTTTCATTCATTCTGTTATACGATCATCATGCAGGCACGCTTAATTCACTAGAATCAACCGATGAAGGAGTACCGCAGGCCTAATTACGGGCTCTGATTGCCTTCTTTTGAGATTCTGAATTGAGATAGTGTGCGATTGTATAGGCTTACCAACTTTTGCCTTTTCAAACTTAATATCCTTTTGTTTTTGCTTTTGTACTCCAATTGTGCATTTATAAAATATTCAATCGTTGAGAGAAAATTAGATTTTGTTCACTTATGATTGAAATCTGACAACGCATAATTTGGCAGAAGAACGTTCTGAGATGGAAGTGAGCGTGTTCTTTCGCAAAACACTGATATTAGGGTAGGCTAATGGACAGTTGCTTGAAACTTAAACAGTTGTGGTTATGTAACACTGTATTAGGCTATATTTAAAACAACATAAATTACAAACAATAGGCTAAGTAATATAGAGTCTAAGTGATTATAGGTTGGGCCCGCCGCCCGTAATCAACATTGAGACATATTATAATCACTGTAGCACGGGCCCCCTCCGGGCCCCTAAAAGTCGCCGGGCCCCTGGGCAATTGCCCCTCCTGCCCCCCCCTCTCGGCGGGCCTGCAGGTGACACATGAATGGTTTTTGATCAGTATGCATTTTTATATGTACTGTGAGATAACCGCGACTAGGAAATGATTTCTGACACAGCTGGCATATGTATGATTTTTCGCCAGTATGGGTCCTCGAGTGTCTTTTCAGATCACTACCAGACGAGAATGACTTCTGGCATAGCTGGCACATGTGTGGCTTGTCTCCATTATGAATGTTCATGTGCATTTTCAGATTACTATTAACAGAAAATGATTTCTGACATAAGTGGCACATGTATGGCTTTTCACCAGTATGTGTTCTCATGTGCAGTTTCAGACAACTACCTTGAGTAAATGATTTCTGACATACTTGGCACTTGTGTGGCTTCTCACCAGTATGGATTCTCATATGAGTGTTCATTTGAGTACGTAGAGTAAATCTTTTCTGACATACTTGACACGTGTATGGTTTTTCGCCAGTGTGGGTTCTCATATGCAATTTCAGATAACCATCTTCGGTAAAAGATTTCTGACATATTTGGCAGGTGTATGGCCTTTCAACAGAATGTCTTCTTATAATATGCATTTTCAGATTACTATGTTGAGCAAACGACTTTTGACATAACTTGCATCTATTTGGCTTTTCACCAGAATGTGTGCTGACATGACTTTTCATAGCACTGTAACAGTCAAATGATTTATGACATAGCTCACACCGGAATGGCTTTTCGGAATTACCAGTATGCGTTTTCATATGAATTTTCAGCTTACTGTGTTTCACAAATGATGCCCGACATATATGGCATCTGTATCGAGTTTCTTCCATATCTTTGCCTGTATTTGCCATTAGACTTCCCAATTAATTGATTATATAATTCACAGTTTCATTCAGCATAGTAGTATCTTCTTTTTATTGATTCAATCGGACACACCACAGAATGATTACATGTACAGGTTATACGAAATACGGCCCACTATAGCACGACACGCGGGTCAGCTTTACAGCATGGGTTCCTTGAAAGGCTCTCAGACGATCAACTGCATATACGATAATATAGCATAAAGTTAAGAAAATGCTTAACATCTGAATGATTTTAATTGATTTGTCTGTGATTCTCCAATGACCAGATTCGAGACAATAATGACTTCGATGAAGCATGAGTTTTGGTGTAAACTGCAAGGTAGTTGCCTGAGTTCAAGAGCTTCTGCAATTGCTGTTGTCATAGTCTTTCCAACATCAGTAGTGTCTAGTTTCTCACATTTATTATGATGACTTCATTTCCATTTACATTTCAAATTCTTACAGAAGGTTGCATGTTTCATCCATTGGAAGGAGACAATTTTCGAGTCAAGAAAATTTTAAAGTATATTACAACGAGAAATACTCTATGACGAAGCACTCTAGCTCTTCAACCTTTGTTTGGCAGTACACCTTTTGGCATTGTTTCAATAGAAGGTAAAATAGTGAACATTCATAAAAATTGTAGGCAGCTAAACATCCAGAATAATGTTGATGATTGATCTTGCAACAGAATCTTGAGGCACTAATGCAATGTGGCTCGTCTTCCTCATGTACTTGATAAAATGAACAGAAAAAATTCGATTTCTATATTTCCTCAAATATAAACATAATTTTATTGACATAACAATGACTGTTCTCAATTCGTAGTTGACTGACTAGTTATTAATCAGTAATAGTGGCAAAGCACAGTTCCAATTCCTTTACTTGTCTAAACCCTTAAACTGCAGATCCATTAAAAACACTATAAAATATTGATAATTCTAGATATCACACAGCACCCAGGTACAGGTTACATGAAAAATAAGACTGCTACCACAATTGTTCTCACAAGAAAAGTCTGTATGCTATTTTCTATGTAAATCTCTTGCTATACATTTTCTAATATCTTTGGTTGGAAGCTAAAAAAAATGTGGCCTTTTAGGGCGAAAAAACCCATTTCTGCCGGAAATACATTCTGTGGCACATGGTTCGTGTCAAATTCAAAAGTTTCCTCTCTGTCCCGCCAATCATCTCAGCAATTCCATTAGTTGTAGACAATTACCTATCTAATTTGCTTTTGTTTTGTCTGGGGCAGCTTAGTCATGACACGAATTAAGCTGTCCGTGTTGTGACCTTTTTCTGTAGCGAAGCCCCACCAGGCTGATGCTGCATATTAGAGGCGGGTTGTTGCCCATTCCACCACTTGGAGTGCTAATGGTGGTAATCCGTACGCTCTTGCAACTCTAAGCACATGGAGCTAAACCTGAGCAGGCAGCTAGACATGGAAGGCTGCACGTAGGTCATTAGGACGGTGACCAGACAAAAAGGTAGCGGACAAAATGGTATGGATGAAATGAAAGATGGATTAGTGAATTTTTATATATGAAATAGAAGCTGGATTAATGAAAATATGCATGTGAAATGGAAGCTGGATGAAGGCTCTGCATGAATATTTTATTTATGTAATGGAAGCTGGATTGATGAAAATAACGCTTTAGATATAGAAGCTGTATCAGGGTATTTTCATAGCTAAAATAGAATCTGGATAAATGAAAGATGCATTACATATGGAGGTTGATTAAAGGAATCTTATGGCTGAAATTGAAGCCGGATGCATAACGAAACACATGAGCGAAAAACATCAATTCAGCTTCCATTTCTCAAGCATATTTTTTGCCAATCCAGCCTCCTTTTCTCAAGCTTTTTTCTTTACTAGAGCTCTACTTCAGCCACAAAAAAGCCATCCACGCTCTATTTCAGCGATAAAATACCCTCATCCAGCTTCCATTTAAACATACCCTTTTGTCCGTACGATTTTGTCCGCACTATTTTGTTCGCTACCATTTTGTCCTAGAACCATGACTACTGATTGTGATGTAATTATATAACCATATAATAATAATAACTTACTCACATCCGCCTTCTCATCTGTGGACACTTCGTTTACGCTAAACTATCCAAGAAGTTGCCATGCTTACCCAGACCCGACAATTTCAAGCATGTTTCCTTGGCCAGTTGTATTGGATATGGCTAGACAGAGGTCAGCTCTGATGACCGTTGGGGTAAGTTGAGGTCAACCAGCATCATCAAACGACCTCTATATAAATACATAATGTAAACAGCAAGCTCTCACATTAGGGTGTCCTATTTTTGCACGGGAAAATTAATTTTATGGAAACATTAGATGCAGTCCCTCCAAAATGTTGCCTTATGGTCCTATAATAATAATACAGGTCTGCAAATTTTAGGGCATTTAAAAATATTTAGAGGTCCCCAAAGCTCGTTTAATTTGTCACAAATAAACGCGTGAGGTCACTGAGGTCTCTGGTTCGGAAATTTCCGAATTCCACACTTCGATCCCATACTAGCATGCTTCCTTTAAAGCTTAATACCATTATATTGCTCTGAAATACTAAAATCTAAAAACATGTAACCTTACTGTGCTTGTGAATGAGGTTTTCAAGCAAAAGAACGACAATTAAGCTCTTGGGCAAAACAAGGATGTAGATCTGTCATGCATAATTTGGTAGCCTATGTGTAAATGACAATGCCGAAAAGTATTTTATCTGCAGCTCTGATACAGAATTTCAGTTCACAAAAACCTTGAGGTCACTATGGACAGTACTTCATGTTGTTTCATATGCATGGTATATCATTGCTACTGCTCATGAAACGGTAAAAAAACTTCGGTAAAAAGTCATGGAAATCTTGAAATTTGAAAACATGTACTTTGACATATGGAATTACACTGATACGAATGCATGAAAACAATCTTGCTGAAATCGAAGCTGGATTCATGAACAATAATTTTTAATTAAATAGAAGTTATGTTGACGACATATTATTTGTGGGGAGTGGTGGTGTAGTGGTGGCGTCGTTGCCTTGACGCCGGAAAGTTCGAATCCGCCTCAAGTCGCCGCGTAGAGACCTTGGGCAAGTCCTTCACTCACAATTGCTCAGCGCTTCGGCGTGAAACTCAGATGCAGTGTCCGCTCTGTAGTCCGGAGCGTCTCTTTGTAGGGTGCTTCAAGGGGCGTTACAAGTGCACATGCAAACAAGCAATTGCAGCCTAATAGAAGTGTGATCGATGAGAAGAAGGTAAATGTTCACTTTAGCGTCCGACATTATTTCAATTGTTTCAATGGTAGCATCCGATATTATATACTCCGGGTTTAACCGATGGTTTCACTTTAGCGTCCGAAATTATTAATGTCAATCGCCTCATTCAATAGTTGCTATCCAACTTCTATTTAGGTAAAAATTATTTTTATGAATCCTGCTCCAATTTAAGAAAGAACATTTTCAACAACCCAGCTCCAATTTAAACAAGAATATTTTTATCAAACGAGCTCCAACTAGGCATGAATATATTTTCTTCTATCCAGCTTCCATTTGACATAAATATTTTCATCAATCCAGCTTCCATAAGGCATAAATACTTTCATCACAATCCAGCTTCCATTTGAGAAAGTTTATGCAAACAATCTTTAGTGAACGTGTTATTTTGAATCGACGAGACGCTTAAAACCCGGAATATACAATATCGGATGCTACCTTGAAATAATTTCCGACCCTAAAGTGAATAATAACCGAGAATAATTCTTGGGTAATTGGGTAGTTTAGCGTCCCAAATTATTCAGGTCAATGCTGAGACTTGGAATTTCTCGTTAATCCAGCTTCTATTTTATCAAAACTGGAAACTTCATCCAGCTTCCATTTTTTATCGTTCTTTTAAAAAATCCAGCTTCTATTTTTTAGATTTATAAAAACATTCATCCAGCTTCCACTTCTTTATCGTGCTATTCGTGAATCCAGCTTTTATTTCAGATCGATGAAAACTTGTATCCAGCTTCTATTTCAACTACTATTACACAACCTTGATCCAGCCTCCATCTTTGAAGCGTTCTTTTCATCATTTTAGCCATAAGAAACCCTCATCCAGCTTCCATTTCTACGCAATAGTTACCCCGTTTGGGACTTCCTTGAGGTTTTCAAGCACACATTGGTAATCTATCGTTTTAGCGGAATAAATTAATCGCTATTGCATGGGATTTAGCGTTTACTGCATACAGATTGGATTGACAGAAAGAATTCGTGCTAAATGGAAGTCGGATTGATGGAAATAATTAATACTTCAATAGAAGTGTGATTTACTAAAACATAATTGCTAAAATTGGATCTGGATTGATGAAAAATAATTGTTATTTGAATAGAAGTTGGATTGATAATAAAACAGTTTTTACTGAAATAGAAGCTGGATTGATTAAATGAGTTTTTGACCAAATAGAAGCCTGATTGATCAGAATGATTCATGCCAAAGTAGAAGTCGGGTTGTTGAAAAATAATCAAGCTGCGCTAGCCCAAACATTTGGTATAATTTATTCCGCTAAAACGATAGATTACCCACACATTTTATGATTTCCTCAATAAAATATGTGTTATTGTATATGTTTTCCCGTTATTATTGCAAAGAAATGGTCAAAATAATTTGGGACGCTAAACTACCCAATTACCAATTCTTGCAAAACTAGAAGTTGGATAGATCATAAATTATATATTGCAGCTGCAGCGAATGAATAATTAAATTAACGATGCCAAAATACACGTTAATCGACCTAGCTATCTTTAGTTTCCGATTTCTGTCAAAAGTAGAACTTCGTAATCTGGGTCATATGACATCCACTCAAAATGGCGAGTGATTAAAATAGGCTCATTTTATGACACAAAGCTGGAGCGAAAGAAATAATTATGAGCTCAGCTGACAATATCCGACATCTATCGAATACATATTAACGTGATGAACTAAAATTACATTTGGTGTAAGTCTTTATTCTACAATTGCTAATCTGACATATTAATACTAGAAGAAAAAAGTTCATATATATATTATTAAAATCTTGCTAAAGATTTCTAATTTTAGCCAAATTCAAATTCTACCCAGTATTGACTCGGCCTCTGTGATCCAGCTTGAACCCACTTGAACCCCGTAGATTAGGATACCTGTCAGTGTTGAATGACCAATCACCGTCAAAAATGACGGCCTAATTTGCTATAATATAGCAAAGTAGGCCGTCTTTTTTTACGGTATTTTTGACCAATATTATTGGTCTATATTTTAATATTATGCTAATCGGAATCACTGGATCTATTTAGTGTTGTAGCCAATTGATTGAATGTAAAGTGAAGTCGACCCAAACGCCTTTGGATGGATCCAGATTTGACCAGGGTCTATGACAACAGAGGTCGTTACCCTGGACAGAAATTTGCTCGGCATATTACATCACTTAAGAGCTTTCTTCTTTCGAAGTTTTTTTTTTAAAAACGCCTTTGAAATTCAGTTAGGTTTATATAGCACCCTTCAAGAAGCCACTCAGTGGTGCTCCCAGCCAGCCACGGCTAAAAGATAGGTCATGAACAACTGGTAGAAAGCAAGCAAATTATCCCGTGGTATACATAATTATAGTTAGTGCAGTCCAGCTGAAGCCCGTTCCACGTGGACGGGCCAACAACCGATAAGGCTCGACGCTGTGTGGTAGAAGATCAGTTTCGAGGAACCTATTTGCTTACTGAACTATATGTGCCCTCTTTGTTTATCTTATTGAACTGCGTTGATTCCTTCATTCTATTAATTAATTATTTTTATGGGCCTAGCGCCTCTTCAAGAAACCTACTAATGGGGCGCTCCCAATTAACCCGCCTCGGCAAAAGAAAATGACACGAGTGATTATTTTAATGAAGAAAGTTTGACTGGAAATCAGATCGGCTGCTCTTAGTCAAGTAACATTACCCAGATGACCCAATGACTCCATCCAGAGCCTTCTAGTTAAAACAAGAAACCTGCCAAAACTAGTCACTGAACAAACATTTGTAAAAAACATCATTCAAAATCTTTACTGCAATGAAGACAATTGAAGGGCTTGGAGCAATAACAAGGTATGTCGAAAATCATCAATGTTGGGAAATCGACTTCAAAGATTTGCCACTTCAAACAGCCGTATCTAAGTCATTTGATCACATATCGACAAACTGTTTTAAGCAATATGTACCTTAAAATTGTCTTTAACGAAATTTGTAAATGTTTCAATGCGAAAGATGAAATTATTATTATTTTTTATACATTTTGCATCATATCGGGTTATTGCAACACGAACACTCAGTCATCCGTATCATTTCTGGTGCAATAACAGGTTATGTCGACAAAGCGTTTTTTAGCAGCTGCAATACCATACATGTCATCTGGAATAAGTGAACATACCTTATTATTGCACTGAACTGTCTCTGTTACACAGTTCGAGAATCGTGCAATAACATGGTAAGTCATCATAACTGTAGTGCTGTCGATATATTTGATATGTAAAAACAGTTCAATAAGAAGTTTTAATGACATAACTGTAGAAATTGCATCCAATTCAAATGAAAGTGGGAGCAATAACAGATTATGTCAAATAACTTCATTGTTGCACCGAGTTCAATACAAAGTTTGTAAGAAAACACGGCAATGTATGTCGTCATACCGGGATATTGCAGTAGAGTTATGGTCGAACTCTGACGAGTGCGCAATAACATGTTATGTTGACATAACGTTTTTTGAAAAACAGCGCTCAAAACTATTCAGATCTGTACCAAATTTACAGAGTTGATAGATTACCATCTTCTGCTCACGGTGGCACACTGTTTCGCAAGACATAGGTATGTCGACATACCTTGTTATTGCTCCAAGCCCTTCAATTATTACCTTAGTCTCCATCCCATATTTTCCATCATCATCCGCCTCAAACACAAAACGATAGCTTTGATATCCACTCATAAGTTTCCTATTGCCACTGTTCACCACATTAGGCCTACTTACTCCGGAAATGGTTGCTCTACATACGAGACTGGGTAAGGAAATCAATAATCAAGTCAAAAACTTTAATTGATTTACACTTTTAACTAATAATCTATAAAATAATTGCAAAAATCCGCAGTCGCAGTATATTATTATGAATCTCAGACCTCTTCCAACAGCACCTGTTGTTTATCACAAATGATAATAATTATGTTAAAACTGTAATTGCGTGCAAATTATAGGTAAGCACAAGTCAACAAATAAGCCATCAGCTGGAGAAAATCGATGGCTAAAACAATGCTCTTCAAATTCCCTCTTTGTTTCAATTAATTCGTCACATATACCGCATCCAAAGGATTTAGAGAAAGACACTTTTGTATCCACAGAAGATTCGACATTACTTATATTCATACATTCTCCATCTTCAATTTTATGCAAAGTATCTGCAATTCCACTACAGCCATGATATATGTTCTTCAAGGAACCTTCATTTCTTTCATCAGAAACACTTGTGTTACTACATGTGAAGAAACGACGAGACACGTTAGCAGTGAATTCAGTTCCACTTCTGTGATCCTGTGGCTGGGTTCCCGCATGGAGTTCAAACTGCTTTGCTGAAGAACTGCTCTTGGTATAAGATTTGTTGCATGTGACTTGCTTCTCATTTGCATTATGAGTTCTTAGGTGTCTCGTTAGACTTGAATTTTTTGTGAATCTTTTGTTACAAACATCACATTTATATGGTTTTTCGCCAGAATGTGACATCATATGTATTTTCAAATGATGACCCCGAGCAAACGTTTTCTGACATAACTGGCACATGTATGGTCTTTCACAAGCATATGTTCTCATGTGACGTCTCAGAGATTCACTACGGGGAAATGATTTATGACATAATTGGCACATGTACGGTTTTTCTCCAGTATGTTTCCTCATATGTGTTTTTAGATAGCGTTCAAAGGCAAATGATTTGTGACATAAGTGGCACATGTATGGCTTTTGAACGGTATGTGTTTTCCTATGTGTTAGGAGATAACTGCGACTAGAAAATGACTTCTGACACAGTTGGCATCTGTATGATTTTTCGCCAGTATGGGTTCTCAAGTGTATTTTCAGATGGCTACTTGACAAAAATGATTTCTGACATAGCCGGCACATGTATGGTTTTTCACCATTATGGATGTTCATGTGCACTTTCAGAGAACTACTACCAGAAAAAGATTTCTGACATAGCTGGCACATGTATGGTTTGTCTCCATTATGAACGTTCATGTGCACTTTCAGAGAACTACTAACAGAAAATGATTTCTGACATAAGTGGCACTTGTATGGCCTTTCGCCAGTATGTGTTCTCATGTGCAGTTTCAGACAATCCCGATTAGCAAATGATTTCTGACATACTTGGCACTTGTGTGGCTTCTCACCAGTATGGATTCTCATATGGGTGTTCATATGAGTACCTTGAGTAAATCTTTTTTGACATACTTGACACGTGTATGGTTTTTCGCCAGTGTGGGTTCTCATATGCAATTTTAGATAACTGTCTTCTTTAAATGATTTCTGACATAGTTGGCAGCTGTATGGCTTCTCTGTAGTATGGATTCTCATAATATGACCTCTCAGATGACTACCTCGAGCAAACGTCTTTTGACATAACTGGCAAATGTGTGGTCTTTCACCAGTATGTGTTTTCATGTGCTTTTTCAGGTGATAATCATGGGCAAATGATTTACAACATAACTCACACCTGAATGGCCTTTCAGCAGAATGTGTTCTCATATGCATTCTCATTTTCTTGGGATTAACAAATGATGCCTGACATATATGGCATATGTGTTGATTTTCTGCCATATCTTTTCTAGTATTCGACATCAGGTTTCTCTCTTTTCAGAAACGATTAACATCCGAGTGGTTTTAATTGATTCGTTTGTGATTCTGCAACGACCAGATTCGAGACAAAACAGAGATGTGACTGCTATGAAGCAGTCTTGGTGTAGTTGCTGAGTTGCTGAGTTTCTGTAAGTTTTGTTGCAATATAGTCTTTCGAACACCAGCAGTATCGAGTTACTTACACCTACGATGACTTCATTTCCGTTCGTGTTTCAGATTTTAACAGAAGGATTCATGGTTCATCGGCCAGGTGTATTCATTTTTCCAGTAAAATCAGAACTTAGTCACAAAGAAAAATTATAAATGACGAAGTACTGTAGCTATTCAACTTTTGTACAACAGCACGCCTTTCTAAGCTATTGTCCCGTGTGTTTTCGAAAGAAGATGAATAGCGGACATTCATAAAAATAGCTTAGCAAAAGCAAAAGCTAAACATCCCGCAAAATGTTCATGACTAATCTTGCAACGGAATATTGAAGCTCTAACGCAATGTTGCACGTCTTCCTCATTTACTTGCTAAAATGAACAATAAGAATTTGATTTCTATATTTCCTCAATATTATAAAACAAAATATTATTAATGTTCATTAAAGTACAATGACTGTTCTCAATTCTCAGCCGAGTCACTAGTTAGTACTAGTGGCAAAGCGAAGTTCCAGTTCTTTACCAATTTTCCACTTACATGTACAAGTTTACTTGTCTATACCTGTAACACATAGACCGCCTATAGTACGAGATAACTCCTAGGTTTTTATGCGTTCTAGGACGCATGGGACGAGATAACCCGTACAAGAGAATAGGCCTACGGCGACCAAGCATAAGTTGGCTTGACACCAAAAATGGACCCGGTCAAAGCTAGTCACCCCAGAAGTATGGGCGATGTGGTTACTGGGTGAGGGCGGCCGGCGGCATGTGGTAAGGGTGGCGATGTAGTCAATACAGGGTCAATACAGAGTGGGCTATAGAGTGGGTGGGGTGGAGTGTCATTGATCCGGTGTAAAGGTTTCAAATTACCCCCCTCCAAAACATTACCCCCCAGTAACTTGAAACCGGTTTCAGATTACCCCTTGGGGGTAATCTCAAGCCGGTTTCAAGATACCCCTACGGTTTCAGGTTACCCCCAGTGAAAACAGTTATTTAATTGAAAAAGAAGCTGGATTGACGAAAACAACGTTTGAAAACAACGACCCAGCTTCCATTTCTCAAACGTTGTTATCGTCAATCCAGCTTCCTTTTCACCTACAGAGAACCTTCATCCAGCGTCGTAAATTATTTTCACACTTATAATGGCACAAAAAGCGCCTTAAAATATTTCTGCCAACGTGCTATCGCCCAACTGATGTATTATTATACTTAGAATTTGCTAAAAAGAAGGAAATCGATTGAAAAATTGTAATATTTTGTCATAACAAACCGCCGATCGAAGTTGTTATTCAATTCTGACCCTTTCCGGAAGTTGCATGTGGCAAGTGTGCAATAAGACAGCAGGCAAAAATAAATAAGTAAGTAACATTCATCCAGTTTCTATTTCTCTAACCTTCATCCAGCTTTCATTTTCTCAAACCTTCATCCAGCTTCCATTTCACCTATAGGGAACCTTCATCCAACTTCTATTTCACTACAGAGAACCATAATCCAACTTCTATTTCACTATAGAGAACCTTCATCCAACTTCCATTTCCATAAAAGTCCAGCCTTTTCAATTGTATCAGCTGTTTTATGAATCCAACTTCTGTTTCAATTATGATTCTTTTTCATCAATCCAGCTCCAATTTAAGCTAGAATATTTTTATTAACCCAGCTTCTATTTCTCGCCCGTTATTTTCGTCAACTCAGCTTCTATTTCAGATATAAAAGTACCATCATCCAGCTTCCATTACTTAAATTTTTTTTAATCAATCCGGCTTCTATTTGAGATCTAGAAATAACTTCATCCAGCTTCAATTTTTCATTTTGGAGTTAGGAGCGAAGTATTGACGTACACGTTATTTATAGTCACATGGACCAATATACGTCGATGGTTTGTGCGCGTATACCCCAACTTCCGGGCAAATGTTGTAGTTCAATGGCGATTCGAACGGCGATTTCGCATGGGACTCGACATTTTAAAAACACATTTTCTGTCAATACTCAAGATTGTCCTTACCAAATTTTAAGTGTGCTGTTACATCAGTCGGTGAAATCTACGCTATTAGAAATAATTTGCGGCGATTTTTGTGTTATTAAAAGCGTGAAAATAATTTACGACGCTAAACTACACGTATCACGCTTTCATATAGAGTGGGTTTTTCTGAGCACATTGATAACATTGTCTGTAAAGCAAAGCAATCATTTTATGCACTTCGTGTCCTTGTGTCGCATGGTTTGACTGGCAGCCGACTCCATGATGTTGTACGTTCCACCACAGTCGCGCGAATGCTTTATTCTTCGCCAGCTTGGTGGGGTTTTGCAAATGAGGGTCAGAGTCCTGAGTCGTCTGTCCGCTATCATTAGAAAGTTGATAAGACAGGGTTTTTTGCCCTCTAACACCCCTACTTTTGACATGTTATGTTCCAAGGCAGATGTATCCCTTTTTTCTTCTATCCTCTGTGACCCTGGGCATGTCCTTCACTATCTTCTTCCACCTGAACGTGTAACTGGTTACTCCCTTAGGTCCCGATCACACAATCTTGAAATACCACGTTGTGATTCGTTGATTGCAAAGGGATTTATCACCAGAATGTTATATAGTTAACTTGATTGACGATGATAGTTTAGTAATTATATTATATTTAACTTTTGATTTTAATTTGCACGTTTTTATTACCTACTAGCTGTACCCGGCCACGCGTTGCTGTGGCTGAAAAGACTGTCCAACCCTCCCTTCCTACGTCCCCTCCCCTTTCTACTTCCCCTTCCCCTCTCTTTCCCCCTCCCCTTCCTCTCCTCGCCTTCCTCCCCCGTCCTCTCCTTCCCTCCCGTCCCTCCCCTTCCGTCCCCTGTAGCCACTGTAGAAAGACGCGCGGAAAACGGCCGCAAATGGACGATTTTGCCAAAACCGACAGTTAGCCTACATATAAAATTGCGCTATAGCAGACCGTCGGCTACACGTTTTGAAGAATGCTTGCGTTTGAAACGCGCCCGAAGAATGCGTGAAGGTTCAAACTCGAAATGGCTGGACTCCATCGACGTTAATCGCATGGAATTAAAAGTTGTGTTTTGGGGTCGTAATTTCTCCCTCTCCTCCCGTCCCTCCCCTTCCGTCCCCTGTAGCCACTGTAGAAAGACGCGCGGAAAACGGCCGCAAATGGATGATTTTGCCAAAACCGACAGTTACATATAAAATTGCGCTATAGCAGACCGTCGGCTACACGTTTTGAAGAATGCTTGCGTTTGAAACGCGCCCGAAGATGCTTGCGTTTGAAACGCGCCCGAAGAATGCGTGAAGGTTCAAACTCGAAATGGCTGGACTCCATCGACGTCAATCGCATGGAATTAAAAGTTGTGTTTTTGGGTCGTAAAGATTGCGCTTTTTTCCCAAAAGGCGTTACACAAACCCGCTTATGTTCGAATGGAACGTTTTGGTAAAATTTTGAAAGCAATCCGTCAAGTATTTTCCCAGATCCTTCTTGTCGAACTATAACGTTTTACATTTTTATTTATATAGATTATTACTTCTATGTATTATAATGATGTTCTGTGTCGCATTGTGCGTTTGCAAGTGGAGTAATAAAGAAAATACGGTAGCGTTCTATAATGACTCGGTAATAGTTCTATAATGACTCGGTAGATAACGTTGCAGCGCTGTTATCTTTAATAAATCTAGGGTTACCATATACGTCCGGGTTTCCCCGGACATGTCCTCTTTTTAGGCCCCTGTCCGGGCGTCCGGGCGGCTTTCCAGAAATATGGCTTTTGTCCGGGTTTTTCCCGTCCGTCCACGATCGACCGATTTTACTTGCTTTTCCGTGTAGCCTAATATAGCTATAGGCCTACTATTCCGTTCCTTGAACGAAGCACACGTTCCAGCAATATTTACTTCAATGGTAATATCTAGGCCTACCATTGGATTTTCGGTCCCTGGCGCAATTTTTTTGTAAACCAAGCGCATACATGTAGGCCTAGGCCTAAATATAACACGAGAATTGTAGGTCTAAATAAAATAATTAATTTTTCAATTTAACGAAACAAATTGACATAAAAATGCCCAAACGTAGCTTAAGTGTTTTCGTGCAGGTCGTTTTGGATGGGAAGCTAAAATTAATGTTTGACATGTGGCAGCGGAACTTATATAAATTATATGTCAATTGCCAATTATAAGGGTGCACTGAATTTTTTAGTAACACACTGGGTTCGAAAAGCGACGAATCTGTCACTGTTTTGTTTCTGCGTAGTCAGTGACAGCAATGTAATGTGTACTGAAGTGCTGGAGCACTGAACACTCACTCAATGGAGTATAAATTGAACACATGTACAATAAGAACAAAATTTTGTGAAGTTCAATGTTACTTATATTTGACAACTCTTAATATTGGCGTATACTATAGCACTAGGAGCCGGCTACGGGACGGTAACCGGATAAACATTAATTTTTGTGTGTCCTCTTTTTCATCTGAGCACTTATGGTAACCCTAAATAAATCCAACTTCTAGTTTGCCGAGAATCCTTTTAATCGATCCAGCTTCTCTTTAGGCAAGAATTTGTTCGATAAATCCCGCTTCTATTTCGTCAGCAAATATTTTTCATCCATTTTGCATTGAAAATTAAGTGTTCATCAATCCAGCTTCAATTTCAGCTCAGAATGACTGCACTAACCATAAAACTAACCCTAACCGACCCTCACGACGCCTAACCTGAGCCCTAACCGACCCTCACGCGCAAAATCCCGGTTCTATTTCGTGAGGAAATATTTTTCATCGAATTTATAAAAAAAACGGTACTTGCTACCGAGTCAATGTAGAACGATACCGAAAATACTTACTTACTTACTTACTTACTTTACCAAAATGATATATATATATATATATATATATATATAATGCTGCAGCGAGCGAATAAAAAAATTTACGACGGTAAATTACACGTTTACCGTTCGTTCATTCGGTTATTGTTACTGACGTCTCGGTAGGACGTAAACAGTATGGCGGTCACAGATAGAGGCATAATAGAGCGGCCTCAACTCCGGCGATCGATAGCCCAATGCTTCCGCCTAATAGTCAATAGTCAAAAGACCACGAAAAGGCATGTGCAATAAGACAGCAGGCAAAAATAAGTAAGTAAGTAAAAGTCCAGCTTTTCAATTGCTGCTTACTGGACAGCATCAGCTGTTTTATGAATCCAACTTCTGTTTCAATAATGATTATTTTTCATCAATCTAGCTCCAATTTAATCGGGAACATTTTCATCTATCCAGCTCTAATTTAATCAGCATTTTCATCTATCCAGCTCTAATTTAATCAACATTTTCATCTATCCAGCTCTAATTTAATCAACATTTTCATCAATGCAGCTCCAATTTAAGCTATAATATTTTTATTAACCCAGCTTCTATTTCTCGTCTGTTATTTTCGTCAACCCAGCTTCTAGTTCAAATATAAGAATACCATCGTCCAGTTTCCATTACTTAAGCGTTTTTTCATCAATCCGACTTCTATTTCAGATCTAGAAATACCTTCATCCGGCTTCCACTTCTTATTTTGAACTTAGGACCGAAGTCTTGACGTGCACGTTATTTATAGTCGCATGGACCAATATACGTCGATGGTTTGTGCGCTTACCACAACTATCGATCGCCGTAGGTCAGACCGCTCTATTCTGCCTCTATCTGTTGCGGCCATATTGTGGATCTGCTACCGAGACGTCAGTAACAATAACCGTCCATTCCTTTCCAGCCATTGTCGTATGAGGAAGAAACATTGGCAATCCTGTCAACGGCGGTTTTAAATTATTTCACACTCAAATTCAGATATGTTCGCCAATGACTCTATAGCAATAGCAGTCTGTATAGCATGGACCCCTATATATAGTGAATTAAGTCATTCCACGGCCTATACAGCGTAGGCCTGTATACATGGCCCCCGTATAGAAATGGAAGCTGGATGGTGGACATAATAGGTGAAATCAAAGCTGGATTAGCGAAGAACACGCTGAGAAAATAGAAGCAAAATAAAGGTGTTTTTTAACTGACAAAGAAGCTGGATTGATGAAAATAACACATTAAAAATGGAAGCATGATAAAACAACGCTAGAGAAATGGAAGCTGGATGAAGGTTCTCTATAAGTGAAATAGAAGCTGGATTGACGAAAACAACGCTAAAGAAATGGAAGCTGGATGAAGGTTCTCCAGGTATAAGGAACCTTCATCCAGCTTCCATTCCTTAAGCGTTTTATCATTCATCCAGCTTCTATTTTAGATATATAAAAACCTTCATCCAGCTTATATTTCAGCTTTGTTTCACCATGCTTCTATCAATCAACCATTTTTCATCAATCCAGCTTCTATTTGAGAAATAAATATACCTTAATCCAGCTTCCATTGAAGTTATAAAAATATATTAATCGGCTTCCATTTCTCAAGCGGGTAAACGTGTATTTTAGTATCTTAAATTATTTTCACGCTTATAATGGCACAAAAAGCGCCTTAAAATAGTTATGCCAACGTGCTATTGCCTAACTGATGTATTATCATACTTAGAATTTCTAAAAAAGAAGGAAATCGATTGAAAAATTGTAATATTTTGTCATAACAAACCGCCGATCGAAGTTGTTATTCAATTCTGACCCTTTCCGGAAGTTGCGTGCGGCATGTGTGCAATAACACAGCAGGCAAAAGAAATAAGTAAGTAAGTAAAAGTCCAGCTTTTTCAATTGCATCACCTGTTTTATGAATCCAACTTCTGCTTCAATAGTGATTATTTGTCATCAATCCAGCTCCAATTTAATCGGGAACATTTTCATCCATCCAGCTCTAATTTAATCAACAACATTTTCATCAATCCAGCTCCAATTTAAGCTATAATATTTTTATTAACCCAGCTTCTATTCTCACCCGTTATTTTCGTCAACCCAGCTTCTATTTCTCGCCCGTTATTTTCGTCAACCCAGCTTCTATTTCTCGCCTGTTATTTTCGTCAACCCAGGTTCTATTTCAGATATAAGAATACCATCATCCAGCTTCCATTACTTAAGCGTTTTTTCATCAATCCCACTTCTATTTCAGATCTAGAAACACGTTCATCCAGCTTCCATTTCTCATTTTGAACTTAGGACCGAAGTCTTGACGTACACGTTATTTATAGTCGCATGGACCAATATACGTCGATGGTTTGTGCGCTTACCCGAACTTCCGTGCAAATGTTATTTTCGTCAACCCAGCTTCTATTTCTCGCCCGTTATTTTCGTCAACCCAGCTTCTATTTCTCGCCTGTTATTTTCGTCAACCCAGGTTCTATTTCAGATATAAGAATACCATCATCCAGCTTCCATTACTTAAGCGTTTTTTCATCAATCCCACTTCTATTTCAGATCTAGAAACACGTTCATCCAGCTTCCATTTCTCATTTTGAACTTAGGACCGAAGTCTTGACGTACACGTTATTTATAGTCGCATGGACCAATATACGTCGATGGTTTGTGCGCTTACCCGAACTTCCGTGCAAATGTTGTTGTTCAATGGCGATTCGAACGGCGATTTCGCATGGGGAATTTGATATTTTAAAAACATATTTTCTGTCAATATTTTTGTTCTCAACATATTTTTAAGTATGCTGTTCCATGAGTTGGTCAAATGTACGCTGTTTGGAATAATTTACGGCGCTTTTTGTGCCATTATAAGCGTGAAAATAATTTAAGATACTAAAATACACGTTTACCCTCAAGCGTTATAAACAAGGACATTACATCACAAAGTAGAGTCATCGGCGAACATATCTGAATTTGAGTGTGAAATAATTTAAAACCGCCGTTGACAGGATTGCCGAAACATTAAGCCCAAGCATGACATTAGCAATTCCATGAGAGACCTAGCTATCTTTAGTTATTAATTAAACGTGTTTACAGACTAAATCATTTCAACCGATTTATAGGATCTAACCAGGTTTCTCGTAAAAGTAGAAAGTTCTTCTCCGTAATCTCGTTAATCCATCATCAACCCAATATGGCGATCGATCAAAATTCTTGGATTGCAACGACACGGACCTGCAGTTTAGGATTTTATGACCTGACATCTTCCGACATCTAGCGAATATAAATTATGACTAACGTAATTTAATAATAAGATTTATTTATTTTATTATTATTTATTTATTTTTTATTTTTTCTTCAACCAAAACAACAAACAAACATGATACAATTATGGCATTGAATAATACATTAACATAATTTGGTGAAGAAGGGGAGACCCAGAAGGGATAGAAAATCCCGCTAA
Organism: Lumbricus terrestris; assembly: GCA_949752735.1. Taxonomy (NCBI): domain Eukaryota; kingdom Metazoa; phylum Annelida; class Clitellata; order Crassiclitellata; family Lumbricidae; genus Lumbricus; species Lumbricus terrestris. The sequence goes on along the minus strand of OX457051.1, from coordinate 3,928,379 downwards.
TAGAAGATTAGAAGTTGGTAAAGCTGTCTTTATGCAGCTCCTGCATGGTGGGGATATGAAGGACAACAGGAAAAGGGTAGGCTTCAAGCCATGATAAACAGACTCATTCGACAGCATTATCTTCCTGGTGATAATCCAACTTTTGAAGAACTGTGTCGTCATGCTGATACCCGTTTGTTTTCAGCGGTTCTGACGCGCCCAGGCCATGTCCTCCATGAGTTGCTCCCCCCAGCGAAGCAAACGGGTCATAATTTACGCCCCAGACACCATGACCGGGTGTTACCAAGAACAGATAATCAGATGAGGAAAACATTTGTAACTAGAATGCTTTTTACATACTAGTTACTTTGTTTTGTCAATAGTCTTTTTTGATGTCGTATGTGAAGCTTTTATATATGATACTTGTTCACCAGAGTGCTGTTTTGCAACTGGTTGCATTAAAGAATATATATACTTACTTACTTACTTACTTACTTAATAGTATGACTCGTGGAGTGTAGGACATTTCACCCCTAAAGAGAAATCCCCTGGACAAACCCCATCAAGAAAAAATTCCCGGACAAAACCCCCTGTGTAGGACAAAAACCAGGTAGATGATAATGGGTGTGTGTTATTATTTTCTCCGAACGGCGGTCTTAATTAAATACCAAGCTGGTATGAAAAAAAATTGTCACTAAATAAAAGTCGGATTGATGGAGAACAATTTTTACTTAAATGGAAGCTGGATTTAAAAAAATGTTATTGCTTAAATGGAAGCTGGATTGATGAAAACATTCTTGCTTAAATGGAAAATGGATTGAGGAAAATATTCTGGCTTAAATGGAAGCTGGATTGATGAAAATGTTATTGCCTAAATGGAGGCGGGATTGATGGTAAAGTTTTGTGCTATCGTAAATAACACCAACATGTATTATGTCTTTATATCCGAATGACTGAGCGTGCGTCACTGAGAAGTTATAAGTTCACGCCTGAATGGCAGTGGCCCGTATGACGCTAACTTGATTGATGGAAAGAAATTTTACTATTTATATAGAAGCTGGATTAATTGATGAGACGCGTTCTTTCAGTTAGGGGCCTACCCAGTCAGCACCGGATTTTGGCCCCAGACGTTCCCCATTTGGGCAATTTGGGCATGGCCTGGGCTTCGGCGGATTTTCCTCTGCCCTAACAGGGCCCTAATGCTCGTACAATATTACCCCTAAGTGGTTAGCGACAATCGTATGCCGACAAGTACCGTATAGGACTTGGCCTATAATATAAAAATGCAGGTCTTATAGGCTACGGATTGATCCGATTTATTCGGACTTTATCTGGTTTGGCTTAGGCTAATGATGACTTAATTGGCTACTGACCTAGGCCTATTTCTGGCGTAGGCCTTTTCTATTCTGACTTGACTTAATTCTGACATTTCTGATTTAATTAATTCCTAATGATTGATTTTGTAACTTAGGCTAATTCTGACTTTATTAGGCCTAATTCTGCCTAAGGTGATTAATATGACTGTCACTAGGCCTAATTGACTTCTGACTTCATTTTTATATATTTGACTCAACCCTGCCGTAGCTAATTTTGATTAACTTTTGTGCCTTAATTCTGGCATAATTCTAAATTAAATGACTATTACTTGACTTCTGAATTGATTTTGGACTTGACTTCTGACTTCATTATTTCTGATAGGCCTTATTAGTCATGGCTTAGCTATGACTTACGCCTAGGCCTATTGATTTCTAATTGAACTGTTTATTAGACTATTAGGCCTGCTACTTAATTCGATTCTGACGTTACTTAATTATGACATGACTGATCGGAGTGCTGCAGGCCTATATCTGACTTGATTAAGCCTATTATTCTGACCTCATTATAGCCTAAATAATTCTGATTAGTAGAATCTGGATTGATTTTCAATTTGACGTCTGAATAGATTTCTGACTTAGGATAATATCCTTTTGACCTTAATTGTGACTTGCCTTATATGCCTAATTCTTATTTAATTGGATTGCATTTAGACTTGCATTCTAGCTTGACATTTGATTTGAATTAGGCATAAACTAAACTAGACTTTACGTTACTTAATTTTACTAATTTGAGAATTGCTAATCTATATGCCTAAATGTAGGGGTCTAATCTATAACTCGACTACTGTAACAGAGTATTCGGAGCGGGCGGGATGACACGTATGCACACCGGTACTGCCCTACTGTCCTCTCTCGGCTCGGATCTAGTTGCCGAGAGGAGGAGAGCCGATTATGTGTGGACAGTTCTGTGACTCATACGATACCGCTTCCCAAGGGAAGCGACAGATAGCCTACGAAGCTAGCCCAAGATCTGGGGTATGTAGCTGTTGATGGTACGAAGGGAGGAGGAGGGGCAGGCACGTGAAGGCTTTGCGGCCAAAGGGTTTGCAGCCAAGATGGGTAGGAGTAGAGGGAAAAGAATTAGGACCTACAGCAGGGTGTGCACACACACACACTGCACGGACGTGCAGACTTTGACCCTTGTGCGTATAGACCCTACCTCAAAGTAGAAAGCAGCGAACGGATAGCGTCTGGAGCAACGTACGCGAAAATATAACTGCCACTGCTGCTGCAACTGACAATGTTCGATGAAGAGTATGAAGATGTAGGCTTGTTTGGGACCAGGCTGCTGTGGAGGTCGTCTGTCACTCAAGTGCCGTGGAGAAGCTGGAAATTAAGGGAAGTATTGTAATTGTGTGTATTATAATTTGCTAATAGGTTTTACTAGGAATATTTGTAGCTATAAGCCTAGACTAGTTTATTTGTGTCCATTACTTCTTAGTTGATAGTTGATGCCTTTTAATTTTTTTAAAGTTTGTAATCCAAGTTCAGGTCTACCCTAGCATCCATAGGAGTTTTCTTTTTGCATAGTATTGGTAGGCCTATTTTAAGTTTTAGAGCAAACAATGATCTTGAAGCATACCATATTTCAAAAGAAATAAAACCTTATGCTTCCGCGGCAATGATTGAAGGCTTGTTGAAACCTAATGGGGATGGGGGCACGTCCTATGCACATTTCTCAATGGGGGCCCATGGCCGGATTGGACCCCCTGGATTCTCCTCTGATTTCCTATGATGCCATACATTAAATTCCAAATTTTGTAAGATGGCTATCATGATAAAAAGTGCAAGGATTTTACTAGCCTATCAGGTCAAGACATCTTTAAATAAGTTGCAACATGACTTGTAAAATATTAATTTGTTAAATTTACTTAGTTATTTTTACATCCAGACAGTGGAATTTTAATTCTGTATTCTAATGCTTTATATTGATTTAGGTTGTCATTATGTGCATGCATGCAATATTTGTGATTTCTTCATGATGATCCTCAATCATGCCCGTTGTGGCGTTTTGCATTTCAGATGACGTCTGATTGGTGGTGTGCCGGTTGGTGACAAAACCAGAAGAATATTAGGATAGCAGTGCCTTTGACAAGAGGTCTGACCAAACAAGTTACAATGCATGGAAGTTTAAAATGTTATGCTTTCAAGGATATGCATTTGAATGCCATTCTTGCTCCTATGAAAATCCTATAAAATCCCAGAGCGAATCCACTTCAAAGTTCTCTCCTTAACTTACAACTCTTTACAATGCTCCCAGCCCAGTTATCTTCGCGAACTCTTCACCATCCAGCCTACCCGTTCTACCCGATCATCCGCCTGCCTTACACTTTCTCGACCCCCGGTCACAAGTCATCTCAAGTTCTCCAACCGAGCCATATCCATCTCAGCACCACGCCTTTGGAATGATCTGCCTCCTGAATTCCGATCCTTTTCAGTCCCTTCATCATCATTTCTAATCACACACCACAACCTTCCTCAGGCTCCTCTATCCATCACACCTCGGGCTTTTCATTCGAAACTTAAGACACTCCTTTTCACGATCTCTTACCCTATCTCAACTGATCCTCCACCCTCCAATTCCCGGCCCAGACGACACCCACCTTAGTAGCTGTTCCGCCCCTCTGATCCTATGGTAACTCGACCCGGACCACCACGGACTACTCTAACGGACAACCCTTCTAACACAACGCATTTGATCCTGATTCTATGGTAACTCGACCCGGACCACCACGGACTATTCTCACGGACAACCATTCTAACGCAACGCAGCGCTCGTGAATAAGCTGGTGCCCCGCGCTTGGCTTTCGAGTGGCGCTTTAGAAATTTCGAGTTTACGATTACGATTACGATTACGATTACGACTATGAGATCACTTTGAATAACATTTTTGCATAAAATAATATTATTATATAGCTTGCAATGATACATCTTTGCAAACTTTAGTGTGTTAAGAAGAATAAATTGCTCTGTATTATCATTACCGGTATTTCTCTCTCTTCCACAGTTTTCTTTGCAATTCTGATAAGTAAAATCTCCTGAGGGCACATTATCTTTTACATGGGTTAACTCGTCTCAAAAAGGAAGGTGTATTCACAATGCCGACCAATTGCACAGTTATTTCATTGCAAAAAAGCAAGCTTTGTCGGATCATTTCCGTCCAATTGTTTCGATTTTCCACTTTTTGAAAGAGCTTATAATTTAAAACTCTCTAGGCATGCATTTATGGTTCTTTCATTTTCAAATAAATTTTCTCATATAATTGATTTACCAAAATTGTGACCCAGCTTCAGTTCTACTTGGGTTCATTCAAAATACAGGTCCCCAAAATGATGACAGCGTAACTTTCAATTTCTGCACCATTTCAATAAAGGGTCTATTACAACAGATAGGTTTTTTTACCAAAATATTGAAAATTAAGAAAACGGGTTTTGCAGAGAAGTTAATGTGAATTTCTCAGTTTCACTTTGTTTATCATTAGTATCATTCTTGAGTGCTTTACTGGAAAGTAATTTGCTAAAACAAAAAGTAGCAGATAGGAAAGAAGGCATTATTTTTCCAGGGAAGTAACCCTTGTCCTATCTGTGGCACCCATGATTGCACAATACACATCTCCCTCAATGGTCTCCTTCCTTGCAGACTTGTATGCAAGTCTTGCAAGACAGTAAACTTCGAGAGACAGAGGATTCCGAGATCGAGACAATAGGCTCCGAAACCGAGACACAAGGGCCAAGACAGTTTGAGACAGTTTAAGAATCAAGATTGAAGCTTTCGACATTAAGTCCTCAGGCCAGGATATATTTTGGAATACACATCAACTCATGAACTCATAAAGAGGTGGGCTGGATATCCCATGTCAGTCATGGTCAGCCAAAGTTTATTATGTGGGATTGAATCAAATGCCTTTCTGAAATCCACAAGGCACATGAACAGAGGTCGTTGATGCTCCTTGTACATATTTTGCATAAAGTTGGTGATTTAATCTCGTGTGCCTCTTCCTCACCGAAAACCTGCTTGTTCTTCTGCAATCTCGCTTTCGGTTTTACTACGAATTCGTTCCAATACATAATACCTATTAGCTTTCTATTTACCACACTGGCACATGATAATTTTACAGTGCAATAAGTGCAGAACTAAGGACAGTTTCCATAGAAACTATGGACACAGCTTCTAAAAAAGACTTTCGTTGCCAGAAGATTCCAAAAAGTTGAGACAGTGCCCTCGAGACCAAGACCGAGACAATAAGTTCCGAGACTGAGACTTCAAAAAACCTGTCTTTAGACATCTCGAGGTTGAGTCATTGTCTCGAGACCATACAACTGCTTTCTTGTAGATTAAGTGGTGCAAGAAAGATACCATGACAATCTATTATTTTTAATGGCAGCGGACATGTATTCTTCTTCTTTAGTTCTCTGCCGTCAGGCAGGTTCATATGTCCAATGACGCCACGCGTATCTTTTCTGTGCATCCTCCTTTAGTCTTCTGTAACCATCCTTTGCCATCATCCAGTCCAGTAGCATTGTTCTTGGTCTTCCTCTTGTCTTTCCCCCTCCATTCTTCCTTCTATAATGTCCCTTACTATGGTGTCGCTCCTCAGGACGTGGCCAATCCAGTTTCTCTGCCGCCTCCGTATTGTCTCCAGCATTGACCTCCTCTCTTCGACCATTCGCAGTATTTCTTTGTTCGTCTTGTGCTCCGTCCAGCTGACATGCTCCATTCGTCGCCAAATCCACATTTCGAAAGCTTCCAATCTTCTTATGTCATCCTTTCTCATTGTCCATGTTTCTGATCCATACAGAACTACGCTCCATACCAGCGTCTTGACCATTCTCTTTTTTAGATTAAAAAAAGAGAGAATGGTCAAGACGCTGGTATGTATGATATGTATTGCATTTCATATTATATTTTATTTAATCTCTCCGATCAATTAATCTTTATTGTTTTAATTTTGTTTCAGTCTCGTCTTCAGATGCAATCAAAAGAGATACTTTGTTCAAACTGGAAGTTACAGCAGAATTGTGAAAGCAATAAGCTCTTAGTTTTATGGCGCAGGGGATCGTCGTTGCAGGCATTCTGCAAAAGCTTTATTCTTTTGGTGATAAAGAATCTATGAAAAGAATAGCACCTGTCGTTCACGACACCAGCATCTGCCACACAAGGAGTGAAAACAGAATTCATGCTTATGGAGTCCGTTTTGTGACATTCAGTTTCTCAGAAAGTGTTTTTTAATCTGTGCAGCATTGTGACAATGAAACTTCATCATGTTAACTTTTAGCGACATTCATATTTGGCCACATTTAATTTTGTTCCTGTAGTATTTATATTAATTAATTACAGTGATTTTTGCTTTGTTGCAATTGTTGAGTCATTGGCTCTAGGACCATTGCTCATAGGCTGATTGCTCATAGGCTGATTGCTCATAGGCTTATTGCTCATATGGCTGATTGCTCATAGGGTCTTTTGCTCATAGGCTCATTGCTCATATGTCTAAAATAAACGAACTTTGGCCTAGGTTTAAAACAAATATACCGTTTGGTATATCGATGACCCTCTTCACGCCTTTGCTTGTGCTTATCAATTAGGGACAATTAGCGTTGGTAGACTAATACAACGCTCAATTATAAAGTCCATAACACCATATAGGTGGTATAAACAAGACATTAACTGTTAATCAAGCAAATTATGAAGTCAAACAATTGAAGGCGCGAACTAATAACTGTGCCACCCCATCGGATGCTCAGATATAAAAGTCCACGAAAACAGAGTAAGATAACTAGTTGCAGAGATAGACACAGCTTGGATACAGTATAGCCTACCTAAATTTAAGTAGTCTGGACATCAGTTCTGTAGTAGTGAACACTCTTGACATCTGAAGTAGTGAACATGTAAATAGGTGAACTATCTTTACTAATGAACATTCTTGTAGTTAAAAGGTTTAACTGTTTTTACATTTGATCAATTACATGACCTAGTAAATGTTTCCATTTCAATCAGTGTTTTTTTTCTATAACTACACTTGACTATTTGTGACAGCATATGAGCAATAAGCCTATGAGCAATAAGCCTATGAGCAATAAGCCTATGAGCAATAAGCCATATGAGCAATAATCCCTATGAGCAATGAGCCGTATGAGCAAAAAGACCTATGAGCGAAAGACCCTATGAGCAATAAGCCTATGAGCAATCAGCCTATGAGCAATGGTCCGTACACCGAGTCATTTACCTTTGTTTCATTGCACTTTACTGCTCTCGTTATTTTTACTTTGTTGTCGTAATCATTTTTTTAAATTTTATTGCATTAGTGACTACTTTGTTTCCTTGCATTTAACAGCAGAATGACCAACAATGTCAATTTTGACAGTCATTCAATATCGATTTAGCATGAACTTTTAAAGTGGAATTCAACAATGAAATTTGTTACAACTTGTATCATTATAAATAAATTGTTACTTTGCAACACATTTACTATTATTGTTAGTTTATTTCTCTTTCATTTCAGTGTAATTATTCTTTAGTTGAGTTATAATTATTCAAGAGTAAGAAAAAACCAAAAATGAGATGGCTTAATAAAAAAGTTTTTCCATTTTTTCTTTTAATCTCACATGTAGAATTGTAATTGCTTAGAGGCAATGAAAAATTTCATTGCAGACTACTTGAGTTGTAATTTTAATATACACAATCTTCATTTTGTCGTTTTTTTCACTCAGAACCTGATATATTTCTTATATGGTCAAATATGTTCAGGTCAGACTGAAAGTATTTATTCATATCTTCTCTTGAATTTAGGTTCCTTTATTGAAAGACACCAATTTTGGACATAAGGCAAAAGCTTTTTTATTAAGCCATCCCAATTACTAACATCTCCAGAGTAGCATACTGTTTTTAAATCACACCAGCTCATTAAACAAGCATTCAAAATATACTGTAATACTTTTAATTTTGGTTTATTGCTACTCTTGAATAATTCCAACTCAACTAAAATGTAAGAATATACTGAAATGAAAGAGATATAAACTTGCAATAATAACAAGAGTGTAAAAATAGTTTATTTAGAATCATACAAGTTGTAATGAATTTCATGGGTAAATTCCACTTTAAGAGTTCGTGTTGAACCGAAATTGAATGGTTGACAAAATTGACATTGACTAATTTGGGGTCTGTTTGGGCAAACAATGCTGCCCTTTTGGGCAAACATAGGGGCCAGTTTGGCAAGCCCAATTAGGGGATGGCTTGGTTATGCTCACTGGCCCCACTTGGGTGCCAAATTTGGGACCTTTTGAGGTACCTAATTTGGGGCCCTTTAGGGCAAGTATTGTATTGCCCTTAGGGCAACCTTCGGGCAAACATTGTTTGCCCTAAAGGGCCCCAAATTAGGTGCCCCAGAAGGCCCCAAATTTCGCACCCAACTGGGGCCAGTGAGCATAACCCAGCCATCCCCTAATTGGGCTTGCCAAACTGGCCCCTATAGGTCCCCTAAAATTTTGCTGTCTGGGTAGCTACAGAAATAGGCTATATGCACAGGATGGGAGGGTTAATATTATTATTGGTCCGGGGTTAATGTCATAGGCTAAATCGGAGTATTTGTCCGGGAGTTTTGTCCAGGAAGGAAATGAATATGACTGTTTTTCCGGATCGCTCACCCAAAGGTGATTGCCGAAAATTTTCCTCAAAATGGAAATCTGATCAATGAAAATATTTTTTTATCTAGGCTATATAGAAGCGGGATCAATGAAAAGATCCTGATGAAGCAAAACTGTATCGATGAAAAGATTTCTGATGAAATAAAACTGGAGAAAGTTCGAGAGAACACAGGGACAGAAATTCTTCAGTGTTAGAGTTGTAGACAATGTCATATGGAACGGTTTGGATGACAGCAGTGGTCGGTGGACACGGTCACAGCGTCTAAAAGGGTGTCACGACAACTCGTCTACCGACAACTCGTCTAACGACAAGTGGTCTCCGGACAATTCGTCTACGACAACTGGTCTACGACAACTGGTCTACGACAACTGGTCTACGACAACTGGTCTACGACAACTGGTCTACGACAACTGGTCTACGACAACTGGTCTACGACACGAGTTGTCGGTAGACCAGTTGTCGTGGAACCGTCTAAAAGGAAGCTAGGAAAATTGGGCTACTAAAATGTTCCAGGTTAATTTGCAGCGGTTCTAACACAGAACCCAACGTATTCTGAACCACTTAAAACCTATGTTATGTTATGCTAACTGGAGCTAGACAAAACAGTGCGTGTTATTAAAATAGAACCTGAATTTATAAAAACATGTTGCTCAGATAGAAGCTGGACAGATAAAACGAATTTTGTCCAAATGGAAACTGGATTGATGAAAAGGATTCCTCATTATAAGTAGCAGTGAAACAGACTAAAAATGATCATGCTGTGCCTAGCAGTTATAAATCCAAGGGCTAAAGCAACGGGGAACGGACATTAGCCCCCCGGACAAAAGCCCCCGGACATAAGCCCCCGGACATTATCCCCCCCGGACAAAAGCCCCCCGAGGTAGGACATTAGCCCCCCAGTCTATGATATCTTTACCTAAAAATGATGCACAAAATGTAACAACAGGCCTAAGTTAAGAGAATATCTATACATTGTACTTTAGTTTAGCATTGTAATAGCCTATATTATGCTAATTGAAGGTTTATTATGTAGCCTATATTATAAAACATTTAAAGGCATTAATTGTAGAACGACGCGAACAACTCATTGTGTAAAGTCTCTCACATATGCAAAAATTATAAGTCCAAGGTTTGTGAAATCTAGATAAAAGTTTAATGCCTAACTGACGTTAACAAACCCAAAACTGACACTAAAAAGTAGGCCTACTTACTGTATACGATTCCCATTCGTTCATTTCTCTAATGTATTGAATCTAATGTTGAATTGAAACGACGCTTCTAATTAAGTCTACGAAACTAAGACGTAGCCTAACTGACGTTAACAAACCTTTGTTTGACACTAAACAAATAGACTGTATAGGCCCTATACGATTCCCCATTGGTTCGTTTCAAATCTAAGTCTATAGGCCTATACTGACACAATTAGGACCTAAACGACACTAATTAAGAACTTTCGTTTGCATGTGGATGCCAGTAACAAGTCATCAGTAACGGCACTATTCCATGATTTGCATATGGGGGGCTTTTGTCCGGGGTAGGGCTGCCAACTTTTGATTTTGCCATTCCGGAACAATCGTAGTCACTCAATATGTCATTACCAATTTACACCGTCCATTAGGCCTATAATAATTGTAATTATTGCATGTAAATTTAACAAATTTTGTGTATCCCGGTAGAAGACATAAAATCCACCAAAAATAGTCGATAATAAATGCAGATAAATTTTCAAAATAAAAGTGGCATATTTAAGACGACAGTCAGCTTCAAGAAGAGAGCGTTAATTTTTAACTTCCAGTAACCTAGCTAGACCTTCCAGAGTAGGCCTAACTACCTATAGGTTTGCAACCTTTCGTTATGCATGTAGTTTGCAGATCTTTGTCATTTTATTAGGTCTGTCACTGCATGGAGAGCATAATTAGGCGTAGGCCTATAGGCTACCTCTCTCAAACTTATACTTCTGCTGAAGTTTAAGCAGTTCCAGGGTATTGAGCACAAAGTCGCAGAAATCAGCACATGCTATGTTAAAATTTATATTTTGTCCGCAGTTGCGCTTTAGCAAGTTTATTGATGCTTAGGAAATTGCGATTGTTAGACAACAGGTCATCTATAGCTTTAGGCTGAAGTAGCTGAACGGTATCGTAAAATGCGTTGGAAATGGACTGGCGTAGGACACAATACTACTAAGTGTCGGTGCATGGTTTGTAAAGTTTTGAAGACTTCAACCTATTTTCAGTCATGAACGTAAGTTCTGGTAGAGCTCACAACGCAAAATCTTCGTACAAATTGTCGAGTTTAGTGTCAAAATAAAACCATTTTGTGTATTGAACTTCTACAGCAAATTCCGGGACAATTTGAGATCAATCCGGGACACGGGACGCACAGGGTCGATTCCGGGACTGTCCCGGCGAATCCGGGACGGTTGGCAGCCCTAGTCCGGGTTGCATTTAATGAATGTACACATGGAAATTGAACCAAGGTAGGCCCGCAACCAATCAGACAATGAGCTTGAATTTGCCTCATGAATATTCATGTTAGACCTCTAGCCATAAGTAAGAAATATACGAATGAGCTTCGGAACTTCATATTTTTTAAGAATAATTCGCTTCAATAAGCATATAACTCGGTATGAAAAGAGTTCTCGTCATACATGCATGTAAGTGATATTGTGATCTTGTGACATTGTGCGTGTGCAAGCAAATTTGGAACAAAACGTGATTCTTTTGAACGAAGCGCTGTTAAGTCAGTAGAAACTTGATTTCTATTTTTAGAACGGAAAATCCGTGTTGGAAATTGGATCGTTTATTAAGGAACTTTATACAAGAAAATAGGGTGTCTAACGACAAAATTTTAAAATGCTTTTCAAATACATCTGTCTAACTCCGTCACTGCGAATACCAGTCCCATACCTGAATAAAGAAGGAGGGCGTCGCTAGTGAGCTTCGTTATCACACAGTGACGCTAAACTGCAAAATATGATCATATATAATATTACATATCTGCAGATTCTGTGAATAGAAACAGCTGCAACTAACTAATCACCTTGATCATCCATCCTCAAAACAAAACTACTCGACCTGAAACGGAAGCTGGATTAAGGTATTTATATCTCTGAAATGGAAGCTGGATTAAGGTATCTCTGTATGTGAAGTGGAAGCTGGATTAAGGTATTTATATCTCTAAAATGGAAGCTGGATCAAGGTAATTTTATATCTGAAATAGAAGCTGGATTAATGATAAAACGCTTGAAAAATGGAAGCTGGAATAAGTTTTTTCTATATCTGAAATGGAAGCTGGAATAGGGTATTTTTATATATGAAGTGGAAGCTGGGCTAATGAAAAACGCTAGAGAAATGGAAGCTGGATGAAGGTTCCTTATAGCTGGATTGACGACAATAACGCTTGAAAAATGGAAGCTAGGTTAAGATATTTTTTATATATCTTCAATTGAAGCTGGATGAAGGTATATTTATATCTGAAAAAGAAGATGGAACGACTTTCCAGCTGAAATGGAAGCGGATGCATGTTGAAATACATGAATGAAAATCAACAATCCAATTTCCATTTCTTAAGCTTTTTATCATTCATCCAGCTTCTATTTCAGATATATAATAACCTTCATCCAGCTTCTAATTAAGGTATAAAATGCCTTGATCCCGCTTCCATTTCTTAAGCTTTTTTATCATCCATCCACCTCCAATTTAATCAAAAAGATTTTCATGAATCCACCTACAATTTAAGGCAAGATATTTTCATCCATCCAGCTCCAATTTAAGCAAGGACATTTTAATCAATCCAGCCCCAATTTAAGCAAGGACATTTTAATCAATCCAGCTCCAATTTAAGGCAAGGCATTTTAATCAATCCAGCTCCAATTTAAGGCATGACACTTTCATCTATCCAGCTCCAATTCAGGGCAGGACATTTTCATCAATCCAGCTTCTACTTTAGGTATGAAAATACTTATTCTGGTTTCCTTCACTCCAACCGCTAAAATTTTAGCAAGACGATTTTAGTCAATCTAAATCCGACTTCTATCTAAAATTGAAGCATTTTCATCAATCCAACTTCTAGTTAGCAACGCGATTATTTCGTGTAACCATTTTCAATTTTAAAAATTCATTTTTACAAGCATTATTTTCATTCATGCAACTTCATTCAGGAAACGTTCTTCGGGGAAAGAGTAGGCCTATCTAAAGAATGATTGATTGGTATAACGGCACTTCTGCACAGAATAATCATTTCGCAGATTCGGCGAGTTAAACAAAAATCACTGTTTACAACAGATTCCTGCTATTTACCGAACTAACGCAACCCAATTGACTTAATGAATATTCAATATGCAGTAAATGTTGAATATTCATAGCGCAGTAAATGTCATTATTGAAATGGCGACAGCTGATTTGTTGCGAGTGTCCCTTGGTTCAATTTCCATGTGTACTTTCATTAAATGCGTCCGGGGGGCTAATGTCGTATACCCAAAATCGGGGGCTTTTGTCCGGGGGGGCTAATGTCCGAGGGGGTTAATGTCCTACACCCAAAGCAACACGGGAAAAGCCGAGTCATATCGCCTTAATTTTAAAACTACTATTTTCTGTCATTTTTGATATTATTAGAAAGATGTTGACAAGCTATTGTTCCTTGGGTCACAATTGCAAATTTTACGCCATGTTCAAAATCAACAAGTGACGTGCTAGCTTTTGTGGATCCACGTGTAGAGGCCCCGAATGGGCCCTGGTACGACCCTGTTAAACCGATAATTTACGTTCGTGGTACGACTTACAATCAGTAGCGGCGCCAGGGGGCCAAGTCCCCCAAAAAAGCCATCCGGTTTTTTGCATGCAAAAATGAAACATGCCCTTGATTAGCCCCCCCTCGTAAAACTGAAACATGTGCATGAGATACATGTAATTTCAAGATTTCGTCCAAATGACTAAATAAGTCGTCAGAACTTTTGGCGGATGAAAATGGAAACATTTCCATGAGATTTCGACCAGATGAGTAAAAAAGGTCGTCAGAACTTTTGGCGGATGAAAATGGAAACATTTCCATGAGATTTCGACCAGATGAGTAAAAAAAGGTCGACAGAACTTCTGACTGATGAAAATGGAAACATTTCCATGAGATTTCGACCAGATGAGTAAAAAAGGTCGTCAGAACTTTTTGGTGGATGAAAATGGAAACATTTCCATGAGATTTCGACCAGATGAGTAAAAAAAAGGTCGACAGAACTTTTGGCGGATGAAAATGGGAACATTTCCATGGAATTTCGACCAGATGAGTAAAAAAGGTCGTCAGAACTTTTGGCGGATGAAAATGGAAACATTTCCATGAGATTTCGACCAGATAAGTAAAAAAAGGTCGTCAGAAATTTTGACGAACGAAAATGAAGAATTTCCTATGCGAGGATTCAGTCCCCCAAAACCGAAATCCTGTCACCGCCACTGCTTATATAATCAAAATAACAAACTCTAATCAATACAATATTATGCTACTAATACATGCAGTGCAAACTCACAGAATTAAAAACGAATGCTGTAAGAATAATACAGATATATATAGGCCAAGGCTTTAGCATTGATGGTGCACCGACTATAGCATAATGGGAACAGGACAGAAACCGGCCCATATTATATCTGCCAATACCCAATGACCACCCACCCACAGTGATTTCGCAATGAATTTAAAAGCTATAATGTGAGTCAATATAGGACTAATTAACGAACAACAAAAGGTTAGATTTTAACCAAATATCAATTGATTCAACAGCATGCATTATAAGTTAAGAGGGAATTTCAGTAAATTGCAAAGCCACAAAATTATAGGTGTAATTGAGGTGTCATTTTTTTAGACGGGGTAGGGCAGTATCTGCTGTTGGATGAAGCAGATTCTTTCTTTAACTGGTGACGGTGACACAACCCTTTTCAGGAGAGACATAGGTTAAGGAGTAGTTGATAATGGAATTTCGGTCCATGCTGTGGCTCCCATATCCAGCCTACTAATGCTGACTAAGGAGATTGCGTACAAATCAACCAAAAACAACCAGCTGCTGATTAGGTGTGCACAATCACTTATAATTTCTTAAAATGAAATTGCCTGGTCTCTTTGGGTAGGCTTTTCGACATACTCCAAGTTGAATTAGACATTTTAAAAATTAACAAAGCATTACTAATTGTCAAAATATCAATGTTTCTATTCCGTTGTCTACAATGATGTTTTCGTCAACGGCTGACTTGTAAGGCTTTCATAAGGTCTATATCACCTCACCTGTGCATGCTCAATGCTCCCAATCAATGATTCTCTATTGGTAACGATCAAACATAGCGTCTAACACTTAATTCAAGGAGATTCAGGCAAATAAGCTATTTTTAATAATACAAGATTGACACAACAACAAGCTAAATACCAATAGTCTAAAATAGAATGAAACATGATGCATTGATGCACGGCTAACTATTCTCTTTAAATAAATAGTCCAGCAAAGGCATTTATACAGCAATATTTCATATTTAACAACACACAACTGTCATTTAGTGGAACCCGGAAAGAAAACCTAAGTGCTCTTTCAGCTACAATAGCAAAAAATCACATGAGCAGTAGGCCTATAGAAACATCTTAGATATGCAGTAGGGTAAGTGGGGGCAAGTTGACAGGGTTAAGAGTTTTTTGGCCCCTGATCATTTTCTTTGATGCCAACAAAGTTGGGTTTTTTCCACAACGTATTGATTGATAACACCTACATTATAGCACAAAATCAGGCATAACAAAATATTCTAAGTTTGCTAAAAATGAACTTTAAAATTTTATAAAAGTCAACCAACTTGCCCCTGTGCTGGGGCAAGTTGGTTGCCTGCTTGGGGCAAGTTGGTTGACAATCTAGACATACAATTCTTCTATTTTCAATGATGGAAAGTTGGTGGTCCCAAGCTTAGGATTGTGGTTGTTTTAGTTTTAAAACCTTCAGCATTAATAAAGATGTAAGAAAAAAATTACATCAGTAAATTAGCAAGGTAGTGTTCTTGGTTATCAACAAAAGTCTCAAACTATTTAAATTTGTGTTGGAAAATTCAGTCTTGATAAAGACGATAGATAAATTTCTTGAATAAAATGGCAATATCTAAAAATTGCAAATCTAAAAAAGTCGCAAATAAAGCTTCCATGTCCTTCATAGGCTGAACACGCTACACGTCACCAGGTTTGGCACTGGTCGCGCCCCGCCAACT
Source organism: Lumbricus terrestris (assembly GCA_949752735.1). Lineage (NCBI taxonomy): Eukaryota > Metazoa > Annelida > Clitellata > Crassiclitellata > Lumbricidae > Lumbricus > Lumbricus terrestris. Next base: position 3,912,163 of record OX457051.1, on the reverse strand, counting down.
TGCCCCCGCCATCTTGCCCCCACAGGGGCACCAAACAAAACCCGGGAGCTATGATTTGTATACTGGTGATTTGGAAACACAAAATACATCAGTAACGACTCAAGATAAATGCTTAACAAAACGACCTATTTCTCAATTTTTTTGCCTTCATGGGGATTAAGATAAACGTTATTTTATAACCACGAAATGTGTTAAGAGGTAGATAGGAAACGCTAATTTCAAGGAAAAAACAGCAATCGAAGCACCTTAGCACGTTGTCGCAATTCCCCAAAAGAACGAGCTTGTTTTCTTCTTTACTACATATCCTGTTAGACTGGTTTCCTGCCACGCGTTATAATTTTATAGCGCAACAATCATCTTGCCCCGGCCGTCAACTTGCCCCCACTCACCCTACCTTTGGATTCTCTACATCAAAAGAAATGAAATTGGTATGGTGATACAATTTATGTATATATTATAACTGGTACTGGTTAAAATAATTTTAATTAATTAAACTTAAAAGTTTAGTCGCGGTTACTTCATTAATTTCAATCAATTTGGTTTATATTGCATAATTCCGAGAAACCTGCAAAAATTTGTAGTCACTGAACAAGTGTATAAATCATTAAAAATCTTTACAGCGATGGAAATAGCAAACTTTGTCGCCATCCTATATTTTTCTATAATCATCCACATCAAACACAAAACGATAGCTTAATTTAATATTCATAAGTTTCATGTTATCTCTGTTCACGATGTTGTTTACTCTGGAAGTGGATGCTTTAGATCCGGAATAAGGTCAGAGAACTAATCGAGCAACTCAAAAACCTGACTGATTCAATTTTTAACTATTAATCTGTAAATTAATGGCTAAAATTCGAAGTCGCAATATATATTATGATTCTCAGACCTCTTCGATTAGAACCCTTAATTTGTCACGAATGAAAATATTTTTTTAAACTGTGCATAATTGTGCTCAATTATAGGTCAGCACAAGTCAATAAATAATTCGTCAGATGGAGAAAATCGATGGCTAGAACAATGCTCTTCAAATCCCTTCTCTGTTTCAATCAATTTGTCACATATACCGCATGCAAAAGAATTTGAGAAAGACGCTTTTGTATACACAGAAAGTTTGACTCTACTTATAGTCATACAGTCCCCATCTCTAATTTTACGCAAAGGTCCTGAAATTCCACTACAGCCAGGATATATGTTCTTTGATGAACCTTCATTTCTTTCATCAGAAACACTTGTGTTACTACATGTGAAGAAACGACGAGACACGCTAGCAGTTAACTCAGTTCCAATTCTGTGATCCTGTGGCTGGGTTCCCGCATGGAGTTCAAACTGCTTTGCTGAAGAACTGCTCTTGGTATAAGATTTATTGCATGTGAATTGCTTCTCAATTGCATGCTGAATTCTTCGGTGTTTCGTTAGACTTGAATTTTGTGTGAATCTTATGTTACAAACATCACATATATATGGTTTTTCACCAGAATGTGATGTCATGTGCATTTTCAAATGACAACCTCGAGCAAACGTTTTCTTACATAACTGGCATACGTATGGTCTTTCACCAGTATGTGTTCTCATGTGACGACTCAGAAGACCAGCATATGCAAATGATTTATGACATAACTGGCACACACACGGTTTTTCGCTAGTGTGTGTCTTCATATGCGTTTTAAGATAACCATCAAGGGCAAATGATTTCTTACACAGGTGGCACATGTATGGTTTTTGATCATTATGTGTTTTCATGTGTTGTAGAGTTGACATTACTATGTGCTTTAGTAGGCCTAATAGTTAGATTTAAGTAGATGATGTTTTATTATTAGATCTATGTTCAACTGAAATTGTATGTTGGTTATGTAGACTATTATATATATATATATTTCGGCGGAGTTGGCTACCCTCACCCTTTGCGGAGTGGTTCCACTCGCTTCCTGCTTCTCACGACCCGAATGACCCCGGGGTCGAAGAGAGTCGGATGACCCCGACGACCTGGGCGTAGTGAAGAATGTTCACACCCCCTCCACCTACCCTGGCGGAGTGGCACCCCTTTCTGGCGTCCTACAGCCCTAGCGTGGGGGAGAAGAAGGGGACTGGAGGGAAAATATAGCCTACACCAACGGCGGATCGGAAGAAAAAGACCAGTCGAAGTCGGGACGGCAGAGAGGAGGGAACGGAGAACGACGGGTGTTCGAGCGATCAACAGAACTCTCGTCGAACAACTCGTCTACAGACCGCGGGTCTAACGTCAACGGACCGGTTGTCGAGACACCGCGTTCGAACGGACTAGAATCTTAAGCCTGTGCGCCCGATACGACGAGCGGAGTATTATAGTCGGGACGATGCTCGACCCGCTCTGAAGGGAACAGGAGCATTTTCTTCATTTGGACTCTGCCGACGGAATCTTCCAGGTATTCACTTAGTAGTGATAGACTATCGCTCTAACGACCAGTTTTCGGCGGAGCGAATTGTGTTGCGGACAATATACTACACCTTCATCGATCCATGCAGGATACGTAGCCTACTACACGCCACACCACGACCATCCATGCGGACCGTTGCCTCGTCGCCCTCCCCACGCGCCACTCCGCCGCCCCCGGGGGTCCACGGTATTGTGTATTGTGTATTTTTTAAAACATTGGATTCATAGATACATGTTGTCGTCATCATGGACGTATGATTCAAATCGAACCTTTTAAGATTTTAATACCTTTGGACTTTTCCGGTTTCTATGCATCGATTGGATAATTTCACTTTCATTCATCCATCAAATCATTCGCAATTCACTCATTCATTCGGTCGTTCATTCAGTTAAACTATCTTACACGATACGAATAATATGCCTATGTAAAATTGTCATGAACCAATTATAATATGTTTTCCCTTCTTTTAAAATTCTGACTCCGAGTCTGTTCAAATTTATCTATAACTCCTCATTATATATCCCGGTTGGTCTGAAGGTAACCCGATAAGGCCACTAAATTAGATAGGACCACAACAATTGGCGAGCCTGCCAGGAGGAGGGCCCACGTCACTGCATTTGGTCGCCCAGCAGGGAGCATTAATTAATTTATTGTTCTGGCTGCTGGTGGTTAATTCCATTGAGGTGCTTCCTCGCGAAGATCTACTTCATACGACTGACTGAGTGATATTTATGTTTGTGATCCTTTTAATTGCGGCTGGGTCCTTTTACCTCATAGTCGGGATTCGAGGTGACAAGTTTACTTGATCTCATATCAAGCGAGAGTAGCCTATACGATTCAGACGGATGTAGATGATCAGGTCTTACAGAGCATTGGGAATATTATTTTGATCCCGTTAGGATAAGTTTCTGTGATTGATTATTATAGTAGGCTTAGGAATTGAGAAGTTCATTGGTTTGTTTTGATATAAGAGAGCGAATTGAATAGTCACATTCTGTCAGTCTCATTGCGTCTGCCTCGTTAAGCATGGAGATTTCTGCTTTAACTGCGGCAGGTAAAGAATTAGGCCTTTCAGGCGATGAGCTAAGAATTTTCGTTGGCGAACAGCAGGCAGCTGCACGCGAAGAGCGCCGGCTGGCCCGTGAGTTAGAATCGCAGGAAAGAGAGAGAGAAGGACGAGAAAAGGAGAGGGAACTAGAAAGAATAGAAAGAGAAAAGGAGAGGGAAAGACTTGAAAGAGAAAAAGAAGTAGAAAGATTAGACAAAGAAAAGGAGAGGGAAAGAGAAGAGAGAGAAAGAGAAAGGGAGAGGGAAAGAGAAGAAAGAGAAAGGGAAAGGCAAGAAGCCGAAAGAGAAGCCGTTCGCCGACACGAGTTGGAGGTGCTAAGGCTAAAAGCCTCGGTCATCGCACGGGACCGTGAGGAATTGGAAGACGAGGGTCATAGCAATAGCAGTGGCATAAATGATAGATATAGTATCTCAGGCAGAGGAGGTAAGCTGCCTAAACTGCCGTCATTCGATGAGAATCGTGATAATATCGATTCTTATTTGAAACGATTCGAACGGTACGCGGACAGCATGGATTGGAAGGTGGAACGGAGACCATTGTATTTGTCCTCTCTGCTTACTGGCAGTGCATTAGAAGTGTTTTCTAGGCTAAGCGCAGAGCAGGCAAATGACTACACCGCATTGAAACATGCTCTTCTTGAGAGATACCAACTGAACGCAGAAGGCTTCAGAAAACGATTCTACGGCGCTAAGCTCGAGACAGCAGAAACCATTCCCCAGTTTCTAGCCAGAATAGATGGGTACTGGGCCCGGTGGCTTGACTTGGAGGGTGTAGAGCAATCATATGAAGGAGTGAAGGAAGTCATTCTCAGAGAAAGGGTTTTGTCTGCTTTGCCTATGGAGGCATCGGTTTACATCAAGGAGCGCGCGGAAAAGAGAATTGAGAAGATAACAGAATTAGCCCAGAGTTTCATAGACGCCCATAAGGAAGACGACAGTGGGGGTAGATATTCAAATGAGGAAACCTTTGACCGACAGCGCCAGACGGTGGCAATAAATCAAGTAGGGCGCGAGCAGCTGGGCCAGAGGAGACCGGACATCAGGCAGCAGCAGAGGGCGGGACCAGGTCAGAGGCTCTGCTTTATATGCTCTAGCCCCTCCCATATAGCATCACAATGCAACTACGCCTTCAAGAGGCAGCAACAGGGTGACACGCAAGCAGACAATTTATCCCCCCATCAGCAGAGTGGCGGGGGAGAACCCCACACGGCATCACTAGTGCAGGTTGACAGGCAAGGAGAAGAGGGTACTAGTAGCGGGGCGGAGCCGCGAGGCCCCAACGGTGTTGCCTACGCCTTGTGCGTTGCCCACAATAGAGCAGGTTGTTCGCATTGTATGAAATACTGCCACAGACCGGATGTCCCAGCCGGTGGCCAAGCGGTCTTTGAGGTATATCAGACCGGAGGCGGGATGCCCAGATTCAGGGCCCTGCTAGACAATAAACGGGCCGACTGCATTAGGGATTCTGGCTGTACAACGGTCATAGTGAGAAAGTCGCTAATCGACCCCACCAGGCTAACAGGAAGATTAAGGATCTGTAGGCTAGCGGACGGGACTGAGGTTGACTGTCCAGAAACAGAAGTGGACATAGTATCACCTTTCTTTCAGGGTAAGACACTGGCCCTATGCATGAATAATCCCGCGGCCGACCTGCTCATAGGCAACATCAAGGGGGCATCCCTCCACCCGGCACGTGCTAGTCGCAACATACCGGCGTACGCAGGGACTGAAACCAGCGCAAAGAGAAGCGAGGGAGGATACAGGTCCTGTGTGGCGGGTGATAGACGCGGCCATATGAGGTCTAATGCCACAAATTGGAGAGATAAACATGCTGATATCGGGCTCAATGATAGGATGAGATACAAAGGAGATTGTTTAGACTGGCGACGGCCGAGCCAGAGATTAAGGTCGAGAGCGGATGCGGATGGTGACGTAAGAACGTTAGGTCTGGAGAAAATTTGGAATAATGGATCACGGATAAGAAAGACATGGCTAAACTCGAGAAGGAGAGTTTCTGAGTCTAAGAGAGGCAATGATGTGGTGGACTGGTGAACATCGAGGTAATGGTCAACTCGGCGAGATTTGATATATCAAATCTTCTAAATATGGGGGGCCATTGTTGTAGAGTTGACATTACTATGTGCTTTAGTAGGCCTAATAGTTAGATTTAAGTAGATGATGTTTTATTATTAGATCTATGTTCAACTGAAATTGTATGTTGGTTATGTAGACTATTATATATATATATATTTCGGCGGAGTTGGCTACCCTCACCCTTTGCGGAGTGGTTCCACTCGCTTCCTGCTTCTCACGACCCGAATGACCCCGGGGTCGAAGAGAGTCGGATGACCCCGACGACCTGGGCGTAGTGAAGAATGTTCACACCCCCTCCACCTACCCTGGCGGAGTGGCACCCCTTTCTGGCGTCCTACAGCCCTAGCGTGGGGGAGAAGAAGGGGACTGGAGGGAAAATATAGCCTACACCAACGGCGGATCGGAAGAAAAAGACCAGTCGAAGTCGGGACGGCAGAGAGGAGGGAACGGAGAACGACGGGTGTTCGAGCGATCAACAGAACTCTCGTCGAACAACTCGTCTACAGACCGCGGGTCTAACGTCAACGGACCGGTTGTCGAGACACCGCGTTCGAACGGACTAGAATCTTAAGCCTGTGCGCCCGATACGACGAGCGGAGTATTATAGTCGGGACGATGCTCGACCCGCTCTGAAGGGAACAGGAGCATTTTCTTCATTTGGACTCTGCCGACGGAATCTTCCAGGTATTCACTTAGTAGTGATAGACTATCGCTCTAACGACCAGTTTTCGGCGGAGCGAATTGTGTTGCGGACAATATACTACACCTTCATCGATCCATGCAGGATACGTAGCCTACTACACGCCACACCACGACCATCCATGCGGACCGTTGCCTCGTCGCCCTCCCCACGCGCCACTCCGCCGCCCCCGGGGGTCCACGGTATTGTGTATTGTGTATTTTTTAAAACATTGGATTCATAGATACATGTTGTCGTCATCATGGACGTATGATTCAAATCGAACCTTTTAAGATTTTAATACCTTTGGACTTTTCCGGTTTCTATGCATCGATTGGATAATTTCACTTTCATTCATCCATCAAATCATTCGCAATTCACTCATTCATTCGGTCGTTCATTCAGTTAAACTATCTTACACGATACGAATAATATGCCTATGTAAAATTGTCATGAACCAATTATAATATGTTTTCCCTTCTTTTAAAATTCTGACTCCGAGTCTGTTCAAATTTATCTATAACTCCTCATTATATATCCCGGTTGGTCTGAAGGTAACCCGATAAGGCCACTAAATTAGATAGGACCACAACATCATGTGTGTTAAGACATAATAATGACTAGAAAATGATTTCTTACACAGCTGGCATTTGTACGAATTTTCGCCAGTATGGGTTTTCAAGTGTATTTTCAGAGAATTATCAAATGAAAATGATTTATGACATAGCTGGCACATGTATGGCTTTTCTCCATTATGAACGTTCATGTGCACTTTCAGAGAACTACCAACAGAAAATGATTTCTGACAGATTTGGCACTTGTATGGCCTTTCGCCAGTATGGGTTCGCATGTGGCTTTTCAGACCACTTGAAACAGAAAACGATTTCTGACATAGTTGACAAATGTATGGCTTTTCGCCAGTATGTGTTCTCATGTGCATTTTCACATGCCATCGATCAGCAAATGATTTCTGACATACTTGGCACATGTGTGACTTCTCACCAGTATGGATTCTCATATGCGTTCTCAGATGACTTCTTCTTCTTCTTCTTCAAGATCCATGGGCTGATAGCCCGTAGGTGTCCACTGCGCACTTGACTACTCTTCTCCATAATTCCCGATCCTTTGCTCGATGTGTTAACTCTTGTATGTTTATTCCACACCACTCTTCTATGTCCTGCAGCCATTCCCTGCATGGTCTTCCCTTCCTCCCTGCTCCCTCCATGATTCCTATCATTACCTGCTTTATCTTTCTACCATCACCCATTCTACAGATGTGTCCGAATAGTTGTAATTTCCTTTTGATTATTGTTTCTATCATATCTGATTTGCTGTTAAGTCTTCTTCGCACTTCTACGTTAGTTATTTTCTGTGTCCACTTTATTTGTAGTATTCTTCTGTAACAATACATTTCGAACGCTAGTATCCTCCTTTTGTCTTCCTTTTTTAATTGATTATTTCAGATGACTACGTTGAGTAAATCTTTTCTGACATAGCTGACATGGGTATGGTTTTTCACCAGTGTGGGTTCTCATATGCAATTTCAGATAACCATCTTCAGCAAATGATTTCTGACATATATGGCAGCTGTATGGCCTTTCAACAGAATGTCTTCTTATAATATGCGTTTGCAGATGACAATATCGAGCAAACGACTTTTGACATAACTTGCATTTATTTGGCTTTTCACCAGAATGTGTTCTGAGATGACGTTTCATATAACTGTAACAGTCAAATGATTTATGACATAGCTCACACCGGAATGGCTTTTCGGCATTACCAGTATGCGTTTCCATGTGAGTTTTCAGTTTACTGTGCTTAACAAACGATGCCTGACATGTTTGGCATCTGTATTGATTTTCTCCCATATCGTTTCTCATATTCGCCATCAGACTTCACACTTAATTGATTATTTCACAGTTTCATCCACCATGGGTTCTTTGAAGGAATCTCAGATGGCCACCTGTAGACAACCGTTTCAGAAACGATTAACATCCTGGTGGTTTTAATTGATTCGTTTGTGACTCTCCAATGACCAGATTCAAGACAATGAGTTTTGGTGTAAACTGCAAGGTAGTTGACTGAGTTAGAGTTTCTGCAATTGCTGTTGTCATAGCCTTTACAACACCAGCAGTAACCACTTTCTCACACTTAAGATGACTTCATTTCCGTTCTCATTTCAAATTCCAACAAAAGGTTCATCCATTAGAAGTAGACATTTTTCGAGCTAAGAAAATTATAAAGTACATTACCAAAAAAAATACTCTATGACGAAGTAATGTAGCTCTTCAACCTTTGTATAACAGTAAGCCTTTTGGTATTGTTTCAACAGAGGATGAATTAGCGGACATTTATAAAAATCGTAGACAGAAACATCCAGTATAATGTTCCTGATTAATTAATCTTGCAACAGAATCTTGAAAATCTTGAGCGCTAACGCAACGTTGATCGTCTTCCTCATGTATTATGCTAAAATGAACAGTAAGAATTCATTTTTTATATTTCCTCAATATAAACAAAATGTTATTAGTTCTTATTGCAGTACAACGACTGTTCTCAATTCTATGCTGATTAACTATTTAGTAATGGAGGCAAAGCACAGTTCCAGTTCATTACCTAATTTCATGCTTACAAGTTTACTTCTCAAAACCCCTTACGCTGCAGATTCATCTAAAAACAGACTAGCATCTTAAATATTGATGATTCACACCACATCCAGGTACATATTACATGAAAAAATTGTCATTATATAATTGTTTGATTGTTTAACATCGGACATCATTTGAAAAACATATATAGGCCTATTAGGTCGCTATAAGAAATGAAATTTATCGGAGCTACTTTGATAATTTTATAATCTAATATAAATAAGCATCTGTTTAAACTACTGAAAGGCCTTTATGTGGATCAAGAGGCGGTAATAAGAACTGAATATGGAGACACAGGGAATTTTAAAATAAGGAAAGGAGTGAGGCGGGGTGCATTCTGTCCCCTTTCCTGTTCAATCTGTATGCCGAGAGAATTATGAGGAGGGCTGGATTGGAGGAGGTAACAGAGGGGGTAAGGATAGCGGGGAAAATACTGAATAATTTGAGGTACACCAATGATATGACATTATTGGCAGGGAAGAGGGACGACTTGGCCGAGTTAATAAGAAGAGTCAGGAAGGAAAGCGAAAAGGCGGGACTATACTTCAATGTAAACTAAAGAAAACAAAGGTTATGACAACTGCAACATGGGAAAACTTTGAGGTGGATGGAGAAACGATAGAGGTAGTATCGAGCTTCACATTCCTGTGATCTATGATAGAGAAGGAGGGAAGAAGTGATATGGAAATAAGGCGGAGGGTAACAATGGGGAAAACGGCAATGAACGGTCGGGGAAGGATTTGGAAGGATAAATACGTGAGTAGGGAGACAAAGAAAAGATTGGTAAGAGCACTGCTCTTCCTAGTGGTCCTATATGGATGCGAAACATGGACAAAGACACGGGATATGGAAAGTAAAATCAATGCGTGCGAGATGTGGATTTGGAGAAAGATGCTAAGGATTTCATGGACGGAGAAGAGAACTAACGAATCGGTGTGCGGGGAGCTCGGAATAGAGAGGGAGGTAACACTGCAGCAAACAGCAACTTGGAGGAAATTGAGCTACTTCGGCCATGTGATGAGATCTAATGGTTTGGAAAAGGAGCTGATGACGGCATGCGGTGAGGGAAGGAAGAGATGCGGAAGACCAAGGAAGAGATGGTTGGAGGTATCCACTCAATACCGCGCATACAATACTGCGATGTGCACTACCGCGCACGATCATAACCGCATACAAGTATTTCAACATGCATCCAGCTTCTATTTCATATCAAAAATACCTTCATCCAGCTTCTAATTTTCATGCGTTATTTTCATCAATCCAGCTTCTATTTCATATCTAAAAAACCCTTCATCCAGCTTCTAGTTCTCATGCGTTATTTTCATCAATCCAGCTTCTATTTCATATCTAAAAATACCTTCATCCAACTTCTATTTAAGCGGTGTCACAACTACTGTTCTACAGACAACGCGTCAAACGACAACTGTTCTACAGACAAATGGCCCAGCACTTGAGAAATGGAAGCTGGATTAAATTATTTTAAAGGTGAAATACAAGCTGGATTGATGAAAATAACTCATGAGAAATAGAAGCTTTTTTCATCAATCCAGCTTCTATTTATTCGTGATTTCTTTTCACCTCCCTAGATTCTATTTAGACAACTATTTGCGGTCACAGTGCCTGACGTTCCATTCGCAGAACTCTTTCCAAATCTTGTTTCACTTACAGTCATGGCCATAAGTTTGAACTCAGTAAGATTTTTCGTGTTTTTTGTGAAAAGTGTAATTATTTGAGGAATATAATACATCCATAGAGTGTTATCCATTGTCTGAAGATTACACACAGTGCCAGTCATGCTTCCTGCTAGATTTCAATATTTACAATGAAATCCCTTGTTTTTAAATCACTAATGACATAAATCACTAATGACATAGAAATCACTAAAGTCATAAAAATCACTAATGACATAGAAATCACTAAAGACATAAAGATCACTAATGACATAGAAATTACAAATAACATAGAAATCACTAATGACATAGAAATCACTAATAACATAGAAATCACTAATTAATGACATAGAAATCACTAATGACATAGAAATCACTAATGACATAAAAATCACAAATGACATAGAAATCACTAAAGAAATAAAAATCACTAATGACATAGAAATCACTAAAGACATAAAAATCACTAATGACATAGAAATTACTAATGACATAGAAATCAATAATGACATATAAATCACTAATAACATAGAAATCACTAATGACATAAATTAACGACAACGTGAATATTTAGGTCAAAATCTTACTGAGTTCAAACTTATGGCCATGACTGTACATCGGGGTATTATACATCACGAAAGGTCTCCTCTCACTAAAAGACAAGTCAAACATCCAAGCATACTACCTTGACCACCCTTGCCTTGATTTCGCCAATTTTTCAAGCATATCAGATCTTCATGTCGAAATTGGCTACAATACACACAGCATTTTTTGGCTTACACAGTGCTTCATGCTCAAACTCTCTAGCCCTGTTCGGTCATCTTCACTGGCTTCCTATTGTATTGAAAACGTGATTTAAGCTGGCCTTTCTGACCTATAGAACCATTGTGACAAGTAGCCTACTCCTATATACCTTCAACCATTATTTCAACATCCCGCCTCACAGTCTCACATCCATGTATAAGTTTTTGGGTAATCAGGTATTGTAGTGTCGTAAATTATTCACTCACTGCACCGACCCGTACCAGAAATAGTTGGATATTGGAACGAATTTTTGCCCACATGGAAGCTGGGTTGGTGAAAAGGATTCATTCCAAAGTACAAGTCGGACTGATGAAAAATAATTGAGTTGTGCCACACTACTAATTTAGAACTCTAAATCAACCCGGAAAAGCCGAATCTTACTAAGAATTATTGCCAAACAAGAAGTTGGACTGAGAAAAAAACTAATGCTGCAGAAAGCGAATAACTTACGACGCTAAAATGCACGTTTACCCTCACTGTCAGTCACTGACCTTGCTATCTTTATTAATTGGTAATCTACCCTTTTAGCGTCGGTAATTATTCGCTAGTTGCAGCATTGCTATTTTTAATCAATCCAACTTCTAGTTTGGTGAAAATCCTTTTCATCGATCCAGCTTCTGTTTAGGCAATAATTAGTCTGATCAATCCCGCTTCTATTTCGTCAGCAAATACTTTTCATCAATATAACTTTTATTTAATTAAAAATTATTGTTCATCAATCCAGCTTCAATTTCAGCAGGATTGTTTTTATTAATCTCGCTTCTATTTCATACAAATTATTTTCATCAATCCGACTTCTACTTATCAATAATTATTTTCCTCAAACCGACTTGTGTTCGGCCAACGCTAAAACCCATGCAATGGCGAATAATTACCGACGCTAAAAGGGTAGATTACCTATTAATTAACTAAACGTGTCTGCCCACTAAATTATTTTCCATATTTACAGAGTCTAACCAGGTTTCCGATTAAAGTAGACCTTCTCCATCATTATCTTGTTCATCAACTTCATCAATCATCAACTCAAAATGGCGAATGATTGAAAGTATTTAATTATTACACTCGGAAGCTCGAGTTTTGGAAAGTATGGCCCGACATCTAACGAATACTTATTAACCTGCTTGGCATGGATTCAATATGGATTTAATCGCTTGCTAGCTGTCTCAATTTTGGAATTGCTATTTCTTGCATATTGCTAATATAATTAGAAAGACAGACGTTCAAATGATATCGCTGTCTGACTCACGATTACTAATCCTCCAATTCCCGGCTCAGACGACACCCACCTTAGTAGCTGTTCCACACCTCTGATCATACGGTACCTCGACCCGGACCACCATGGACTACTCTTACGGACAACCCTTTTGACTCAACGCATTTGATCCTGATACTATGGTAACTCGACCCGGACCACCACGGACTACTCTCACGGACAACCCTCCTAACTCAACGCAGCGCTCGTGAATAAGCCGGTGCCCCGCGCTTGGCTTTCCAGTGGCGCTTTAGAAATTAGGAGATTACGATTACGATAATCATTATTTTGCGCCATATTCAAAAGCCACCCAGTAGGCCTATGGACTTGTCCTCGGTGGGACTTACCCGGTTCGAACCCAGTAGCTTGGAATAGACCTACATGGCATGTTGAATGAGTGCAGTAACATACTTTGCTGTTATACATTCATCTTCAAAAATGATGGTCTCTGTTGTCATAATTTGTATTATTATGCATTTTTTTTAGTTTATGTCAATCAAAATTACTGGATATACCCTATTTAACCTAGTGCTGTATTGACTGAATGTAAGGTGAAGTCGACCTAAACCGCTTTAGAATCAGAAAGACTTAATTAGCCACACAAAATTACGTTTCAGCAACCAATTTCGATGCCATTGAATTGTATTGCCATCTCCATTTGACGAAAAAATCTGGAATGCACTTCTCTTCTTTATTGGTCTTCATTTTGAGACTGATCCTGTGGATAGGAGATTTCCTTCCAGTCAAGATGTCGGTCAGAGCCTAGGTCAGTCTGATGCCTACGAAGACTACTGCCTGTAGGCTAAACAAGATCTTGAGATTCCTTAATGCTGAGAAGCTGCATGCGTCCTTAATAATTAAGGATTGACACCGTCCCTCTCAAGTTTTGCCACCGACTGCTGCAAATAGCCGTTTCAATATAAATTGGAGATTATTATTCAAGCCTTTCGTTGGAAGTTGGGGGACCGTCCCAGGCCTCACGCGTGTCCCATAAGGTGGTTACCCCTATCACTGCGTGGATTAATTCATTCTACTGACATAGCGTCCTTTCAAGAAACCTACTAACTATGGGTGCGCTCCCAGTCCGCCTCGAATAAAGAAAAAGACGAGTGGTCATTCTTATAAAGAGAGTTTGATTGGGTATCAGAATGGCTGCTCTTATAAGCCATGCAATAGCTAGCCTACTACCCAGATCGACACAATGATTCCATCTTGGTCCATCTTTGCAGCGAGCTATGTTCATTAAGACAAGATTGATCGTTTGATGATGTCGAATTCCAGCTCGGCGGTTAAACGACGTGCATATAATTAATTTGTCCGAAGATTCCTTAGGTCTGCGCATTGATTTTAATCATTGTCCGTTCTGTCATTTCAGTGGCGTCAACTCTACTCAGCAGCCCTTGATTGCAGATGAAGGGCGTTGGAGGAGATTTAAATAGATTTCCAACTCTCGGTTCGCTGGAAAAGCAGGAATTAGACGATTATGCACAGGCCTACTAGGAAGAAAGATGAGAAGTCTATGATTGAACAATTGTAAAGTATTAGTTCTGATTAATTTTGTTTTGGGGAGATTTATTATTTATTTACATCCAGATTGCAACGCAATTTTGTGCAACTAAAAATAATGAAGAATGTTTATAGGCCTATCAATGCAGTGTTACAAAGTCTAGGCCTATATAAAAATTATGAAGTACAGAACGAAATTGAGAAAATTAAAATAGCACAGTGTTGAGCTGTGTCGGGTAATGCGATCCCAGCTACTATCAAATGAAAATCATATATTTGGTGCCGAACCTAGAACAGTAGGCCCTAGTGCTGAATGAAAATTGAAAATACGGTCACACAGGTGACAATATCCAGCTGCTGATTATAGGTAGATCTACAACAACTTCAAATTTATTAAAATAAAATTGAGTCTGGTCTCTTCGGGAAGGCTTTCGACATACTTAAAGTTGAATTAGACAAATATAAAAATTAATAAAGCATTACTAATTGTAAAATATCAATATCTAAAGCAGCCATTTCCGGAGTAAGGAATTTGTCTACGACATTTTCGCCAACAGTTGACTTGTTTTCACTTAGACCTATATAAAGTCTAGAACGCAGATATCACATGACCTGTGAATGCTCATTTGTTTGTATTTGTTTGTATGTGCTCTTGTTATAGCGCCCCTTCAAGCTCACTCCTACTCAGAGGCGCTCCCGAATGCAGAGCGGACACTGCATCGGATACATACACTGTATCTTTGTGATCTCATACTTCGCCCCATTTCGGCTACTTCGCTGCGTCCTCTTAGGTCCTCAGATCGGCTTAATTGACCTCTTTGTTCCTCGCGTCAGGACCGCCATGGCTCAATCCAGATCATTTGCCTGCATAGGTCCCTCCCTATGGAATGGGCTTCTCCCATCCGTTCGCTCTGCTAGTCTTTCGTCATCTTTCTCTTGTCTAAAGTCTTTCGTCATCTTTCTCTTGTCTAAAGACCTGCCTTTTCTCTCGGAGTTGCACGCACTGGGAGCGCTTCTGAAAGGCTCTTGCTGCAAGAAGCGCTTTACAAATGGTCAGATAGGCTACGATACGATACGATCGGAGTTTCACGCCGAAGCGCTGAGCAATTGTGAGTGAAGGACTTGCCGAAGGTCCTTACGCGGCGAGGTGGATTCGAACCTCGAACCTTCCGGCTTCAAGGCAACGACGCCACCACTACACCACCGCGCCCCACAAATTGAAAATACGGTCACACAGGTGACATTGCTCTCATTCAAGGATTCTCTATTAGCAACGACCAAACATAACGTCCAACACTTAATTCAAGGAGAGTAAGGCAATTTACGTTATTATTTAATTAAACTATAATGCAACAATAGGCAAAATACCAAGTCGAAAACACAATAAAACATAATGCAATTTATTCTCTTAAATGCCTAGTCTAGCGGAAGCATTATTTTTTATGTACAGCAATATTTCATATTTAACGACACGATGGTCATGTAGTGGAACCCAGAAACAAAAACCAAACAGCTCCTTCAGCTACAATAGTAAAAAAATTACATATAGCATTGAAGTGGGAAGATAGCAACATCTTAGACATGCAGTACCCGCTACCTCTGAATTCTCTACATCAAATAAAATGGGTATGTATTATATTATTACTGGTACTGGTCAAAATAATTTTAATCAAGTAAACTTCAAAATCTTGTCTCGCTTACTCGATTAATTTAAATCATTTGGTCTACACTGTGTATGCGAGAAACCTGCAAAATCTGTAGTCACTGAACAAGTGTATAAAACATCATTTGAAATCTTTACTCCAGTGGAAACTGTCGCCATCCTTTATTTCTCTATATAATCATCCGCCTCAGACACAAAACGATAGCTTTGATATCCAATCATAAGTTTCATATTGTCACTGTTCACCAAATTCCTTACTCCGGAAATGGCTGCTTTAGATACGGGAATAGATAAGGTAATTAATAATCAAGTCAAAAACTTAATCGATTCACATTTTTATCTACTAGTCCAAAAAGTAATCGCCAAAATCCGCAGTCGCAGTATATATTATGAATCTCAGACTTCTTCCAACAGCACCTGTTGTTTATCACATATGATAATATGCTAAAACTGTAATTGCGTGCAAATTATAGGTCAGCACAAGTCTACAAAAAAGACATCGGATGGAGAAAATTGATGGCTAGAACAATGCTCTTGAAATTCCTTCTCTGTTTCTATGAGTTCGTCACATACGCCGCATCCAAAAGATTTCGACAAAGACGCTTTTGTATCCACAGAAGATTCCACTTTGCTTGTATTAATACATTCTCCATCTTTAATTTTATTCAAGGAATCTGAAATTCCACTACAGCCATGATATATGTTCATTGAGGAACTTTCATTTCTTTGATCAGTAATACCTGTGTTACTAAATGTGAAGAAATGACGAGACACGTTAGCAATTACTTCAGTTCCAATTCTGTGATCCTGTGGCTGTTTTCTTGCATGAAGTTCAAACTGCCTTGCTGAAGAACTGCTTTTGGTATAAGTTCTATTGGATGCGAGTTGCTTCTCAATTGCATGCTGAATTCTTAGGTGTCTCTTTAGATTTGAATTATGTTTGAATCTTATGTAACAAACATCACACACGTACGGTTTCTCACCAGAATGTGATGTCATATGCATTTTCAAATGATCATTTCGAGCAAACGTTTTCTTACATAACTGGCATATGTATGGTTTTTCACGAGTATGTGTTCTCATGTGAATTCTCAGAGAACCACCATACACAAATGATTTACGACATAACTGGCATATGTACGGTTTTTCTCCAGTATGTATCTTCATGTGCGTTTTTAAATAAACGTCAAGGGCAAATGATTTGTTACACAGGTGACACATGAATGGCTTTTGATCAGTATGTGTTTTCATATGTGCTGCGAGATAACTGTGACTAGAAAATGATTTTTGACACAGTTGGCATCTGTATGATTTCTCGCCAGTATGGGCTCTCAAGTGAGTTTTCAGATTACTACCAGACGAAAATGACTTCTGACAAAGCTGGCACATGTATGGTTTGTTTGGTTTTTCTTCATTATGAATTTTCATGTGCGCTTTCAGATTACTACTGGCAGAAAATGATTTCTGACATAGCTGACACATGAATGGTTTTTGTCCATTATGAATGTTCATGTGGATTTTCAGAGAACTACTAAAAGAGAATGATTTCTGACATAGCCGGCATCTGTGTGGCTTTTCGCCAGTATGTGTTCTCATGTGCATTTTCACTTGACGCCGATCAGCAAATGATTTTTGACATACTTGGCACCTGTGTAGCTTTTCGCCAGTATGGATTCTCATATGTGTTGTCAGATGACTACCTTGAGTAAATCTTTTCTGACATAATTGACACATATACGGTTTCTCGCCAGTGTGAGTTCTCATGTGCAATTTCAGATAACCATCTTCAGCAAATGATTTCTGACATAATTGGCAGCTGTGTGGCTTCTCTCTAGTATGAATTCCTCTAATATGAATTCTCAGATGACCATATCGAACAAACGACTTTTGACATAACTGGCACATGTGTGGTCTTTCACCAGAATGTGTTTCCATGTGTCTTTTCAGATAATAACCATGTGTAAATGATTTACAGCATAACTCACATCTGAATGGCCTTTCTGCAGAATGTGTTCTCATATGCGTTCTCATTTTCTTGTTATTAACAAATGATGCCCCACATATATGGCATCTGTATTGATTTTCTGCCATATCTTTTCTTTTATTCACCATCAGTTTTCTCACTTATTTGATTATTTCAAATTCATCAAGCATGGGTTCTTTGAAAAGCCCTCAGATGATCACCTATATTCCTATAGCATACATTTTCAGAAACGATTAACATCCGAGTGGTTTTAATTGCTTCGTTTGTGTTTCTGCAATGACCAGATTCAAGACAAAACTGAGAAGTGACTTCTATGAAGCATGACTTTTGTTGTAAAGTTCTGGAAGTTAGTTGCCTGAGTTAAAGAGTTTCTGCATTTTTTGGTGCAAAATAGTCTTTCGAACATCAGCAGCATCCAGTTTCTCACTCTTATGATGACTTCATTTCCATTCGTATTTCAGATTGTAACAGAAGGATTCATGATTCATCGGCCAGGAGAAGTCATTTTTCCAATCATAAACAAAGACAAATAAACAAGTAACAAATTAGTCACAAAGAAAAATTATCTATGACGAACTACTGTAACTATTCAAATTTTGTATAACAACATGCCTGTCTAAGCTATTGTTCCGTGTGTTTTCTATAGAAGATGAATAGCGTACATTCATAAAAAATAGCATAGCGATAGGCTGTCCTACCATGCCAGAAAATGTGTCAAGGATAAACATTTAGCCAGTGCCTGGACGTTTGGAGGACTTGTTTACGTGCGGCTCTCGCTCGACGTCAGTGCCAAACCTCTTCGGGTCAGATCACTGGGCGACCTTCCTCAATGACTACCAACACGCCATCTTCTCACTTTTCTCGTGAACGACACAGCGAGGAGACTTTTGGACCACTGTATGTATGTATTTTCTTTTGGAAGACGAGTTCTCCTAGATTCTCCTCGTGTTCAGGAGATCCTGAGTCATTTTGTGAGGTTACCAAATCCTGTAACTTTGAAGTTAATCTCATATCTACCTAATCCTACTAAATTTACATTTGACCACAGAAGACTAATGTCGTGTACCTAACTGTGTGTGACTGAGATTTTCGTAGATTGATATCCGTGAAGGTTGAATCTTTGAATCCTGAACTCTTGTGTTAGCCAACCCAGGATGATATTCTGGAGTTTGTTACTTTTGCTTTTTTCTCTTAAAATAGGCGACATTTTACCATGGCGATTGATTGGATATCTAGGTCTAGGCCTATGCTATGGTTAAAACAACAGCTGTGTTTAAGCTTTTGTAAAGTGCCATTTGTTTGCACTATTTTCGTTAGGACCTTTTGTCCTGTTATAATTCTTTGTATTAGTTATCTTATTGCTTTTTTCACTCGAAGGAGGTTTTGTGTTGCTGTTAGACATAATGATTTTGAACCGGTGGAGATGGAGTGTGGGGTGTCAATCTTCGTTAAACTGCGTACACTTAATGGTTGCGCACCAGACACTACCAAACAGACGACATGGTATAAACTTGTGCATTTTCTGTTGATTGCTTTTCTGTTCTGCCGAATAATGCTTGAAAGGGCAAATGCGTGTATAACAATTCTTGAGCTTAGCTGGAACCTTGTTACTTTCCTTTGCTTGAAACCATGGAGCGATGATAATTTGCATATAGAAATTGTTGATGTCTTGGAACTAATGCTGCTGTTTTTACCAGGGTGATGGCTGTACGTGCTACAATCAAAATCTTCTACTTTCTCTTGCTTCTGCAAGGGAAGCTTAATGAGTCACTCTAGCACAGGGGTGTCAAACCTTTTTTAGTGGCGGGCCAGTGTGAACATCTTCCAACAAGTGGCGGGCCAGTGTGAACGGTTCCACGACAATTGGTCTACAGACAACTCGTCTAACAACAACTGGTGTACAGACAAATCGTATTGACAAAATAGAAGCTGGATTTATGAAAACAACGTTTAATGGTTTTGTATAGCTTAAATGGAAGCTAGATTGATCATTTTCATTCATGTATTTCAACATGCATCCAGCTTCCAGTTCAGATCTAAAAAGGATATTTCTCGCTCATTATTTTAGTCAATCCAGCTTCTATTTCCGTTATAAAGATACCCTCATCCAGCTTCCATTACTTGAGCGTTTCTTCATCAATCCAGCCTCTATTTCAGGTCCAGAAATACCTTCATCCAGCTTTTATTTCGCATGCGTTATTTTCGTCAATCCAGCTTCTATTTCACCTGTAAAAACTTTCATCCAGCTTCCATTTAACAAGCGCTGGACCAGTTGTCTGTATATAGACCAGTTGTCGTTAGACGAATTGTCTGTGGACCACTTGTCGTTAGACAAGTTGTCTGTATATTCATGTAGACCAGTTGTCGTGACACCAGTGTGAACATCTTCCAACAGATGAACAAAATTGGGGAGTGATCTGATCCAAATATCGCGAAAAAATATCTTGATTCAATGTCCACTTTTTCACTTCTTATTAAGTTTTGACAACATTTTAAATATTATAAGACTTATATAAGTGTTTCGTAACTTTCATAATTTTGTCAACAGACAACCAAGGACTTTCTATACATAGGACTGGTTTCTTCTTTAACCGCTCTGTATTTCAGTTTTGGGGGGCTGAATTCACGGGTGAAAATTTTCCATTTTCTGCTGTAAAAATTTCTGACGACCTTTTTTAGTCATTTGGTCAAAATCTTCTAAAACGGACCTTTTTCATATCCGCAAAACTGTCTGACAAATCTCGTGCGTGCCTTCGCTTTATATTTGGGGAGGGGGCTAAAGGGAGTAAATGGCCCAAATATTTCATTTTTACATGAAAAAGAATGGCCTTTATAGGGGGGGGCTTATCCCCCTAGCTCTCCCTAGCGCCACTACTGCGGGCGATAATCGGAGTTCCGGAAAATTTCACATCTTGTTTACAGAACAAAAGCATTCAATTAATTACATATATGAAAGCAGATTGACGAATGATTGTTTTCGAAATAAAATAAGGCAAACGTGTATTTTAGGGTAAACGTGTATTTTAGTATCGTAAATTATTTTCACGCTTATAATGCCTCAAAAAGCGCAGCAAATTATTCCAAACAGCGTACATTTGACCAACTCATGGAACAGCATACTTAAAATATGTTGAGAACAAGAATATTGAGAGAAAATGTGCTTTTAAAATGTCACATTTCCCATGCGAAATCACCGTTCGAATCGCCAATGAACCACAACACCACCGGAAGTCGCCGTTGGTGCGTGTCCAGACCATCGACGTATATTGTGCGACTATAAATAGCGTGAAAGTCAAGACTTCGGTCCTAAGTTCAAAATGAGAAATGGAAGCTGGATGAAAGTATTTCTAGATCTGAAATAGAAGCTGGGTTGACGCAAATAACGGGCGAGAAATAGAAGCTGGGTTAATAAAAATATTGGTTAAACGGTAGTTTAGGCTGTTAAATTATTTGGCCATTTACCGAGGCTGCTAAACTATTTGGCCATTGCTAAATGTATATACAAGTAATTTCTGAATCGCCAGGTTCAATCCGGCTTCCATTTCAACTATAAAAATGCCTTTATCCAGCTTCCATTGCAGCTGTAAAAACCCCTTTAGCCAGCTTCCATTGCAGCTATAAAAATGCCTTTATCCAGCTTCTATTTCTCTTACGTTTTTCGTCAATCCAGCTTCTATTTCAGATATAAAGATACCCTCATCCAGCTTCCATTACTTACACGTTTTTCGTCAATCCAGCCTCCATTTCACCTGTAAAAGGTCTTCATCCAGCTTCCATTTCTCTTGCGGTTTTCGTCAATCCAGCTTCCATTCATATACTGCAATTTTTCTTCTCGAGTTTTCAGTTTATATTGGTACTTCCGGTTGCGAATGTTCGGAAATTGGAATAGCGCGTTGTATGGCACGCTATATTCATGATTGGTGGTGTTTCTTAATTTAGCAGCCTAAACTACGGTTTAACCAAAATAGTCTACCTTAACTTGGAGCTGGATTGATGAAAAATAATATTTTTTTAAACAGAAGTTGGGGTAAACGTGTATTTTAGTATCGTAAATTATTTTCACGCTTATAATGACTCAAAAAGCGCCGTAAATTATTCCAAACAGCGTATATTTGACCAACTCATGGAGCAACATACTTAAAATATGTTCAGAACAAGAATATTGACAGAAAATATGTTTTTAAAATGTCACATTTCCCATGCGAAATCGCCGTTCGAATCGCCATTGAACCACATTTGCCGGAAGTTGGGGTACGCGCACAAACCATCGACGTATATTGGTCTATAAATAACGTTTACGTCAAGACTTCGATCCTAAGTTCAAAATGAGAAATGGAAGCTGGATGAAGGTATTTCTAGATGTGAAATAGAAGCCGGATTGATGAAAAAACGCTTGAGTAATGGAAGCTGGAAGATGGTATTTTTATATCTGAAATAGAAGCTGGGTTGACGAAAATAACAGGCGAAAAATAGAAGCTGGGTTAATAAAAATATTCTAGCTTAAATTGGAGCTGGATTGATGAAAAATAATCATTATTGAAACAGAAGTTGGATTCATAAAACAGCTGATGCAATTGAAAAAGCTGGACTTTTATGGAAATGGAAGTTGGATGAAGGTTCTCTATAGGTGCAATGGAAGCTAAATGAAGGTTAGAGAAATGGAAGCTGGATGGTTAGAGAAATAGAAGCTGGATGAATGTTACTTACTTATTTATTTTTGCCTGCTGTCTTATTGCACACTTAATTGCTTCACGCAACTTCTGGAAAAGGTCACAATTGAATAACAGGTTGTTGTTACTGACGTCTCGGTAGGAAGTAAACAGTATGGCGGTCACAGATACACGCAGAATAGAGCGGCCTCAACTCCGGCGATCGATAGCCCAATGTTTCCGCGCGAAACATTGGGGTCTCGCTTCAGTCAGTGATGTTGTGTGAAGTAAGTAAGTGATGAAGGTATTTCTAGATCTGAAATAGAAGTCGGATTGATGAAAAAACGCTTAAGTAATGCAAGCTGGATGATGGTATTATTATATTTGAAATAGAAGCTGGGCTGACGAAAATAACAGGCGAGAAACAGAAGCTGGGTTAATAAAAATATTATAGCTTAGATTGGAGCAGGATTTATGAAAATGTTGTTGATTAAATTAGAGCTGGATGGATAAGGATCTTCTTAATTAAATAGGAGCTGGATTGATTAAAATGTTTCCGATTAAATTGGAGCTGGATTGATGAAAAATAATCATTATTGAAACAGAAGTTGGATTCATAAAACAGCTGATGCAATTGAAAAAGCTGGACTTTTACTTACTTAATTATATTTGCCTGCTGTCTTATTGCACACTTGACGTGTCTTTTGACCATTGACTATTAAGCGGAAACATTGGGCTATCGATCGCCGGAGTTGAGACCGCTCTATTCTGCGTGTATCTGCGACCGCCATACTGTTCACTTCCTACCGAGACGTCAGTAACAATAACCGAATAACAACTTCGATCGGCGGTTTGTTATGACAAAATATTGCAATTTTTCAATCGAATTACATCTTTTTAACAAATTCTAAGTATAATAATACATCAGTTAGGCAATAGCACGTTGGTAGAAATATTTTAAGGCGCTTTTTCTGCCATTATAAGCGTGAAAATAATTTACGGTACTAAAATACACGTTTACCCGTTTACCGTTCGTCCATTCCGTTCCAGCCATTGTCTTATGAGGAAGAAACATTAAGCGCAAAACATGATATTAGCATCTCCATGACAGACCTAGCTATCTTTAGTTATTAATTAAACGTGTTTACGGACTAAATTATTTGAACCGAATAGGATCTAACCAGGTTTCTCATAAAAAAAGTTATTTTCCGTAATCTGGTTCATAGATCATCAACTCAATATGGCGATCGATCAAAAATTTTGACATTGCAACGACACGGAACCTGCAGTTTAGGAAAGAATGATCTGTCATCGTCCGACATCTAGCGAATATATAACTAACGTAATTAAATAATAAGATTAAAATTTTGTATAGCTGTCTTATTGATATGACCATCGACTCGTAGAGTGTAGGACATTTCCCCATAGAGAAAAATCCCTCGAACAGACCCCTTCAGACAAAATCCCCGGACAAAACCCCAGGGTAGGACAAAAACCAGGTAGATGATAACGCGTATAAGTGTTATTTCTCCGAACTGCGGTCTTAATTAAACACCAAGCTGGTACTATAAAAAAGAATTCTCACTAAACAGATGTCGGATTGATGCAAAACAATTTTTACTTAAATGGAAGCCGGATTTTAAAAAATGTTTAATTGATTAAACTTCAAAGACTTGTCGTGATTACTTGATTAATTTCAATCAATTTGGCGTACATTGCATAACTTTGAGGAACCTGCCAAAACTGTAGTCACTGAACAGATGCAAAAAAATCATTCGAAATTTTTACTGCAATGGAAACAATTAACTCTGTCGCCATCTTGTATCTTTCTATCATCATCCGCCTCAAACACAAAACGATAGATGTGTTATCCACTCATAAGTTTCATATTGTCACTGTTTACCACGTTGCTTACTCCGGAAATCGCTGCTTTAGATACGGGAATAGTAAGGAAATTAATAATCAAGTCAAAAACTTAATTGATTCACATTTTTATCTATTAATCCGTAAAGTAATTGCCAAAATCCAAAGTTGCAGTACATATTATGGATCTGAGACCTCTTCCAATAGCCCCTACAATTTATCACAAGTGACAATATTTTTAAACTGCAATTGTGCACAATTACAGAGCAAGTCAACAAATAATTCGTCAGATGGATAAAATCGATGGCTAGAACAATGCTCTTCAAATTCCTTCTCTGTTTCAATCAATTCATCACATATACCACATCCAAAACATTTCAAGAAAGACACTTTTGTATCCAAAGAAGATTCTACTTTGCTTACACTCACACACTCTCCATCCTTAATTTTATGCAAGGGATCTGCAATTCCACTACAGCCAGGATTTACGTTCTTTGATGAACCTTCATTTCTTTCATCTGAAACACTTGTGTTACTAAATGTGTAGAAACGACGAGACACGTTTGCAGTTAATTCAGTTCCACTCCTGTGATCCTGTGGCTGTGCTTTTGCATGGAGTTCAAACTGTTTTGCTGAAGAACTGCTCTTGGTATAAGATTTATTGCATGCGAGTTGCTTCTCAATTGCATGCTGAATTCTTAGATGTCTCGTTAGATTTGAATTTTGTGTGAATCTTTTGTTACAAACATCACATATACATTATACACTGTGAGCCATAAAAAACCGGGCCACTTTATGTTTAGCTATATCTCTGTCATTTCTTTATCGATTTTTACACTTTTTGCATTATTTTAAACAGGAATCAATACTCTAAAGAGCAGAAATAAACATTATCGATTTCATCCTACATGTATGTTAAACTTGTCTTGCGAAAACTGAAGACACTAAAAAACACGTGAGAATCGATCAATGCTGCATTTTTACTACTTAAATGCAAACAATTTTTTCAGTGCCTTTATTTGTTTAAAGTTTGTGGTCAAAATGACTTCCTTTTTCACGTACACATTTTGCCAAGCGACGTCGCCACTGATCAATTGCAGTGTCAATAAGATGTTGTTCCAGATCGTTCCAGACGGATACGAGACACTGCCGAAGTTCATCAGTTTTCTGAATGCGCTTTTGGTACACGCGCTGTACCATAATGGACCAGATGGAATAATCGACTGGATTTAGGTCAGGCGAATTGCGTGGCCATATCTCTGGCCCTATGAAGTATGGTGCATTGCGAGACAGATACTCAATTGTTTCACGAGCCCGATGCGCCGGAGCTGAATCTTGTTGGAAAATGAACATGTCGCCAGCAATGTGGCGCATTTGTGGCAACAAATGTTGTGCTAACATCACGTCTCGATAATATTGGCCATTGATTTTGGCTCCCGGGTCAACGAATATCAGCTCTGTGCGACCGAGTTTCGAAATTCCCACGGAAACCATGAGCGACTTGCTGAATGTTGTCCTGGTACGCAACAGACGGTCTGATGATTTTGGCCGACCACTTCCTGCAGCGCGTTCAACTGAACCGGTAGTTCTCAACTTTCGCAGAAAGTCATCTAATGTTTTTCTTTTCCAATTCTTGTTCGGAAACTCCTTAATTAATCGTCTAGAAGAATAATTTTTGCATTCCTGCAGATTTTTAATAAAAATTTTATCCTCAAAGCTCAACATTTTAAAATTTTAACTCAAATTTTCAACCATCAACTTTATTTACATTATGCTGCGAAACGGATATGACGTCATCGCGCAAGTAAATAAGTAAATCGTAGAGATTTAATTTTTCTTTCAAACGACACAAAAATTATAAAAATTGGTAAAATACCGACCGAGATATAGCTAAAAATAAAGTGGCCCGGTTTTTTATGGCTCACAGTGTATATGGTTTTTCACCAGAATGCGATGTCATATGTATTTTCAAATGATCATTTCGCGCAAAAGTTTTCTTACATAGCTGGCATATGTATGGTCTTTCACCAGTATGTGTTTTCATGTGATGTCTCAGCGAACCACCATGGACAAATGAATTACGACATATCTGGCACATGTACCGTTTTTCTCCAGTATGTGTCTTCATATGACTTTTAAGATAACCATCAAGGGCAAATAATTTGTTACATAGGTGGCATATGTATGGCTTTTGATCAGTATGTATTTTCATATGTGTTCTGAGATAACCGCGACTAAGAAATGATTTTTGACACAGTTGGCATCTGAATGATTTTTCGCCAGTATGGGTTCTCAAGTGTGTTTTCAGATAACTACTGGACGAAAATGATTTCTGACATAACTGGCACATGTATGGTTTGTCTCCATTATGAATGTTCATGTGCATTTTCAGATTACTACTAAAAGAAAATGATTTCTGGCATAGCTGACACATGTACGGTTTTTCTCGATTATGAACGTTCATGTGCACTTTCAGATTACTACTAAAAGAAAATGATTTCTGGCATAGCCGACATATGAATGGTTTTTCTCGATTATGAAAGTTCATGTGAATTTTCAGAGAACTACTAGCAGAAAATGATTTGTGACATAGCTGACACCTGTGTGGCTTGTCGCCAGTATGTGTTCTCATGTGCACTTTCACTTGACCATGATGAGCAAATGATTTCTGACATACAATGCATCTGTGTAGTTTCTCACCAGTATGGATTCTCATATGCGTTCTCAGATGACTACATTGAGTAAATCTTTTCTCACATAATTGACAAAGGAATGGTTTTTCGCCAGTGTGGGTTCTCATATGCACTTTCAGATAACTGTCTGCAGTAAATGATTTCTGACATAGTTGGCAGCTGTATGGTTTCTCTCTAGTATGGATTGCCTTAATATGAATTCTCAGATTACTACCTTGAGCAAACGTCTTTTGACATAACTGGCACATGTGTGGTCTTTCACCACTATGTATTTTCATGTGTTTTTTCAGATAATAATCATGGGCAAATGATTTACAACATAACTCACACCTGAATGGCCTTTCAGCAGAATGTGTTCTCATATGCGTTCTCATTTTCTTGGGATTAACAAATGATGCCTGACATATATGGCATCTGTATTGATTTTCTGCCATATCTTTTCTTGTATTCGCCATCAGTTTTCTCATTTAATAGATTATTTCAGTTTCATCCAGCATCAGTTCTTTGAAACGCTCTCAGACGATCACCTGTATTCCTTTTGTATACCGTTTCAGAAACGATTAACATCCGAGTGGTTTCAATTGATTCGTTTGTGTTTCTGCAATGACCAGATTAGAGACAAAACTCAGATGTGACTTCCATGAAGTATGAGTTTTGGTATAAACAGCAATGTAGTTGCCTGAGTTAAAGAGTTTCTGCCGTTTTTTTTATCATAGCCTTTCCAACACCAGCAGTTAACAGTTTATCACATTTATGACGACTTCATTTCCGTTTGCAATTCAAATTCAAACAGAAGGATCATGTTTCATTTGTTAGAACTAGACATTTTTTGAGTCAAGAAAATTCAAAGTATATTACTAAAAAAGTCTATGATGAAGTACTGTAGCTCTTCAACCTTTTTAGCAACAGCACACCTGTTGGAATTGCTTCAACCGAAACTGAAATAGTGAACATTCATAAAAATTGTAGACAGCTAAACATCCAGTATAATGTTGATGATAAATCTTGCAACGGAATCTTGAAGCACTAACGCAATGTTGCTCGTATTCCTCATGTACTTACTAAAATGAACAGAAAAAGCGATTTTTACTTTTCCTCAAAATATAACAACATGATTTTATTTACATAACAATGACTGTTCTCAATTAGTAGTTGACTGATTAGTTAAAACCAACGCCAAAGCACAGTTCCAGGTCTTTATCCAATTTTTAAACTTACAAGCTTGCTTGTCTAAAATCCTTAAACTGCAGATCCATCCAAAAATACTAGTTAGTATCATCTTTTATTGATAATTCTAGAAATCACACAGCAACCAGGTACAGCTTACATGAATGAAAATAAAACTGTTTCCATAATTGATCTCACAAAAAGTTTTTTTTGCTATTTTCTATACAAAACTCCTGCTACATACTTTCCATTGTCTTTGTTTGGAAGTTAAAATTGTGTGGCCATAAAAAGACCCCTACAGTTTTTGCCAATATCTTAGCCAAACGTGAGAATTTTTAAATCAATCTTTACAGGTTGAAAGACAATAAATATCTACACATTACGACCGGTTTTAATCAAAGTATTTCAAACAGAACAAAAATTATATTACTTTTGCCCACCCACAGTTGTTTGACGATTCAAAAACGTAATGCTACATAAAGTAGCGAAAAACGAGTTTAATAAGTCACAGCTAAAATAAAATGTTATAAAATAGCCCTGCTATTGCCAGATTATCATTATTATTTTATTATTTAGAAAAGAAACAGGGCTCCAGCATAGTTGCACATCACTGTGAAGTCACTTAGAAGTTGGTAAATACGGAATCTGTGAGATTAATAATTTTTTTTATTAAAACAATGAAATTCAAAGCTCTAAAATGAAAATGGACAAGGTGTCAATGACAGACAAAATGTGTATTCAGACACTTCATAATGACAACTTCACCTATTATCGCAGAATGAATAAGAACAAAGTGACAGCACTCTTCCTCCTCAATTAACTGCTACCCACGAGTTTATGTCTATTGCTTTTTAATATCAATAGCGACACTATTTCGGGGCTTCCGATCCTACCAACTAACTTTTCAACTTCTTTCTGTGTGGTCATACACTGGGTCAGTATTCATAAATGACAATTTATTCCAGCTACTCAATTTCATTGAAGATTGATTTTCTGATGGTGGGCATTCCTCTGCACCTGGAAAATTTTAACGGCTAAAATGTCGGTTTGTATGTGCACTAGGGTGGTCGTTAAAAATGAAAGTTTGAATTGACTGTTCTCCAAGGCGCCATTTGGTTCCATTCTCTCCAGAAATATGACACAAAAAGTTGTAAAAGAAAAGATTAATATTTAGGACTAGCACAACGTCATCAATGTTTTGCCCTTATAATAGCAAGTGTTTCCACGCTCAAACAGTACGTATATAATAGTTGTAATCGAACAATATTCTTCAAGCCATGAATCAATTCAACTACTTGTAGTAGGTCCACATTTCAAAATAATTATGCTTCTGTTTTCGTAATCATAATCATCAATTTATATAGCGCCACTTCAAGAGAAGCTTATCAGAGGCAAGCAAGCTTGTATAGCACACCGCATCACAGATAATGTCTATCATATCATATGTCTATACAAATACCACCTGTTTTACCTTGATGTCTTGATTTATAATAGCTTACTATTCTTAGACTGTTACAGTAAGGGAACAGTAGTAGTAAATAATAGGGATAAACATAAAATGTTTTGTGGTTTCATCTGTGTCCTACGTTATTACTGTATTTTGCAAAATCACCAAAATTCCTAATGAGGTCTGATTTCTCATAAATTTTTCTTTTCCCCTGTCATTGTTCATGGGGTTACTTGAAACAAGGAACTGGTGTAAAATTAAAAGTAACAACCCATTTTAGATGCAAATCTTTATCTCAGATTTAGGTTAATATGTTTTCAACCTGAAGCATTACTACTTGTCTGACAAGTCAAATTGCAGTTGGTCTTTACATGGGTTTAAGCTGTGGTAGGCTTTTCTAAAAGTCATATGTTTAGTTTTCAACGATACACTTCCCTCAATGTGAAATCTCTGGCATGTTGCCTAAAGAAGGTGTTCATCTGCCACCAAGAGTGAAGTAATGGGTGTTGGATTGAGTGTGCTATACTTATTCCCTTGAATTGGTTGGTCGTCTGAAGTGCCCGGGTTGTCACTGCAGTTTCGGCTGGATTTATTGCTGAGCATGATGCAGAAATTTCAGTTGCACAATGCACAGAACTTACATGCTTAACACCATTGCCTTTTATGTTAATCTACAATAGCTAGTTAAAATACAATAGCTAATTAAGGCAGTGCATTTTGTGTCCACTCTTGATAGCACTTTCTGTGTCAATTGTTTGACTATGTGTTCATTCTTTCAACTCTAAAAGTATACTTTTATTGGGATAAATTCTATCTTATGCAATAGACAATAATGTGAGAAGGCTATACCAGATACTCAATGATGATGTTCTTTTTAGGAGTTGTTTGAAAACTGCTGTTTCACTCCTATGTGGTAATGAGGAATTTCATAGATCTATAACAAATTATAATCTTAATAATTTCAACATCTATAATTTTAATTCATTTATTTACAGCAGCTCTTGATACATTTTATCTGTGATGCGCTGCGTCATTCTGCTCTGATTGCCACAATAAACGAAAATATCATCAGTATTTTTCTGTGGCTCGACTATTATTGAGGTCCTGTCCGTGTTATATCAGAATTTGTGTTAAAGTTAAGCATGTAATAACGAGCCTTTAGTGTAACAAAGGATTCCTGTAGATAGAAATCAGACCTGTCAAAAAAACATAGCAATGTGTTAGCTTGCTAGTATAGGTTTGTGGCCATCGATCTCAGGGACTCACGCGTCAAATGCTATTGTGATGTTCTATTGTTCATAAAAAATATATTATAGACCATTACCAACATTGTAGAAGTTAGGCATACTTGTCATTTGCGCTTGAGTAAAGGAATGTAGTCTTTCAGTCAAAACTAGTCATAGGTCAAAAAATGTGACTAAACTATCCCTATACCAGGTACTCAAAAAGACGATGATACTTCGTAAAACCCAAAACTTCAAACACGTTGTGCTAGTCCTAAATATTTTCCAATCGGAATAATTTTGGGGCTACACCAGTCTTTTACCAAGTGGCACCAAATGGTGGGTTGGAGAAAGAATAAAATTGAAGTTGAAAATTTACCATTACAGATGCGACCCCTCTAATGTGCACTTGTTATAGCGCCCCTTCAAACTCACTAATTCAGAGGCGCTCCCCACTGCATCAGAGTTTCACGCCGAAGCAATTAGCAATTGCGAGAGGGCTTGCTCAAGGTCCCTACTAGGCGCCATGAAGGTGGATTTCGTAATCGTAATCGTAATCTCGTGATTTCTAAAGCGCCACTGGAAAGCCAAGCGCGGGGCACCGGCTTATTCACGAGCGCTGCGTTGAGTTAGAAGGGTTGTCCGTGAGAGTAGTCCGTGGTGGTCCGGGTCAAGTTACCATAAGATCAGGATCAGATGCGTTGAGTCAAAAGGGTTGTCCGACATTGAGTATCTGGTATAGCCTTCTCACATTATTGTCTATTGCATAAGATAGAATTTATCCCAATAAAAGTATACTTTTAGAGTTGAAAGAATGAACACATAGTCAAACAATTGACACAGAAAGTGCTATCAAGAGTGGACACAAAATGCACTGCCTTAATTAGCTATTGTATTTTAACTAGCTATTGTAGATTAACATAAAAGGCAATGGTGTTAAGCATGTAAGTTATGTGCATTGTGCAACTGAAATTTCTGCATCATGCTCAGCAATAAATCCAGCCGAAACTGCAGTGACAACCCGGGCACTTCAGACGACCAACCAATTCAAGGGAATAAGTAGTCCATGGTGGTCCGGGTCGAGGTACCGTAGGATCAGAGGGGTGGAACAGCTACTAAGGTGGGTGTCGTCTGAGCCGGGAATTGGAGGGTGGGAGATCAGATGAGACAGGATAAGAGTTCTTGAACAGGAGTGTCTTTAGTTTCGAGTGAAAGGCCCGAGGTGTGATGGATAGAGGAGCCTGAGGAAGGTGATGGTGTGGAGTAGGAACTGAAAAGGATCGGAACTCAGCAGGCAGATCATTCCAAAGGCGTGGTGCTGAGTTGGATATGGCTCGATTGGAGAACTTGAGATGACTTGTGACCGGTGGTCGAGAGAGTGTAAGGCAGGCGGATGATCGGGTAGGCTGGATGGTGAACAGTTCGCGAAGATATCTGGGCTGGGAGCATTGTAAGGAGTTGTATGTTAAGGAGAGAACTTTGAAGTGAATTCGCTCTGGGATTTTCAACCAGTGAAGAGACTTGAGGATGGGGGTGATGTGATGATGTCTGGGTGTTCTGGTGACGGCTCTAGCAAGAGAATTTTGTATGAGTTGGAGGCGCTTGAGTTGTGTGGAATCAAGGTTTAAAAACAGGGAGTTGCAATAGTCAAGCTTTGAGTGGACGATGGACGTAGCAATGGTGGAAGCAGTTTTGAAATCAAGCATGGGTCGGATGCGTCGGAGGTCCCGAATGTGCATGAAGCAGGAGCGGGATAGATTAGAGATGTGGTTAGAGAAAGAGAGGTGTGAATCAAACATTACACCAAGATTGCGCACCGGAACATCAGAGGTGAAGGTAAGAGATGAAGAGTTGGTCGATAGGTGTATTGAAGGGTCAGGGATTTTCTTGATTTGGTCAGGAAGGCCTAGAATAATGAACTCTGTTTTGGAGGGGTTGAGGCAGAGGAGGTTGGACGACATCCATTGAGAGATCAGATTGACCACGTTGAGAAGTTCAGCAATGGAGGTGGAGAAAGAGCCTGGGGAAAAGGATATGAAGAGTTGGGTGTCGTCTGCATAGAGATGGTGGTCAACAGACGAGGATTTTATGAGATGACTTAAAGGAGTGGTGTAGAGAATGAAGAGGAGTGGACCCAGAACGGAGCCTTGAGGAACGCCGCAAGATAGTGGAAGAGGTTTTGAACAGTGACTGGAGGCTTTAACAGAGAAAGATCTAGAAGACAAGTAGGACTCGAACCAGAGTAGAGCAGTGCCAGAAACGCCAAAAGAAGAAGAGAGTCGATTAAGAAGGAGACTGTGATCGATGGTGTCGAATGCAGCGGAAATGTCAAGGAGACAGAGACAGGAGACTTGCTGATGACTGATGGCCGAGACCAGTTTATTGTAGAGAGAGACGAGTAGAGTTTCTGTGGAGTGGTGTTTAGTAAAGCCAGATTGGTGGGGATTGAGGAGTGAGTTGGAAGAGAGGTAATCGTTTAGGCGGGCAAGGACAATTCGTTCAGTTAATTTCGATAGAAAAGAAAGGTTGGAGATGGGTCGGTAATTTGATAGATTTTCCTTGTCAAGATTTGCCTTTTTCAAAAGAGGAGTGACGAGAGATTGCTTGAAGATCATTGGAAAATTGCCAGTGGAGAGTGAAAGATTGATAATTTTAGTGATTATAGGAATGAGGACGGAGGCACAGTCTTTTAGGAGAGCAGTTGGGATGGGATCTAACTCACACTGTTTGTTAGGAAGAGAATTTAACAGGAGTGACACTTCAGCTTCAGAGGCAGGATGGAGTATTGGAAGGGATGACTGGGAGACAGGAGGAGCAGGATTTGGAAATGGAGGTGGATCAGTGTTGGAGGATTGTGAATCAAGTAGGGACTGCAATGTGAAGCGAAGGGATGAGATTTTGTCCGAGAAGAATGAACAGAATGTATCGGCCATAGAGGGGGGTGGAATGGAGCTCGGTAGTGGGGAGGACGATTTGCGATGAAGAAGAGAGTTGACAGCTCTCCAGAGGTGGCGAGGATTGGAGGAGCTGGAGTGAATGAGTGAAGAGTAATACTTCTTTTTTGTAGCAGCAATGAGTCTGTGGTATCTGTTTGTGGCTGATTTGAGGTTGGAAAGGGCTTTTTCTCGGGATAGAGCGTCAGTGGCGCTCTTGTAGATGTGCTGAAATCGCCTACGGAAGGTTTTCAAAGCTTGGAGGTAGGAGGTGAACCAAGGGTTGATGGCATGTGAGCTGGGTTTGGTGATGAGTGGTGCGTGAATGTCAAGGAGGTCGAAAAGAGTGGAATTGTAGCAAGACAGAAGATCGTCAAGGGAAGAAGGAGGATTAAGAGCAAGTTGAGAGCTCAGAATATCTTTCATGAAGGCCTGAGAGTCAATGGACCCCGTGCGACGGAAAGAGTGAGTGGAAGGAGGGGGCCGAGCAAAGGGCTTGATTTCAAGGTCAGCAATGATAAGGTAATGGTCAGTTATGTTGAGAATAGAGTGTGATAGCTTTGGAGATAAAAGGGAGGTGTTGGCAGTTATGACAAGGTCGAGGGTGTGATTCTTGATGTGGGTCGGGAAGTTGAACCTGGTACCAATCCGCTCAAAGGCGCCCACTCCACCACTGTACTCCACAACCCTGGGGAATCACTTATGGACTTTGTGATTCTGCTCATAATATGTGTATAATTTTAACTCCGTCATATCCTTGATCAACAGCCTATCAAACCCTTGAGGTCAAGTGACAGTAGGCCTACCTCACATCGTTTCATAAGCATGGTATATTGACCTAGCTATTTTAAGTTATTAATTTAAATTTGTCAGATTCGAACAGATTCATAGTGTCCAACCAGATTTCCGATTAACCCTCAACAGCTAACCTGGGGTCCGTGCGGACCCCAAGCATGTTCATCATATATTTTTCCATATTTGTGAAGTGGCTGCAACATTCATATTTTATGTAATTGTCGGCTTTTATGTTAGGGTGCTTTTCCTGAAAAAAGTTTTTAAAAAACACATTGCAAAATTTTTTTTAAAATTTTTTTCCTCTGGGGTCCATGCGGACCCCAACAATTACATGTGATTTTCTTAAGGTTTTTTCATATTTCAATACCAAAAATGTAAAAGCAGAATGACAGACAGACGGATAGAAAGACAGACAGACATAGAGACATACATACAGATAGACAGGCAGGCAGACAGACAGACGGACAGACGGACAGACGGACAGACAGAGACAGAGAGAGACACAGAGACAGAGACAGACAGACAGAGCCAGACAGATAGGAAGACAGAAGACTGATAGATGGACGAACAGACGGACAAGCAAACAGGCAGACAGGCAGACAGACAGATAGAAAGACAGAAAGACATATAGACAGACAGGCAAACAGACAAGCAGACACGCGGACAGACAGACGGACAGACAGGCAGACAGAAGACTGACAGACGGACGAACGGACAGGCATACAAGCAGACAGACAGGCGGGCAGAGATGCAGACAGACGGGTAGGCAGACAGATGAACAGAATATGGACAGACAGGCAGGCAGACAGACAGACGGATAGACGGACAGGCAGACAAGCAGACAAACAGACGGACAGTCAGACATGGTCAGATAGACAGACCCTAACCCTTACTCTGACCCTAACACTAATGTTCACTACGACAATTGGATATAGACTTACATAAACTTTAACATGGAAATATTTCATTTTTCCATGTAAAAACCGGATTTTTAGGGGGATGCTTAAACCCCTAGCCCCCCTCTGGCGTCCCTACTGCTTGCAGACATGCCATATTTTGCAGTAGGGCATAGAATTCACCTCAAGCCGCTTCGTATGGACCTTGGGCAAGTCCTTCACTTGCAATTGTTCAGAGCCTCAGCGTGAAACTCCAATTCAGTGCCCGCGCTGTAGTTGGGAGCGCTTCTGTGTAGATTCTTGAAGGGACACTACAACAAGCACACATACATAACAAATTTACCAATAGAAATAGTGGGGAATTGATTTTCATCATCGATATCGTGTTTACAAATTCAAATATCAAGAAAAATACAATGGGGTCCAACTGGACCCCAGGTTAGCAGTAACCTAAGTTTTTACACGTTAGCTGTTGAGGGTTATAGCAGGTCTAGACAGATTTCCGATCAAATTAGAACCTCACAATCTGGTCCATGTAACATAAACTCAAAATGGCGAGTGATTAAAATAGGTTCATTTTTACGACGCGAAAGCTGGAGCGTAATAAGTATGACCTGACAATTTCCGACATCTAGCGAACGTGATTATTATATTTTCGTTTTATTCACAAAACAACCGGTCGACATAAAACGACAGTTAACAAGCACAAAGGGAGCAGCGGATAAAGCCTAGTAAATGTTTTATACAGCATCCGTGCTATGAAGTTTTTATTGTTTTTATTGGTTAGTTCAAATGGATGTAGCCTAGCCTAGGACGCAGATTGCATTTGCCAGGAAGTCTATCGGATAAAAATTTGTAAAGTACATGATTGTTGTCCTTAATAATAGCAGTGAAGATGGCAGCATCATCAGCCTCAGCCAGTCTGCTTTTTGGGAGTCTAAGAGGAGGAATCCAGCTCGTCTGACACGTACCAGGAACCTTTCGATGCGGTCGACCTCACCAGCACTCAGCAATCCCCACCAGGATGGAGAGGCGTACAGCCAGGGCTTAAAGTGTGGCTGGACGGTCACGGAGGGCGTCCTTGCGCTTATTCTAAAATCTGAACGCCGCCCTGCCACCTAATAGCCAGCACAGACTGGAAAGGTAAGGAGCGTCCATACACTTCTTTTGGAAAAGTAAGGGGCGTATACATGGACTTATTTTCCCATACTTTAAGGCAGCGTTTCCCAAAGATGGTTAAATGCTTTCTTAATATGAATGATGATAATAATTGGATACGAATCCATTCAACGTTGGCGAAAAGCCAGCTAACTCTTCTAATGAAGACTATGAAATTACGAATATCCTATTGACATACATGTACATGGGCGCCGACTCTGCGAGGCCCGTGAGTGCTGAGCACCGCCAGAAATTGGCCATGCGAGGCCCGCCTATGCATGGGCACCACCAGAAATCAGCCAACAAGATGTGCTTTTTATGATATTATTTCTCTGTTGGCATTGCTTATCTATCAAAATCATTGCGTCTTTTATATATTTTCTTTTATCTCAGTTAGATTACCTTACTAATAGGCCTACTCCAGTTTTACCCCCGTCCGGTAGTCTGAACTCCATAAAATGCGACGAAAACCTCGAAATCCTGCTCATTCGATCCGCTTTAGTATTTTTTTATTTCGGACGAAGTCGACGATTTTAATGACTGTTTCTTTTTATTGTACATGCTAGGCTATAATTACAATGATCCGCACTGCGCGAGAATCACCTACCAGCATCACAAGAGCTTGATATTGTTTTGTCTGCGTTAATTAACAAATCAGCCAGACATGAGACTTAATTGTCTGTGAAAACTATTTGAAAAGCTGTCTTCCACAATGTTTATATTGGTTCACCAAATGGTGGCTAATTTTTTTGATTTCTTATGCAAATTTGAGTCTGTTGAGTGTTGACATAATTAGGGGAGAGTGCTCCAAGATGCCCATGCTAATGAAGATTGTGCTTTTCTTCTATGTGGATTCCAAGAGAAGTAGGCTACATGTTGACCCAAAGAGTGATCACAATTTTTAAGCAATTGGGAAGAACATTTATTGAAGTCTTAAATCATATCTTTAAACAATGGAATAATGGGAAATTTTGATGAGATATCAGCTTAAAATGTCACTATTTCATGTTGTGCGGAATTTTTTTAAACAACGGCAGGGATGCTTTTCAAGTCTTAAACCACGACAATTTTGTAAAAAAAATGACAGCCTAAGATGCTACCATCGCATTGTGGCAAGAAAAAAATTCGAAAATGGTTAGGCGCACATCCCTCCCCATGCCCATTTGGCCTTTCACTGCCGGGCAATCGTCCTTTGACCGCGAGTGCGTCCCCTAAAACCATGAACAAGTTTCCGCCTATGAACAGAGGTAATTTCAATAACTCTCCTATAAAAAAGGGTCAAAAATTTCTTTCACATTCATTTGGG
Organism: Lumbricus terrestris; assembly: GCA_949752735.1. Taxonomy (NCBI): domain Eukaryota; kingdom Metazoa; phylum Annelida; class Clitellata; order Crassiclitellata; family Lumbricidae; genus Lumbricus; species Lumbricus terrestris. The sequence goes on along the minus strand of OX457051.1, from coordinate 3,874,248 downwards.
CACTCATGCTCTTCGGGTCAACTCGGCGCCTATGTACATGTATAGGCCTAACGCAAATAAAGCAGAATTCCAATCAACCTTCACTAACAGGCCTACGTGTCTGGAATGGGATAGCTAAAAAATACTACCCAGTAACTGCAGTTAACATGCTTTGCCATTTGCCACGTAAAATTGTACGACACTGCATTCTCACATTTTAATGGAACAGATGCGAAATATAGAAATCGAAGAAATGATGTAGCTGATAATAAGAATTCAGCTGTCTACAATGATATTTTCGTCAACGGTTGACTTGCAAGGCCTTCATAAGGTCTATTTAACCTCTCCTGTGCATGCTCAATGCTCCCAATCAATGATTCTCTATTAGTAACGATCAAACATTGTGAAGAAGCTAATTTTCTTCATTTTTAACGACATCCTTGCTATCTTGTATAAGTTACATATAACTGTGTGTAAGTGCGTGTGACTGAGTGTGTGTAGGAGTGTGTGGGTCGTTGATGTGGATATTGGAAATGGGAAGGGGTACGAGCTGGGGATATACATTGAAGAATCTGAAAAGTAATAGTGACGGTGCATTTTCACTGCCAACGATCGCTGGAGAAATGGCGTGTAAGAGTGACTCTGCAGTTATTTTCTATAAAAAGGGCCGATGCTCAACGTTCGATGCTCTGTTCCCGTGTTGTGTTTGATCGATGCTTGTGGGTTCGTTCGCTGGTTCGCTGGATCGACTGTTTGACCGACAACTCGTCTGATGATGTCGTCTACGTGTGCGATCGTCGAACTGCAGCGAGTTGATGTAAACGTGTGCAAAGGACGGAGAGATACGCAGGATTAATAAGACGTACCTCGTCTTGTCTTCACGTCGGAACCTGTGGAAATTTAGGGAAGAGTCCGGAAGCGAGGATAAACAACTGCTTTCGTGAAAGGCACGGAATTCTTATCGGGAATGTTATGGATTCTGTAGAGGAACTTTAAAGGCGTGGATTGAGTTATAATTCGACTGTGAACTGGAATTCTATGGAGTCTGCGAGGAAACGTTGTGTGGGAGGAGTTGGATCTTGTTGACAAACGAACGTCATATCAGCTGAGTACAATCAGAATAGCTATACAGTCAGGGGAAAACCCAGTTGTGAAATTTCCCATTTAATACCGTTGAGTTTCTTAAGCTGCGTTGTGTATGCGTGTGTAGTGTGAATGAGGCTGAGCTAAAGCGAAAGTGAACTAATACTTATCATATTATTATAATCAGATGTTTACGCTCAGTAGCAAGAATATTATTGGCTTTTAAACTGTTGAATTCAGATTACTTTTCATATTTAACAAAAGTAGCTTACGCTACATCAAACTGCTTTATGTCTCTTTCATCTTTGCATAACGTAGACAGAGAAATGGAAAGAGAGGAGGAAGGATTACTTAGAATAGGCCTAGGCCACAGCCGAAGCTCTTCTCCGTTAGTCAGACCTAGTTCAAACTTAGAGGCAATGCTATTTCAAATCAGTACGACACTTCGAAGTATGGAGACAAAACAGAGAGAAACTAATGAACGTGTGTATGACATGAATGAACGACTGAATGAGATTGATACAAGTGTGCATGATGTGATGAGTGAACAGAATGACATACAGGAGCGATTGATGATGGTGATGCCGGGTGATGATGGATGTCCTAATATACAAACGACTGTCACTTCGACTGAAGACGTTAGAGAGAGAGAGAGAGTGAGATGGATGGATAGAAGGAGAAATCAGGACGGGATTTCCCAAGATCCAAGGATAGGAGAGGAAGAAACGAACCCTGGTCATGATATGAACATGATTACAGAAAGACCTTCTGTCGCGCTCACTCAGGCACCTACGTCAGACGGAAGAGAAAGAGGGGAGAATTTGTTGGGACAGCCGGTGGGTAGATTTAGTGCTAGACTTCAGGGGAAGCCTAGGCCTAACTATTCGGATTTGAACCGGTTGGGTTTCCTTCACGGTCGGGTAGATTTCCCTTCTTCACTCATGGGAACAGGCCTAGCCGAGGAAAGGGAGCAGAGAGAGAATATGATAGGAAGGGCCCCGTTACAGCCTACTGGAGTGACGTCAATAGGAGCAGTAGCGCCCTCCTTTGCCACTGCCAGGACAGCAACCGTGTCCAGTGGGGGCAAACCCCCTTGTAGCGTCGTCAATGAGGTGGATAAGGAAGCGGAGGAGGATGAAGTGCGAGTAGATGAGGAAGTAGCCAGGTTTAACCCTGGGGGTGCTAGGCCTAAGGAGGTCAGTAGAGAGCGAGGGGCTTTCTTTAGTGGTGCCAGACTAGGCGACGACCTACTACAGGGGGGCGGACACGACAACATAACGTCTAACACTTAATTAAAGTAGATTAATTATGGCAAATAATGCTATTTTTAATAATACAAGATTGACACAACAAGAAGCTAAATACCAATAGTCTAAAATACAATGAAACATGATGCACGGCTAACTATTCTCTTTAATAACTAGTCCAACAGAAGCATTTATACAGCAATATTTCATATTTAACAACACAACTGTCATTTAGTGGAACCCAGAAAGAAAACCTAAAATTTGCTCTTTCAGCTACAATAGCATAAAATCAGATAGTACTGAACAGTAGGCCTGTAGAAACATCTTAGACATGCAATACCTTTGGATTCTCTACATCAAAAGAAATGAATTTGGTAAGGTGATACCATTTATATATATATTTATATATATATTATTATAACTGGTATACTGGATATAATAATTTTAATTGATTAAACTTCAACGTCTAGTCGCAATTACTTGACTAATTTAAATCTATTTGGTTTACATTGCATAATTCCGAGAAACCTGCAAAAATTTTAGTCACTGAGCAAGTGTATAAAACATCATTAGAAATCTTCACTGCAGTGGAAACAATTAACTTTGTCACCATCCTATAGTTTTCTATAATCATCGGTACTATAATTTTAATTCACCTTTTTTTATTTTCCGCGTGTCGATGTAGGTTTCGTGTACGACCCACAGAAATAGAAATTCGATGAAAAATATTTCCTCACGAAGTAGAAGCGGGATTTAGCGCGTGAGGGTCGGTTAGGGCTAGGGAATGTAATCCCGGGGCACTTGCTCAATCCCGGGATTCCGGGATTATAAATGAGCCAATCCCGGGATCCCGGTATCCCAGGATTGGCTTATAATGGCAAATCAAAAAATTCTTAGACATAGTATAATAGTAGGCCACATACAGTACAGCTTTCTCTTTGCTTCAGGCACTTCAACCGTGATCAATTATGACTCACGACAAGGGCTTTAGTCATTGGTCCCTGGCAACAGCGGGATTTGTTTGAAACTTGATAGTGATAGGCCTACGACCAGTGGCTTCTATCCCCACTAAACAAACAAGTTAGACCCCTCTCCTCCCCGCAATAGCCTGCCCTCTCATGTCTCTCCTTTGACCTAGGTTGCCCTGAGTTGAGCCCAGATTCAGATTCCCCGTCTTTAACTGGGCTTCAGTTGTGATCAATCTGAATAGGGTAATTAACTTCTGCATACGATGACCCGGAATTAGGTCAGACGATACGAGGTGACCAATGCACCGACTGACCACAGCGCGAGGAACACAACAGGTAGCAGGCTAGCCAAGATTTACCAGAGAGTGACTTATCTTGCAGGCTAGCTTAGTTGCAGTCCTCTGATATTAAGGCAGCAAGGGCCCGTCTGTGACTCTGTGTGCTGTCCAGGTCCTTCCACTCACCAACCGGCGCAATTATACGGGCGGGGGTGTCATCAACACACGTCAATCGGAGTCAGGCGCTATGACGTCGCAGGCCTAGTCTGTCAGCTCTGCTAGCATCTGACATCTGTTTATCTTCTATCAGTCAACTGAATGGTGTGTGGATGATTGTTGTGGAGGACTCTGTAGTCTGTATACATAAACCAAGCAAGGAATGGGAGGGAGCAAACCTAAATCTCCTGCCTGATCACTCAGAAACGTCTACCTCCAATCACCCCTCTGGGTTTTCTGCTGGCCACCAGCTTACCTTCATTAGGGCGTCTGCTTATCCGTTGTTTTGGCGTCTATTGACCGAGGATTGTTGCAAAATTAGACAAGTAATTTAGTAAAAAAATCCGAATTTTCGGAAATCCCGAAAAACGGGATTCCATGTGTGTCAATCCCGGGATTACGGTATTGCGAAATGTCCGGAATTCCCGGGATTCCGGTATTCGGGATCCCGGGATTACATTCCTAGTTAGGGCTCAGGTTAGGCGTCGTGAGGGTCGGTTAGGGTTAGTTTTAGGGTTAATGCAGTCATTCTGCTGGATTGATGAAGAATAATTTTCAATGTAAAATTGATGAAAAAGATATACTGACAAAATAGAAACGGGATTTATCGAACAAATTCTTGTCTAAGCAGAAGCTGGATCGATTAAAATGGTTCTGGACAAACTAGAAGTTGGCGAAATTAAATCGAAAAAAAGAGGTGAATTAAAATTATAGTACCTCATCATCCACCTCAAGCACAAAACGATCGCTTAATTTTCTACTCTAAAGTTGCACGTTATCACTGTTCACCATGTTGTTTACTCTGGAAGTGGCTGCTTTAGATCCGGAATTAGGTCAGGGAATTAATCGAGCAAGTTAAAAACCTGACTGATTCACATTTTAAACTAATAATCTATAAATTAATCGCTAAAATTCGAAGTCACAATATACATATATATTATGAATCTCAGACCTCTTCCAATAGAACCTTTATTTTATCACGAATGAAAATATTTTTAAACTGTGTAATTGTGCGCAATTATATATCATATATCAAACATAGCGACCCAGATGCTTCAAGGTGTCATGATGTGGAGCTGACATGCACAGGCCGGTCAGGACAGACCGGTGGAGAGAGTCGGGGGAGAGCGTGGGACACGTACGGGAATTGACCCAGGTTGTCCTTCATGCCTCTCTCCCGATATTCTCTTCATTTAGACAAGGTGGTCTAGCTGCTCCAAGATGTTAATGGTATGGAGCAGACCTGCTGACCGGACCGGTTGAAGCTGGGGAACATGATGCGAGACAGACTCAGACAAAGAGTGGCATCGGACTCCTACGGGCATTGAGCCAATGGATATTGATGATGATGATATATCAGCACAAGTCAACAAATAATTCGTCAGATGAAAAAAATCGATGGCTAGAACAATGCTCTTCAAATTCCATCTCTGTTTCAATGAGTTCATCACATATACCGCATCCAAAAGATTTTGACAAAGACACTTTTATATCCACAGAAGATTCCACTTTGATTATATTCATACATTTTCCATCTTTAATTGTAAGCAAAGGACCTGCAATTCCACTACAGCCAGGATATATAATGTTCTTTGATGAACCTTCATTTCTTTCATCAGAAACACTTGTGTTACTACATGTGAAGAAACGACGAGACACGCTAGCAGTTAACTCAGTTCCAATTCTGTGATCCTGTGGCTGTGTTGTCGCATGGAGTTCAAACTGCTTTGCTGAAGAACTGCTCTTGGTATAAGACTTACTGCATGTGAGTTGCTTCTCAATTGCATGCTGAATTCTTCTGTGTTTCGTTAGACTTGAATTTTGCGTGAATCTTATGTTACAAACATCACATATATATGGTTTTTCACCAGAATGTGATGTCATATGTATTTTCAATTCATAACCTCGAGGAAACGTTTTCTTACATAACTGGCATACATATGGTCTTTCACCAGTATGTGTTGTCATGTGACGTCGTAGAAGACCACCATATGCAAATGATTTACGACATAACTGGCACACGCACGGTTTTCCTCCAGCATGTGTCTTCATGTGGGTTTTTAGATAACTATCAAGGGCAAATGATTTGTTACACAGGTGACACATGTATGGCTTTTGATCAGTATGTATTTTCATATGTGTTGTGAGAGAACTGTGACTAGAAAATGATTTCCGACACAGCTGGCATCTGTATGATTTTTCGCCAGTATGTCTTCTCAAGTGTTTTTTCAGAGAACCACCAGACGAAAATGATTTCTGACATAGCTGGCACATATATGGTTTTTCTCCATTATGAACGTTCATGTGCATTTTCAGAGAACAACCAACAGAAAATGATTTCTGACAGAGTTGGCACTTGTATGGTTTTTCGCCAGTATGGGTTCTCATGTGGCTTTTCAGACCACTGGAAACAGAAAATGATTTCTGACATAAGTGGCATCTGTATGGCGTTTCACCAGTATGTGTTCTCATGTGCAGTTTCAGACAACTACCATCAGTAAATGATTTCTGACATAGGTGGCACCTGTGTGACTTCTCACCAGTATGGATTCTCCTATGCGTTCTCAGATGACTACCTTGAGTAAATCTTTTTTGACATACTTGACACGTGTATGGTTTTTCGCCAGTGTGGGTTCTCATATGCAATTTCAGACAACCACCACCCGTAAATGATTTCTCACATAGTTGACAGCTGTATGGCTTCTCTCTAGTATGAATTCTCATAATATGACCTCTCAAATGACTAGCTCGAGTAAACGTCTTTTGACATAACTGGCACATGTGTGGTCTTTCACCAGAATGTGTTTTCATGTGACTTTTCAGATAATAATCATGAGCAAATGATTTACAACACAACTCACATCTGAATGGCCTTTCAGCAGAATGTGTTCTCATATGCGTTCTCATTTTCTTGGGATTAACAAATGATGCCTGACATATATGACATCTGTATTGATTTTCTGCCATATCTTTTCTTGTATTCGCCATCAGGTTTCTCACTTAATTGATTATTTCAGTTTCATCAAACATAGGTTCTTTGAATGGCTCTCAGACGATCACCTATATTCCTATAGCATACCGTTTCAGAAATGATTAACATCCGAGTGGTTTTAATATTGATTCGTTTGTGTTTCTGCAATGACCAGATTCAATACAAAAACTGTGATGTGACTCCTATGAAGCATGAGTTTTGGTATAAACTACATGGCAGTTGAAAGAGTTTCTGCAGTTTTTGTTGCCATAGCCTTTCCAACATCAGCAGTTAACAGTTTATCACATTTATGACGACTTCATTTCCGTTTGCATTTCAAATTCTAACAGAAGAATTTCATTTGTTAGAACTAGACATTTTTTGAATCTCTTCAACCTTTGTGCAACAGCACACATGTTGGTATTGCTTCAACCGAAAATGAAATAGTGAACATCCATAAAAATTGTAGACAGCTAAATATCCAGTATAATGTTGATGACAAATCTTGCAACGGAATCTTGAAGCACTAACGCAATGTTGCTCGTATTCCTCATGTACTTACTAAAATGAACAGAAAAAGCGATTTTTACTTTTCCTCAAAATATAGCAACATGATTTTAATAACAATGACTGTTCTCAACTAGTAGTTGACTGACTAGTTACAGCGCCAAAGCACAGTTCCAGTTCTTTATCCAATTTTTAAACTTACAAGATTGCTTGTCTAACATCCTTAAACTGCAGATCCATCCAAAACACTAGTTAGTATCTTCCTTTATTGATAATTCTAGATATCACACAGCAACCAGGTACAGCTTGCATGAATGAAAATAAGACGTTAGGCCAAAAAAAATAATGTTGTGTTTCCGGTAACCCGACCGACCCTCTTTCATTGCCGCGACTCAAATAATTTTGTAAAATAATTTTATTTTAAAAAAAATTAATAAAAAAAAAATTAATAACATTTTTTTTAAATTTTTTTAATTTAACAAATTTGTATTGACATAATACGGAACATTGCCTTCTGTATAGAGTTGGATCTTAGGCCAAAAAATGTTGTGTTTTCAGTAACCCGACCGACTCACTTTTATTGCCGACACTCGGAAAATTTTGTGTAATTTTTTGGTTTACAGTGACGTTGCCTTAGAGTTTCACGCCTGCCTAACTACTTCATGGTTGCCAGTCTTCAGAAACCTTTAGCCTTATCATTCTCACTTGAGCCACCTCTAACGGTGACTAGGGAAAAATAAATATAGCAACCTCTAGGTGTAACTAGTCACTGGCTCGGCCAGTCTGGAACGACCCCTAGCAGTGATGTTCTTCTGTTCGCACTCATCTTCCCCTTCCCTTCCCACTTTATCTTACCCGAAAAGATGTCAACATCATTTTGTCAACAAAATGAAATTAATAGAATTGTTTTCTAGAGCAATTTAGGTACAGAGTCGGGAAATAGGCAGTTTATACTTGCTTAGAACACGTACTTTCTTGCAGCGTGTACCTTTATGCAAAAAAGAGAAGTTGGGTATAATTTTTCGGATAGTCATTGTATAAAAATATTTTACCAAAATAAAAATATTTTTCGACCTACCTACCCAATTTTTTGTGGCTCTGTTACCGGAAACACAGCATTATTTTTTTTGGCCTTACCATAATTGATCTCACAAAAAAGTTTGTTTGCTATTTTCTTGAACTCCTGCTACATACTTTCCATTGTCTTTGTTTGTAAGTTAAAATTGTGTGACATACAGGGTGGGCCATAAAAAGACCCCTACAGTTTTTTGCCAATATCTTAGCCAAAAGTGAGAATTTTTAAATAAAACTTTACAGGTTGAAAGACTATAAATATGTACACATTACAACCAGTTTTAATCAAAGTATTTCAAACAGAAAAAATTATCACTTTTGACCACCCACAGTTGTTTGACGATTCAAAATACGTAACGCTACATAAAGTAATGAAAAATGAGTTTATTAAGTCACAGCTCAAATAAATGTTATAAAATAGCCATGCAATTGTCAGATAATCATCATTATTCCACTATTTCAAAAAGAAACAGGGTACCAGCATAGCTGCACGTCACTGTGAAGTCACTTAGAATGATGACGATCAAGTTGGTAAATACGGAATCTGTCAGATTAATATTTTTTTATTAAAGCAGTTTAAAGCAATGAAATTCAAAGCTCTAAAAATGAAAATGGACAAGGTGTCAATGACAGACAAAATGTGTATTCAGACACTTCATAATGACAACTTCACCTATTATCGCAGTATGAATAAGAAAAAAGTGACAGCACTCTTCCTCCTCAATTAACTAGTACCCACGATTTTTTGTCTATTGCTTTTTAACATCAATAGCGACAATATTTCGGGGCTTCTGATCCTAACAACTAAGTTCTTTCTGTGCGGTCATACACTGGGTCAGTATTCATAAATGACAATTTATTCCAGCTACTCAATTTCATTGAAGATTGATTTTCTGATGGTGGGCACTCCTCTGCACCTGGAAAATTTTAACGGCTAAAATGTCTGTTTGTATGTGCACTTGCTACAGCGCCCCTTCAAACTCACTAACTCAGAGGCGCTCCCCACTGCATCAGAGTTTCACGCCGAAGCAATGAGCAATTGCGAGACGGCTTGCTCAAGGGGGGCGCGGACATTTCCCCCCCTGGCCAAAACGCCCCGAACAATAACCCCCCGGACAATTAACCCCCTGATTTAGCCTAGGACATTAACCCCCCCCTCCGACAATTCCCCCCTTTGCTTCCATATAGCCAAAAATGCGTTTAATCCAACTTCTATTTAAATATAAACAATTATTTTTATCCATCCAGCTCAAATTTAAGCAAGAATATTTTCATCAATCCAGCTTCCATATAAGCAAGAATATTTTCATCGATCCAGCTTCCATTTAGGCAAGAGTATTTTCATCGATCCAGCTTCCATTTAAGCAAGAATATTTTCATCAATCCAGCTTCAATTTAAGCAAGAATATTTTCATTAATCCAGCTCCAATTTAAGCAAGAATATTTTCATCAATCCAGCTCCAATTTATGCAAGAATATTTTCATCGATCCAGCTTCCATTTAGGCAAGAGTATTTTCATCGATCCAGCTTCCATTTAAGCAAGAATATTTTCATCAATCCAGCTCCAATTTAAGCAAGAATATTTTCATGAATCCAGCTCCAATTTATGCAAGAATATTTTCATAAATCCAGCTTCCATTTAAGTAAAAATTCGGCAAAACTCCGAACTCCGGTCCCAAATTATTTCACAGCATTTGTCTTACCGTCACTTCACAGCATTTGTAGATAACTGCCGAAAACGTTTGTTGCACTCAAAAAAATCAGAAAAATCATCCCGCTTCCTGTTTTGGGGTCGCAGTTTAGCGTCGTTAATTTCTTTTCTTCTAAGGGATTACCGCATGCTTGATAAATGGAAGCTGGATTGGTGATTTTCATTAATGTATTTCAACATGCATTCAGTTTCCATTTCTATAGCGTTTTATCATTAACCCAGCTTCCATTTCTCAAGCGTTATTTTTGTCATTCCAGCTTCTATTTCACCTATAAGGAACCTTCATCCAGCTTCCATTCACCATTTGCCGGTGAGCCAATAATATTGAGCAACCTCAGCACATCGCTTGAGAAATGGAAGCTGGATGCATGTTGAAATACATGAATGAAAATCATCAATCCAGCTTCCATTTATCAAGCATGCGGTAATTAACGACGCTAAACTGCGGGATTACCCTGTTTTGGTCTGACGATTTTCATTGTAACTTCAGCGGCGATTAGTATTTTAGTCACAGATGCAAATATTGATAACAAACCACGAAGTGGGATGACAGATGAAAATCCTCAGACCAAAACAAGAAGCGGGATGAATGTACTCAACAATGACGTCATTGTATATGAGGGTGAGTAAGAAAGCATTGGAGAAGCATATCTATGTGATAAGCCATGCGAAATAATTTGGGACCGGAGTTCGGAGGTTTGCCAAAATTCTTTTGTATCAATCCGGCTTCTATTTAGCAAGATATCTTTTCATCAATCCAACTTAGGACACTTAGGACCGCCGTTTTATAGTAATACCACTTACACGCAATATGTTCGACAGGGGGGAATTGTCCTACCCTGAGGGGGGGAATTGTCCGGGGTTTTTTGTTCGGGAGGGTTTTGTCCGGGGGGATTTTCTCCAGGGGGGAAATGTCCAACACTCGCTCAAAGTCCCTACTAGGCGCCATGAAGGTGGATTTGAACCTGGTACCAATCCGCTCAAAGGTGCCCACTCCACCACTGTGCTCCACAAGCCTGGGGACTCACTTATGGACATTGTGATTCTGCTCATAATATGTGTATAATTTTAACTCAGTCATATCCTTGATGAACAGCCTGTCAAACCCTTGACGTCAAGTGACATTACCTCACATCGTTTCATAAGCATGCTATATTTACCTAGCTATTTTAAATTATTAATTGAAAATTGTCAGATTCGAACAGATTCATAGGATCCAACCAGATTTCCGATTAAAGCAGGTCTAGGCAGATTTCCGATCAAATTAGAACTTCACAATCTGGTCCATCAACTCAAAATGGCGAGTGATTAAAATAGGTTCAGTTTTACGACACGAAAGCTGGAGCGTAATAAATATAACCTGACAATTTCCGACATCTAGCGAATAACAATTAACGTGATTTAATATTATATTTTCCTTTTATTCACAAATCAACCGGTCGACATAAAACGACAGTAAACAAGCACAAATGGAGCAGCGGATAAAGCCTAGTAAATGTTTTTATACAGCATCCGTGCTATGAAGTTTTTATTGTTTTTATTGGTTAGTTCAAGTGGGTGTGGCCTAGGACGCAGATTGCATTTGCCAGGAAGTCTATCGGATCAAAATTTGCAAAGTACATGATTGTTGTCCTTAATAATAGCTGTGAAGATGGCAGCATCATTAGCCTCAGCCATAATGTCTGCTTTTTGGGAGTCTGAGGGGAGGAATCCAGCTCGTCTGACACGTCCCAGGAACCTTTCAATGCGAGTCGACCTCACCAGCACTCAGCAGTCGCCACCAGGATGGAGAGGCGTACAGCGATGGCTTAAAGCCTTAAAGTGTGGGTGGACGGTCACGGACGGCGTCCTTGCACTTATTTTAAAATCTGAACGCCGCCCTGCCACTTATTAGCCAGCACAGACTGGACAGGTAAGGAGCGTCCAGACACTTCTTTTGGAAAGGTAAGGGGCGTACAGGTACTTATTTTCCCATACTTTAAGGCAGTGTTTCCCAAAGATGGTTAAATGCTTTCTTAATATGAATGATGATAATAATTGGATACGAATCCATTCAACGTTGGCGAAAAGCCAGCTAACTCTTCTAATGAAGACTACGAAATTACGAATATCCTATTGACATATTGGCCTATTAACGCAAATAAAGCAGAATTCCAATCAACCTTCACTAATAGGCCTACGTGTCTGGAATGGGATAGCTAAAAAATACTCCCCAGTAACTGAAGTTAACATGCTTTGCCATTTGCCACGTAAAATTGTACGACACTGCATTCTCACATTTCACTGGAACAGATGCGAAATATAGAAATCAAAGAAATGATGCAGCTGACAATAAGAATCCAGCTGTCTACAATGATATTTTCGTCAACGGCTGACTTGCAAGGCCTTCATAAGGTCTATATATCCTCACATGTGCATGCTCAATGCTCCCAATCAATGATTCTCTATTGGCATCGATCAAACATAACGTCTAACATTTAATTCAGGTAGATTAAGGCAAATAATGCTATTTGCAATAATACAAGATTGACACAACAACAAGCTAAATACCAATAGTCTAAAACACAATGAAACATGATGCACGGCTAACTATTATCTTTAATAACTAGTCCAACAGAAGCATTTATACAGCAATATTTCATATTTAACAGCACAACTGTCATTTAGTGGAACCCAGAAAGAAAACCTAATTGCTCTTTCAGCTACAATAGAATAAAATCCGATAGCACTGTAACGCCCGCCCCTATCGGCCTCCCCGGAGTCGCCACTTCCGGATCCTCGCTCGATGGGACCGCGTGCTGCTGTGGACGAGCTCTAGAGATAGAGGGAGGACAGGAGGAGGTGACTTCCGGGTTCGAATCCCAACGATGGAAAGGCGGCCAGTTATTTCGACTGCCGAACTCCCTATATGAAATTGGCGGCCTACTAGCCAATCTATCACTTCTTCGCAATATACCAGGGTGTGCGAAATCTTTGGGCCTAGCACCCAAAGTTTCTTCCAGGCCGATGGTCGAGTGGTATGGCGCGTCCGCAGTGGTAATAGCGGTGAGGTAACCAGGGTTCAAATCCACAGCAGGCTTGGGTACCGGCGATGCCTCTAGCCTTTCCAATCGTGATACAACTTCCGTCAGCGCTTCCCTGACATTTAATTGCTCTGAGGTGATTGCATCCTGCGTATCTCTGACATAAGATTTTACAGAAGAGATTTCCTCTCTTACATTTGATTGCACTGAGGAAATAGCATCGCTAACATTAAATTCTACCGTGGAAATCGCCTCTTGCATGTCTCTAGCATTGGTTTGAATAGCTTCATGAGTAGACCTAGCATTGGTTTGAATAGCTTCATGAGTAGACCTAGCATTGGTTTGTATTGCCTCGAGCAATACCTCCATAGAAGAAGGGGGCCTAGAAGGCTGAGCAGGAGTGACTGGCCTAGACTCCTCCATAGCGCTATAGAAATGACTTCTATCGTTATAGCTCACAATCAATCAAGTATTCATTCAACGTCAGTTGCATTCAATGTCATCAAGGATCAAAGTCAGAAGTTTTATTTAATATTTCTTATTATTCACTCACAATCAATTGAATCTTCTATTAGCATCAGTTATGTTCAAAGCAATCAAACATAAAAGTCAGTAAGTTTAATTATCAGTTCCTATCCTTTGTAAAGACATTCAATGAAACTCAAATGCAACAATTCAATGCAGACACCTATCAACCGGAGTATGCCTAAATTAAATCCCGATTGACTCTCAAATCCCACAGCCAATTTCAGTTCGGCCCAAAATATCTAAATAACCGATCGTATTAATTCCCCAATAAAGCGTACCTTATGTCCGAAGACAAGGGACAAAGCCGATCGTGTGCGAAGAACAGCGTCGAAGGCGACGAAACACACAGAAAGGCGTCGAGTTTGAAACGCCCGAAAAGATCAGCTAAATCCGATGCTGATTTCTCGCAATGAACAACAATTTCGGCTATGTATCCAAGCCGTTTGAGAAAGACGCCCTTAGGCAAACATACGAACAACCGCTTCGCAACACAATTTCGAAGAACGAGAGCAGAGCGCTGACGATTCGAAGCCCACGATAAATCACTCCGTGTGACAGGGCGAAGAGAGGCCTTGACCGATTAATCCAGGAGTAGATCCAATGCGAAAGCGAAGGCAAAACTCGCAACAACGCTGATATATTTCTCGCAACAAACTAACTCTTTTATTAAATCGACTCCATGTCGAGAGAGAATGAATCGCCAACAGAATTCTTGTATGCGCAACGACGAAGAAGACTAGTGCAAGCGAGCGCTTTATCCTGGCCACGCTTCACCAACTCGATCGAGCCTAAAACTACCAAAAGCCGCAATACATCCAGTTGCCTTGAAATCCTGTCCACGTCTGCGCTTTAGCTGCCCGTTCTCGCTTTTATAACTGCCTGGTCTGCAGAGCGTCCCCTTTACTACGCATGCGCAGCTAGAGAGCTGCACGCGCCAACCCAGCAGCAACGCAGCTGTTTCAAGGCGGCAAGAATTAGCTGCCACGTGCAGCTTCTGTGTATTCTCTCTTGTCTGCCTAGCAGTGGCTGTCTTTCTCCCTCTATCTCTCCTTCTGAAAAGCGACATCTGCCGTCAGTCACGTAGACCACAGATGCACCAGTTTAACCTTGCGAAAACACACATACACAGGTCAACACGCCTACAGTGTTCCCTTCTCAATCTGTCTCCCTGTCTGTGCTTGTCTGTCTGGCTGTATTCCTCGCTCACTCTGTTCATCAGACCACCTCGGGCGAACCGTGTGATAATTTGCCTAATCGTTGACAGCAGGCGGCGAGGTCTTTCAAGTCAGCGAGCGACGATTGCCAATATCGTGGGAAAAATACACGAATTCAATGGAACAGCAGCGACTGCTGCCTACGTCAGCGACCGCTGTGACCCGTGTCAAGCGCAAATCAACAATAAAATCTAGGTCACACGAAGGCACCGAAATAAAACAAATATATCAGATCCCTGAAACCCATAATCGATCAGAAATTAAGTAAAAATAATAATATTAACTACCAGAAACTCGTAGCGTAGTTCTACGAACGCTACAATATTCCCAGCCCTCCCTGATTTCAGGATCCTTTTAATTGGAAAAATGGATCCTGAAATGTTAGTAAGGCCATACTCCAATTTTTACATCAAGGATTCAAATGCAAGAATTAAGAAAATATATGCGATGAACAGTCCTCAACGTAAGCATCACAAAGTTCACATTTTAGCGTTAAATGTCAGTTCCAGCGAAAGAAATAAACATTATTATAATTATCATTTTTATCATTATTTTTATATAGCTCCATCGCTAAGAGTTCCGTGAAGCTCCAAAACATTTATATATATAGTATATGTAAGCTTCCTTCAGTTCAGTTATGCACAAAGACTTCCACGGCAAACATTGACTTAAGAACCCACGGCAAAGCCACAAAAAACCATCAGGCCTACGTTACCTTTACAACAGGTCAACTGATTAATAGGCCACTCATGGCATTCATCATCGATTCATCGAGACTCCTTTAGGCATTTGACTGTAGGAAAAAGTCTACATTTAAAGACACTCTGAGCAGTTAAACCTAAGTCTCTAATCCCATTAACCTCAACATCTAGAACAGTGCTATCATAGCAAATTACCTGAGACTGCACACAGCTTAAGTCTCTAAAAGGCTAATGATTATTACAACTATCCGCAGGCTCTCATCAAAGTTTACCGTAAAAGACCAAGCCCAACTTCAGCTTAATAAGCCGCTCTCTTCACAACATCTTTCAGTAGGCCTACTTAATTATTAAAAATGCAACCGATTATGCACAGAATTAAAATAGGCCATTTATACATAGGCTAACGTAACATATTATTGCAATTAACGTTACAAAACAGTCACACAGCGTAACCGTAAAAATCATAGGCCTAAAAAGATTATCATGATTTTAATATGAGATCTTAGTCTAAAGCGCAAATCAACATTTAGGCCACTTTAGTCTATCTTATGCATTTGCATCATCCTTCAGGCAGTCTATCATTAGCACATGCATCAGGCCACACACGCGTCAGCGCCTGGGAAAATCATCGGTCGATAATAATCGCCGCTTTTTGATGCGTCGAATCGAGATCTGTGTCTATTTCCCCACGCCATGCATCTACAGCGTGCGTCTAACACCGTGGGAGTTAGGCAACAAAACATGATCCTTATACATGTAGGTCAAAGTGCATCGTACGACTAAGGTCGCGCTGTTTTGCACAAAATAAAATAAGACCTCAAATAAATCCTTTCAGAATTAGGTCAACCGTTAATCTAATCTATAGCTTAATCTTTACCATGCTAATCATAGCAGTAAATCTTACATTACAATTCTAGTCAGACTGCAGATTAAATGCAACATTATATTACAACTAGGACAGACGTTCCGAACTTCTTTCGTCTGTAATAATTAAACACAGAACTTCAGCCGTTAATCGTCGGCGTTCTAATGCGTCGCTCTCAGACTACGCCTCCGCTCTTCCCCCGCTATCTACAATTGATCTGTAGAAGCGTGGAAAACTGCTAGGCTACCCATCAACAAGATCAAAATTAGGCCTATTGAACTAACTCGAAATTAGGTCATAGATTCATTCATGGATCCCAATATTAATCCGCACCGAATAATAATAATATTATTTTACATCCTACGCTACAGGTTTATACGTTCTATGGATCTAATGCAAAATTATATCGGCCAACTTATACATCGCTTTTATTAAAATTAGGCCTCAAACTGCAAAGCTGATGCAGACAGTACACGGGCTAATCATTAGGCCTAAAGTAGGCCTATCGCTTATGCCTCAGCTTTATTAACAGAAGTAGGCCTATAAAATTATGTCAGATCAGACTATATATTTTTTTATATCCTGCGTCTATCAAATGTGCAATCTAAATAATTCATACTAACCAAAACAAGTAGGCCTATGCAGGACTATTAATCAAAGAGCAGCTATGTATATTAATTTCACTGCTGCTAAACTCAAAACCTCGGTTATAAGGGGCTATAGAACATTTATAGAGCGCCTCACTGAAGCTAATTAATAAGCAACCATACAATTAATATTATATATATATATGCGATGACAATAGCTACACATATAAAAACACTACCACAGAAATTAGGAGCATTAAAATTTAACTGCACAAATCTCTAAAAGTTATTTTTCATAAATCAGGTTATAGATAGAGCGGGACATAGGCCTACTATTTTAACGCAGGTCATAATATCACATAATCACATTATCCTGGCTAATTCCACTGCAAGTCTAAGTTCAAGGTCACATAATCGTGATCAATGGCCTTAATTAAAATATGCAGCTTTAGTCAATCTATCTTCATGTCAAATTAATATTTATATAGCGCAATGCAAGAGCAATGACAGTCCAGTTTTCTGTCTACAGCAGAGGCAATACTGAAATTGTCCATCGCTTCAATGCAAATGCAATGCAATACTAATCTATATCACCATTGCGAACATTAATCAGACAGTCGGTAAGGCGATACAAATATTAATACTATGCCATACATATATGAAGGCACAACATACGATGCAAGAATACAGTTATTTACACAGTAACACACACATGTAAAGACTTCCACATGTAAATCAAAAATGTATTCATCAAAATCAAACCAAACCAGTTTTACAGGTGCTTCCTGCATTCAAAATGGCCGCAAATTAAGCGGTCATTCAACAGAGATTACCCAACCGACGTCAAGTTTTCAGGCGGACGAAGTCCGGTCGGTTCTCCCAGCATCCTCCAGATCCGGTCCTCAGGGGGTCCATTGCGAAGCGGACAGCTCCTCAAAAGGTGCGAACTGTCGTCACAATAGAAACAGCGTCGCTCCTCTCTTGGTGAGTTCCGACCACTGTCTCGCCTCCTCGACGATGATGGCGACCTCCGCGACCGACGCTCCTGGTTCTGCCCGTTCCGCTGGTCCCTGCTCGGCGCTGGAGCGGACCGAACAGCGAACACACGACCAACGCTGGGGTTGTCGTGGTTATCGCCCACAGGTTGTCCAAGGTTGTCGCTAGGTGGAGCCTGCTGCTGTTGTCGAAGAGGACAGAAGCGTGCTATGTGGTCCGTTATTTGACCACACTCGTAGCACCTTCGTGGAAATCGACGGACTTCCGGTTCCGTCTGTTGTCGGTATCTGCACGTGGAACTCCAATGGCCGGTTCTATTGCAGATCGAGCAGCGTTGGTCGTTTCGCCAGTTACTTTCGTTAGCATGGTACCGACCATTTCCGTTTGACCCGGTCTGACCTCTCCACGACCCGCGATTATTGTCTCTGTATTGTGGCGCTGACACGGGTTGTCGCTCCAGCTGTCGCATTATTTGCTCCACCTGCCGTTTCAAAACCCTCATTTCCGAATCTTCTTCCTGTTCTTTAATTGCGTTGACACGTCCGTGTCGTCGGTCTTGTTGTTCATGGCCGCCGGCCTCTGCTTTCTGATAGCCGTCCAATCGCATTGCCACCTTGTATGCTTCGTCCAATGATTTTGGCTCTCGCTCTCGAATTTTCAGAGCAAGCGTTCTATCTCTCAGGGCATCCAAGAATGCCCGAACAGCAATTGCTTCGCTGTGGACAGTCGAAGAGCCCGGATACGCGCGCGACGTCAGACGGCGCACATCATCGACCAAGGCTCCCATATCTTCATCGGCTTTCTGCTTTCGAGTACTCAGCTGTGTCTGAAATAAAGCTTGCTGTTCAGCGTTACCATATCGTTCTCGAAGTCGCTGTACCAAAGCCGTCCAAGTGTCCAAGCTATCTGCGTTCGACTCGCTCAGCAGATGAGTCGCCGGTTCAACCAATGAGACTACTAATTGGTTCAACCTCTCCTCGTCCGTCCATCTGTTATTCCTGGCGCACACGGAGAATTTTCGTAAGAATGTTTCAACGTCCGTCTTTCCGCTAAAAGACCCGAGTTTCAGGAATTGTGTTGGCTTAGGAGGAGAAGTCGATGACTGTTTACCCTCGCCCTCTTTAGCTGTTGCAGACGCGATCGGTTCAAGTTCCTTGACTGTTCCCTTTGAACTGATCGACGGTAGCTCCCAGTCGCCGGTCGTTTGCGTTGCGACGGTGGTCGTCGGGACAATTTTGATAGGACCGACCGAAACGTTGGTAGGCGCCAGTGCTTTCGTTTCACCAACCGCAGACGTCGCTTTATTATCGGCCGTCGTTTCATTTCTCTCCAGAGGTGTCGACTTCATTACCGCCTGACATCGCGGTAGTTCGGCATCACGGCTAAATCCGAAGTTTTGCGCGCCGAGGCACGAACTCATCCTCGCCGATTCCACGACCGTTGGCCACCGAGGAAAGACGGCGTCGCTTGGTCGAAACGAGTCGAGACAGCGAAGCGGGTCAACCCAAACCCGGTTGTCGCTGCTACCGTAGAAAGCGCTCGGAGTGTAAGTCGGAGCATACCTCCACGGCATGTTTGAATGGTCGGGTCGAGCGTATGGTTGCATCCAGTCGACCGTTGCCATCGCCGCTGGTCCAGGAGGAAGGTCGGGTCGAGCGTAGTCTCGACCAACCATGGTCGAAGTTGCACGACCGTCGAGGACGCAGTCAGGCATTGACTGATAGGTCGGCATTACCGACGCTGGTTGTGTAAAGTCGACCCGACTCGGTGCCATTTCCACTCTTTGTTGATCGACATGTGCGAGCGACGCTTGCAGCCTCCATTGCGGATCAGGTCGAGGATACTCGACGTGAGGGAGCGACGAAGAGGCCAAAGGAACTGGGTTGACCTTATCACCCCCCTCCCGTGACAATTTATTAGCGATCGGTTTATTCACTTCAAAATTTCTAAACTCCGGTTGCTGTGCTGCATGCATTCTGTTATCAATTATTTTAACAGTTTTAGGTCTAGATTCCATTATTTTGCTAACTTCAATGTCTACACTACCATCATCAGACATTATTTCCACATTGTCAGCAAATTCCCTTTCCTTCCTTCTTTCAAATGAAATTGCCATTTCTCTTCTATCATAGTCAGTTTCCTCTTCTAACCTGTAATCACCAAAATCTCTAGAACTAATTTGACCCCACTGGCTGGGACCAATTGTAACGCCCGCCCCTATCGGCCTCCCCGGAGTCGCCACTTCCGGATCCTCGCTCGATGGGACCGCGTGCTGCTGTGGACGAGCTCTAGAGATAGAGGGAGGACAGGAGGAGGTGACTTCCGGGTTCGAATCCCAACGATGGAAAGGCGGCCAGTTATTTCGACTGCCGAACTCCCTATATGAAATTGGCGGCCTACTAGCCAATCTATCACTTCTTCGCAATATACCAGGGTGTGCGAAATCTTTGGGCCTAGCACCCAAAGTTTCTTCCAGGCCGATGGTCGAGTGGTATGGCGCGTCCGCAGTGGTAATAGCGGTGAGGTAACCAGGGTTCAAATCCACAGCAGGCTTGGGTACCGGCGATGCCTCTAGCCTTTCCAATCGTGATACAACTTCCGTCAGCGCTTCCCTGACATTTAATTGCTCTGAGGTGATTGCATCCTGCGTATCTCTGACATAAGATTTTACAGAAGAGATTTCCTCTCTTACATTTGATTGCACTGAGGAAATAGCATCGCTAACATTAAATTCTACCGTGGAAATCGCCTCTTGCATGTCTCTAGCATTGGTTTGAATAGCTTCATGAGTAGACCTAGCATTGGTTTGAATAGCTTCATGAGTAGACCTAGCATTGGTTTGTATTGCCTCGAGCAATACCTCCATAGAAGAAGGGGGCCTAGAAGGCTGAGCAGGAGTGACTGGCCTAGACTCCTCCATAGCGCTATAGAAATGACTTCTATCGTTATAGCTCACAATCAATCAAGTATTCATTCAACGTCAGTTGCATTCAATGTCATCAAGGATCAAAGTCAGAAGTTTTATTTAATATTTCTTATTATTCACTCACAATCAATTGAATCTTCTATTAGCATCAGTTATGTTCAAAGCAATCAAACATAAAAGTCAGTAAGTTTAATTATCAGTTCCTATCCTTTGTAAAGACATTCAATGAAACTCAAATGCAACAATTCAATGCAGACACCTATCAACCGGAGTATGCCTAAATTAAATCCCGATTGACTCTCAAATCCCACAGCCAATTTCAGTTCAGCCCAAAATATCTAAATAACCGATCGTATTAATTCCCCAATAAAGCGTACCTTATGTCCGAAGACAAGGGACAAAGCCGATCGTGTGCGAAGAACAGCGTCGAAGGCGACGAAACACACAGAAAGGCGTCGAGTTTGAAACGCCCGAAAAGATCAGCTAAATCCGATGCTGATTTCTCGCAATGAACAACAATTTCGGCTATGTATCCAAGCCGTTTGAGAAAGACGCCCTTAGGCAAACATACGAACAACCGCTTCGCAACACAATTTCGAAGAACGAGAGCAGAGCGCTGACGATTCGAAGCCCACGATAAATCACTCCGTGTGACAGGGCGAAGAGAGGCCTTGACCGATTAATCCAGGAGTAGATCCAATGCGAAAGCGAAGGCAAAACTCGCAACAACGCTGATATATTTCTCGCAACAAACTAACTCTTTTATTAAATCGACTCCATGTCGAGAGAGAATGAATCGCCAACAGAATTCTTGTATGCGCAACGACGAAGAAGACTAGTGCAAGCGAGCGCTTTATCCTGGCCACGCTTCACCAACTCGATCGAGCCTAAAACTACCAAAAGCCGCAATACATCCAGTTGCCTTGAAATCCTGTCCACGTCTGCGCTTTAGCTGCCCGTTCTCGCTTTTATAACTGCCTGGTCTGCAGAGCGTCCCCTTTACTACGCATGCGCAGCTAGAGAGCTGCACGCGCCAACCCAGCAGCAACGCAGCTGTTTCAAGGCGGCAAGAATTAGCTGCCACGTGCAGCTTCTGTGTATTCTCTCTTGTCTGCCTAGCAGTGGCTGTCTTTCTCCCTCTATCTCTCCTTCTGAAAAGCGACATCTGCCGTCAGTCACGTAGACCACAGATGCACCAGTTTAACCTTGCGAAAACACACATACACAGGTCAACACGCCTACAGTGTTCCCTTCTCAATCTGTCTCCCTGTCTGTGCTTGTCTGTCTGGCTGTATTCCTCGCTCACTCTGTTCATCAGACCACCTCGGGCGAACCGTGTGATAATTTGCCTAATCGTTGACAGCAGGCGGCGAGGTCTTTCAAGTCAGCGAGCGACGATTGCCAATATCGTGGGAAAAATACACGAATTCAATGGAACAGCAGCGACTGCTGCCTACGTCAGCGACCGCTGTGACCCGTGTCAAGCGCAAATCAACAATAAAATCTAGGTCACACGAAGGCACCGAAATAAAACAAATATATCAGATCCCTGAAACCCATAATCGATCAGAAATTAAGTAAAAATAATAATATTAACTACCAGAAACTCGTAGCGTAGTTCTACGAACGCTACAGCACTGAACAGTAGACCTGTAGAAACATCTTAGACATGCAGCACCTTTGGATTCTCTACATCAAAAGAAATGAAATTGGTAAGGTGATACCATTTATATATATTTATATATATATTATTATGACTGGTGTACTGGTCAAAATAATTTAAATCAAGTAAACTTTAAAATCTAGTCGCCATTACTTGATTAATTTAAATCAATTTGATTTACATTGCATAATTCCGAGAAACCTGCAAAAATTTTAGTCACTCAGAAAGTGTATAAAACATCATTCGAAATCTTCACTGCAGTGGAAACAATTAACTCTGTCGCCATCCTATAGTTTTCTATAATCATCCACCTCAAACACAAAACGATTGCTTAATTGTCTACTCTAAAGTTTCATGTTATCACTGTTCACCATGTTGTTTACTCTGGAAGTGGCTGCTTTAGATCCGGAATTAGGTCAGGGAATTAATCGAGCAAGTTAAAAACCTGACTGATTCACATTTTAAACTAATAATCTAGAAATTAATCGCTAAAATTCGAAGTCACAATATATATATTATGAATCTCAGCCCTCTTCCAAGGGAACCTTTATTTAATCACGAATGAAAATATTTTTAAACTGTGTGTAATTGTGCGCAATTATATATCAGCACAAGTCAACAAATAATTCGTCAGATGAAAAAAATCGATGGCTAGAACAATGCTCTTCAAATTCCATCTCTGTTTCAATGAGTTCATCACATATACCGCATCCAAAAGATTTTGACAAAGACACTTTTATATCCACAGAAGATTCCACTTTGATTATATTCATACATTTTCCATCTTTAATTGTAAGCAAAGGACCTGCAATTCCACTACAGCCAGGATATACGTTCTTTGAGAAACCTTCATTTCTTTCATCAGAAACACTTGTGTTACTACATGTGAAGAAACGATGAGACATAAAATTATCAGCAATTGCTTCAGTTCCAATTCTGTGATCCTGTGCATGCCGTGTTGTCGCATGGAGTTCAAACTGATTTGCTGAAGAACTGCTCTTGCTATAAGATTTATTGCATGTGAGTTGCTTCTCAATTGCATGCTGTGTTCTTTGGTGTTTCTTTAGATTTGAATTTTGCGTGAATCTAGTGTTACAAACATCACACACGTATGATTTCTCGCCAGAATGTGATGTCATATGCCTTTTTAAATGACCATTTCGGGCAAACGTTTTCTTACATAAATGGCATATGTATGGTTTTTCTCCCGTATGTATCTGCATGTGAGTATTTAGATAACTGTCAAGGGCAAATGATTTGTTACACAGGTGACACATGTATGGTTTTTGACCGGTATGTGTTTTCATATGTGTTACGAGATAACAGGGACTAGAAAATGATTTTTTACACAGTTGGCATCTGTCTGATTTTTCGCCAGTATGGGCTCGCAAGTGTGTTTTCAGATGACTATTAGACGAAAATGATTTCTGACATAGCTGGCACATGTATGGTTTGTCTCTATTATGAATTTTCATGTGCACTTTCAGAATACTACTAGCAGAAAATGATTTCTGACATAGCTGACACATGAATGGTTTTTGTCCATTATGAATGTTCATGTGGATTTTCAGAGACCTTCTACAAGACAATGATTTCTGACAGATTTGGCACTTGTATGGCCTTTCGCCAGTATGGGTTCTCATGTGCATTTTCACTTGACGCCGATCTGGAAATGATTTTTGACATACTTGGCACCTGTGTAACTTTTCGCCAGTATGGATTCTAATATGTGTTGTCAGATGACTGCCTTGAGTAAATCTTTTCTGACATAATTTACACGCGTACGGTTTCTCGCCAGTGTGGGTTCTCATGTGCAATTTCAGATAACCATCTTCATTAAATGATTTCTGACATAGTTGGCAGCTGTATGGCTTCTCTGTAGAATGGACTCTCAAAATATGACTTCTCAGATGAGAACCTAGAGCAAACGACTTTTGACATAACTGGCAAATGTGTGGTCTTTCACCAGTATGTGTTTTCATGTGTTTTTTCAGATAATAATCATGGGCAAATGATTTACAACATAACTCACACCTGAATGGCCTTTCAGCAGAATGGGTTCTCATATGCGTTCTCATTTTTTTGGGATTAACAAATGATGCCCGACATACATGGCATCTGTATTGATTTTCTGCCATATCTGTTCTTGTATTCGCCATCAGTTTTCTCACTTAACTGATTAATTCTGTTTCATCCGGCATCAGTTCTTTGAAAGGCTCTCAGACGATCACCTATATACCTATAGTATACCGTTTCAGAAACGACTAACATCCGAGTGGTTTTAATTGATTCGTCCATGATTCTCCAATCTCCAATGACCAGATTCAGGACAATAATGCAGTGTGAAGCCTGAGTTTTAGAGTAAACTGCAATGTAGTTTCATGAATTAAAGAGTTTCTGCAGTTTTTTTTAAACAGTCATCCGAACAACAGCAGCATCCAGTTTCTCAAATTTACGATGACTTCATTTCCTTCCTTATTTCAGATTGTAACATCGGCAGGAGAAGTCATTTTGAAGTAAAGCAAAAATTAGTCCCAAAGAAGAATAATCTTTGACGACGTACTGTAGCTATTCAACTTTTGTATAACAGAACGCCTTTCTAAGCTATTGTTCCGTGTGTTTTCAATAGAAGATGAATAGCGGACATTCATAAAAATAGCATAGCAATAGTAGAAGCTAAACATCCCGCAAAAATGTTCATGATTAATCTTGCAACGGAATATTGAAGCTCTAACGCAATGTTGCTCATATTCTTCATTTACTTGCTAAAATGAACAATAAGAATTTGATTTCTATATTTCCTCAATATTATAAAACAAAATATTATTAATGCTTATTACAGTACAACGGCTGTTCACAATTCTCAGCTGAGTGACTAGTTAGTAATAATGGCAAAGCACAGTTCCAGTTTCTTACCTAATTTTCCACTTACAAGTGTACTTCTCTATACCTGTAACACATTGCCCACCTGGTACAAGATAACTCGTAGCTTTTTATGCGTTCTAGGATACATGGGACGAGATAACTCGTACCAGAGAATAGGCCTGCGGCGACCAAGCATAAGTTGGCTTGACAGCAAAAATTCACTCGGTCAAGGCCAATCACCCCAGAAGTGGGGGGCTATGTGGGTACTGGGTGAGGGCGGCATGTGGTATGGGTGACGATGTTGTCAATACGGGTTGGGTTATGGAGTAGGTGGGGTGTCATTGATGTGGGGTGAAAACCAAGAGAAACATTTTTTTCAATAAATTTCATATGTTGAACATTTTTCCGGGTTTGGTGAGGTTGTTGAGCGATGGGGTCATGCAGGTTGGGGTAGGCTGGGGCAGGTTGGGGCAGCTGGGAATTAGTTTGGGGTAGAGTCCAACAGGCACAAAGTGGGAACAAGGCTAGGGCGAGAAACCAACACTTGAGGTCACAATGGACATTGTATCAAATACCATTCCCACATCTCTTTCCAAATCTTGTTTCAATCAATCGGGATTATACACTATAATTTTACGCAAGGTCTGCTCTCACTAAAGACAAGCCAAACATCCAAGCATACTACCTTGACCACCTTTGCCTTGATTGCGCCAATTTTTCAGGCATATCAGATCTTCATGTTTAAATTGGCTTCAAGGTACCCAGAATTTTTTTGCATACATGTCTACCCTAACCCTGTTTGATCACCTTCTTTGGCCTTCTGCTGTATTCAGAATGCGATTTAAGCTGGCCTATCTGACCTATAAAACATCACAACGAGTGCTTCTATATAACTTCAACTACAATAATCTCCCTACATTACGGCTCATATATGCTGAGATTTTTGCGTAAGTTTTTGGGTACACATGTATTTAGCATCATAAATTATTCGCTTGCTGAAGTATTATTATTTCTAATCAATCAAACCTTTTGTTTGGTTAGAATGCTTTTTATCTATCCATCTATCATCTGTTCATGTATGAATTTCAAGAATTTTGTAGGGTAAATTATTCTTTTATTGTGCTTATTGCGTAACCATTATAATACATTGACTCATTGTTTTATGTGCATGCTATTTTATTGTTAGTGTCCAAGAAATGATGAAAAATTTGATAAAAATTTGATAAAAATTAGTGAAATTTGAAAATAACTTGTAGTTTGCCCCTTCGAATTACACCAATACAAATGCAAGAAAACAATCTCACCCAAACAGAAGCTGGATTGATGAAAAATAATTTTCAATTAAATATAAGTTATATCGAAGAAAATATTGCAGTCTAAATATGTATACATTATATGGAAGCAGGACCAATAAGTAGAATTCTTGGAAATCTATCGTTTTGGCAGAATAAATTAATCTCCAATGTACTCAGTTTAGCGTTGATGTCATACATACTAAAATAATTATGGCCACATAGAAGTCGGATTGTGAATAAGCAGGTGCCCCGCGCTTGGCCTTTGAGTAGCGCTCTAGAAATTTCGAGTTTACGATTGAGGAAAATAATATTTAATTCAATAGAAGTGGGATTTATGAAACAATGCTGAAATTGGAGCTGGATTGATAAAGAATAGTTGTTTTTTGGATTATTAAAAACAGTTATTGTTGAAATAGAAGGTGGACTGATCAAATTCTTGATTAAATTGATGAGAATTATTCATGCCGGTTTGATAAAGAATAAGTATGCCAATTTTTTTAGTATAATTCAATCCACTAAAACGATGGATTGTTACCAAATTCTTGCCCAAATAGAAGTTGGATTAAAAAACTTAGATATATATAAAATGCTGCAGCGAGCGAATAATTTACGACGCTAAAATACACGTTTGCCAAAAACGCTTAAGTAATGGAAGCTGGATGATGGTATTCTTATATCTGAAATAGAAGCTGGGTTGACGAAAATGTTGTTGATTAAATTAGAGCTGGATGGATGAAAATTTTCCCGATTAAATTGGAGCTGGATTGATGAAAAATAATCATTATTGAAACAGAAGTTGGATTCATAAAACAGCTGATGTTTTCCAGTTAATGTTTCCATTATTGCATCAGTCTTTTGCGACGATAGGTATACCGTATATTTCTTCACAATTAATATAGCAGACTCTGCATCTGATCCTCATTATTTGTTTGAAGCTTGTTATACTTGTTCATGAGTGCCACTCCACGCTTTGTAATGTCATTCACAACTTTCACTGAGCTCTCAGTGGCCTAATCTAACTTGAAGTTCTCGTGTCGTTTGACCATGTATATCAACGTCTTATTGGAGAAAACTTGAAAAAGCTCGTGTTTTCCATGACAAAATCTTCCAGTTGCATTGAGCTTATATTACAGCAGGTTCCAAGGTTCTTCTTTGAAGTGGATGTTCGATTCAAGTTTTGTTCAGAGTATCATTTGGCGCTTGGTATAAATGGAAGCCCCATAAATCAAAGAACGCAAAAGTCACCAATTCCTCTAAAAGATACCAAAGGTCATCTAAACATTTCTTCATTGCAACGTCTGCAACTGCACTATTTTGTCTCCCTGTATTTTGTCAATGTCCTTAAAGATCTGCTCTCCACAGGTCAAGTTGAGGGGTATAGAATAAGTATAGATGGTGCATACGGTGCTTGAAACCAGACTTTGACGTATAGCAGGCAGAATGGCAGATGTCAGCCATACCCTTTACTCTCTTCTTGTTGACTTGAATAATATCTTGGACATCCATATCTTAACACTGTAAATGCTCTTGCCGATCAACCTCGCTCTGTGCAGCCCAGCGGAAAAAATCATTATGTCCTTACCTTCGGTGAACCAAGAGAAAACAAAACCACTGCCTCCAACTTAATTTAGGAATGTGTGATAGCGACATGCACTCTACAACAAATCCTTGTCCAGCTTCTGTACCAACAGGATGCAGGCACCATTTCTAAGTCCACTGTTCACTGATGTGGTGTCAAAGCACATAGATTTGATTTGATCAGTAATGCCCCAAGTCACAACCGCTTCATACACTGCAGACACTGAAGATTTTCTTGTCCCGATGATAACTTCTGTAAACCGAGGACCTGGTCAACACTCTAGAAACGAGGACATGAAGACGGTTTATTATTTCTTTACTGCAGTCTGCAGATGTCTTCCAACAACTTTCCATCTCAGTGAATTATTAGAGGAACTCCTGGTTGGCATTCAGCTTTCAAGTTTTCATAAATTTTTTGCCGATTCTTTATTCACTCCTTAAGCATTGAAAAACAATAGAGATTGAACTCTGCGGGTTTATTGTCAAGACATTGTAGTGCGAAAGATAGTAGGCCTACAAGTGTTGCATTTCTGTTACTCACTTTCACCGTGGCATTGTCAAGACTTAGGTCTATTGCCAACTTTGTGTTCTCTTTGAGAATAGCGAAATTATGCAATATACACGAAAAATCCAAAATGAAGCGATATTGCCGCCAAAAGATTTTTTGCCGTGTGAATGCATTATAAAAAATGTCAATAAAATAAGTAAGTAGGTGGCAATCATGATGTCGGAGATGTTAATAAATATGTGAGTATAGTTGTCTATCAAATTCTATCATAGCGATTAAAATGGCTGGAAAGCATATTAATGGAAATTGCGCATAGTGGACCACAAAGCCCAAATTAATTCTAACCTTGAACTTTAACCTCTGGTAGCGTCCCCTAAATGTCCTCAGATTCTCTCCAAACTTTTTATCGATTTTTTTCTCATCAATAGAAACCAACTTAGAGGGTGCCCCGTTATAAAATCAAACTTTTAAAAATAAGGACCACCCTAGTATATAGTCTGACACTCACGACACATACTACCCTCTTGCGATATATACATGTCTGTGTTGGTGATATGCAGTAATGTGTGCGGCGTCAGCGACGTGAAAATAGGTAATTAATTTTCGTCCCCTCTTAAAACAAGTACGCCGAACGGATTTATAGGATCTAACCAAGTTTCTCATAAAAGTAGAAAGTTCTTCTCCGTAATCTGGTTCATGCGTCATCCACCCGGTAAACGGACATTTCCCCCCCTGGACATTTCCCCCCCCGGACATTTCCCCCCCCCGGACATTTCCCCCCCCGGACGTTTCCCCCCCTACCCTAGGACATTTCCCCCCCCGTATGCGGAAACCATTGTTTTTATGGTCTTCAACATATGAAAAAGCGCTTGAGAAATGGAAGCTGGATGAAGACATTTTACATGTGAAATAGAAGCTGGATTGATGAAAAAATGCAAGTTAAATAGAAGCTGGATGAAGGTATTTTTTGATCTGAAATGGAAGCTGGATTGATGAAAAAACGCAAGTTAAATAGAAGCTGGATGAAGGTATTTTTTAATCTTAAATAGACGCTTTATTGATGAAAAAACGCAAGTTAAATAGAAGCTGGATGAAGACCTTTTACATGTGAATAGAAGCTGGGTTGATGAAAAAACGCAAGTTAAATAGAAGCTGGATGAAGGTATTTTTTGATCTGAAATGGAAGCTGGCTTGATGAAAAAACGCAAGTTAAATAGAAGCTGGATGAAGGTATTTTTTAATCTTAAATAGACGCTTTATTGATGAAAAAACGCAAGTTAAATAGAAGCTGGATGAAGACCTTTTACATGTGAATAGAAGCTGGGTTGATGAAAAAACGCAAGTTAAATAGAAGCTGGATGAAGGTATTTTTTGATCTGAAATGGAAGCTGGATTGATGAAAAAACGCAAGTTAAATAGAAGCTGGATGAAGGTATTTTTTAATCTTAAATAGACGCTTTATTGATGAAAAAACGCAAGTTAAATAGAAGCTGGATGAAGGTATTTTTAGACCTGAAATAGAAGCTGGATTGACTTAAGGGGGGGGAAATGTCCGGGGGGGAAATGTCCTAGTCGAAATCGGGGGGGGAAACGTCCAGGGGGGAAATGTCCGGGGGGGGAAATGTCCGGGGGGGGAAATGTCCAGGGGGGGAAATGTCCGCCATTCCATCCACCCAATATGGCGAGCGATCAAAATTCTTACATTGCAACGACACGGAACCTGCAGTTTAGGAAAGTATGACCTGTCATCTTCCGACATCTAGCGAATATATAACTAACATAATTAAATAATAAGATTAAAATTTGGTATACCTGTCTTAATGGTATGACTCGTAGAGTGTAGAGCATTTTCCCCATAGAGAAAAATCCCCCGGACACACCTCTTCAGACAAAACCCCCGTACAAAGCCCCAGGGTAGGACAAAAAAACAGGTAGATGATAAATGCGCATAAGTGGTATTTCTCCGAATTAAATATCCAAGCTGGTATGATAAAAGAATTCTCACTAGATAGAAGTCGGATTGATGCAAAACTATTTTTACTTAAATGGAAGCTGGATTTTAAAAATGTTCTTGCCTAAATGGAAGCTGGATTGATGAAAATATTCTTCCTTAAATGGAAATTGGATTGATGAAAATATTTTGGCTTGAATGGAAACTGGATTGATGAAAATGTTATGGCCTAAATAGAGGCGGGATTGATGGCAAGGTTTCACGCTATCATAAATGACACCAATAGGTTTTATATCTGAATGACTGAGCGTCACTGACAATTTATAAGTCCACGCCTGAATGACAGTGACCCGTATGACGTTAACTAGTTGACAAAGCGCCTCAAACTGGACAATTAGCCTAAGTTTGATCAATAATGCCTACATAAATAGGCTATTTTGCACAGTGCCTAAATGGAAAATAGATAAATTTATACAGTATTTTAGCCATGGGCTATATAGGCCTACAGTGATTTCGCAATGAATTAAAAAGCTTTCAGGTATAGTCTCATCATGAGACTCTCGTGAGCCGATATAGGCCTAATTACATGTAACTAAGAAGAAAAGGTTAGATTTTAACCAAATCTCAATTGATGATTCAACAGCATGCACTATAAGTTGAGAGGAAATTTCAGTAAATTGCAATGCCACAAAATTATAGGGGTAAAGCAGGTGTCATTGTTTTATACGGGGTAGGTCAGTATCTGGTGTTGAAGCAGATTCTTTCTTTAACTAATGACGGTGACACAAACCTTTTCAGAATAGACATAGGTTAGGGAGTGGTTGATAATGGAATTTCGGTCCATGCTGTGGCTCCCATATCGGTCCTACTAATGCAGACTCTGGAGATTGCGTACTAGGGAATGTAATCCCGGGACATATCCTCAATCCCGGGAATCCGGGATTATAAATAAGTCAATCCCGGGATCCCGGAATTGACTTATAAGGGCAATTAAAAAAATTCTTGGACTTAGTATAGGCCTAGTAGTAATACAATAAAGCCTAATTTGTCTTCGGTACTTCAAACGCGATCAATTATGACTCACGGCAAGGGCGTTTGCCGGTGGTCCCTGGCAGCAGCGGGGTTTGTTTGAAACTTGATAGACGTTGATCGTTATAGGTCTATGTCAAGTGGCGTCTATCCTCACTGAACAACCAAGTTAGACCCCTCTCCTTCCCCACCCTCCCGTGTCTCTCCTTCGATCTAGATTGCCGTGAGTTGAGGTCATTTAAGAATCCCCCGTCGTTAACTGGGCTTAAGTTGCGATCACTGTGAATAGGGTAATAAATAGCCATCTGCATAACGGTGACCCGGAATTACGACAGACGATACGAGGTGACGAGTGCACCGACTGACCACACCCCGAGGAACACAACAGGTAGCAGGCTAGCCAAGATTCACCAGTGAATGACTTATCTTGCAGGCCTAACTGCAGTCCTCTGATATTAAGGCAGCAAGAGCGCATTTGTATGCCGTCGGCGCAATAATAGGGATGGTGTGTCGTCAACGTGTGAATCTGAGTTAGGCGCTGTGATGTCGCGGGCCTAGTCGGCCAGCTATACACACACACACAAACCAAGCAAGGAATGGGAGGGGCAAACCCAAATCCGCTGCCTGATCACTGAGAAACGCCTACCTCCAGTCACTCCTCTGGGTTTTCTGCTGGCCGCCAGCTTACCTTCGCTAGGGTGTCTGCTTATCTGTCGTTTTGGCGTCTACTGACCAAGGAATTACTGCAAAATGTTGAAGTAATTATTTTAATGAAAAATCCGATTTTTGAAATCCCGAAAAACGGGATTCCGTGCTAGTCAATCGCGGGATTACGGGATTGTAAAATGTCCGGGATTCCCGGAATTCGGGATCCCGGGATTACATTCCCTATTGCGTACGGGTCAACCAAAAACAACTAGCTGCTGATTAGGTGCAATAACTTCTAAATTCTTAGAATGAAATTGCCTGGTCTCTTCGGGTAGGCTTTTCAATATACTCCAAGTTGAGTTAGACATTTTAAAAATTAACAAAGCATTGTCAAAATATCAATGTTTCTTAAATTCCGTTGCCTACAATTATATTTTCGTCAACGGCTGACTTGTAAGGCTTTCATCAGGTCTAGATCACCTCACCTTTGCATGCTCAATGCTCCAAATCAATGATTCTTTTTTGGTAACGATCAAACATAACGTCTAACACTTAATTTGCTCACGTATCTGCCTTCATGAGGGACGACCTTCACTGGCTCCCACTGCAGCAACGCATTGCTTATAGAGTTTCGTCTATAGC
Organism: Lumbricus terrestris; assembly: GCA_949752735.1. Lineage (NCBI taxonomy): Eukaryota > Metazoa > Annelida > Clitellata > Crassiclitellata > Lumbricidae > Lumbricus > Lumbricus terrestris. The sequence goes on along the minus strand of OX457051.1, from coordinate 3,841,194 downwards.
TTGGCGCTGCATTCTGTCTCAAGCTCCATCCTACCTATGTGAGCTTTTTACTCCAGTCTCGGTTTCTCTGGGCCGTCGTTCGCTGCGGTCAGCTGCCCGCGGTGACTATCTTGTCCCTTTTTGTCGTACCGCTACTATGCAGCGAAGAGCATTTTCCGTGGTGGGTCCAGCTATCTGGAATGGCCTCCCTGCGGCTCTCCGTTCGCTTCCCCGCGACTCTGCTGGCTCTTTCTACCGTCTTCTCAAGACCTTTTTCTTTGACCAGGCCTGGGTTGGGAGCGCCTCTGAGTAGCGATCTTGAATGGGCGCTATATAAATTTATGTGATTGATTGATTAATACAAGTAGATTAAGGCAAATAATGCTATTTTTAATAATACAAGAATGACACAACAATAAGCTAAATACCAATAGTCTAAAATACAATGAAACATGATGCACGGCTAACTATTCTCTTTAATAACTAGTCCAACAGAAGCATTTATACAGCAATATTTCATATTTAACAACACAACTGTCATTTAGTAGAACCCAGAAAGAAAACCCAATTGCTCTTTCAGCTACAATAGCATAAAAACAGATAGCATTGAACAGTAGGCCTATAGAAACATCTTAGGTATGCAGTACCTTTGGATTCTCTACAATGTCTACATCAAAAGAAATGAAATTGGTAAGGTGATACCATTTATATATATATATTTATATATTATTACGACTGGTATACTGGTTAAAATAATTTAAATTAATTAAACTTCAAAGTTTAGTCGCATTTACTGGATTAATTTAAATCAATTTGGTCTACATTGCATAAATGCGAGAAACCTGCAAAATCTGTGGTGACTAAACAAGTGTATAAAACATCATTCTAAATCTTCACTGCAGTGGAAACAATTAACTTTGTCGCCATCTTGTATTTTTCCATCATCATCCGCTTCAAACGCAAAACGATCGCTTAATTTTTCCACTCATAAGTTTCATATTTTCACTGTTCACCACATTACTTACTCCGGAAATGGCTGCTTAAGATACGGGAATAGGTAAGGAAATTAATAATCAATCAAAAACTTAATTGATTCACCCTTTTAACTAATAATCCGTAAAGTAATCGCCAAAATCGAAAGTTGCTATATATATTATGAATCTCAGACCTCTTCTAATAGCCCCTACAATTTATCACAATTGACAATATTTTAACACTGTAATTGTGCGCAAATTATAGGTCAACACAAGTCAACAAATAAGATATCAGATGGAGAAAATTGATGGCTAGAACAATGCTCTTCAAATTCCTTCTCTGTTTCAATGAGTTCGTCACATATGCCGCATCCAAAGGATTTTGACAAAGACACTTTTGTATCCACAGAAGATTCCACTTTGATTATATTCATACATTCTCCATCTTCAATTTTATGCAAAGGATCTGCAATTCCACTACAACAAGAAAATATGTTCGTTGATGAACCTTCATTTCTTTCATCAGAAACACTTGTGTTACTACATGTGAAGAAACGATGAGACACGTTAGCAATTACTTCAGTTCCACTTCTGTGATCCTGTGGCTGAGTTCTTGCATGGAGTTCAAGATGCTTTGCTGAAGAACTGCTCTTGGTATGAGATTTATTGCATGTGAGTTGCTTTTCAATTGCATGCTGAATTCTTAGATGTCTTGTTAGATTTGAATTTTGTGTGAATCTTTTGTTACAAACATCACATATATATGGTTTTTCACCAGAATGTGATGTCATATGTATTTTCAAATGAGCATTTCGTGCAAACGTTTTCTTACATAGCTGGCATATGTATGGTCTTTCACCAGTATGTGTTTTCATGTGAAGTCTCAGCGAAGCACCATGGGCAAATGATTTATGGCATATCTGGCACATGTATGGTTTTTCTCCAGTATGTACCTTCATGTGCATTTTTAGGTAACCACCAAGAGCAAATGCTTTGTTACATATTTGGCACATGTATGGCTTTTGATCGGTATGTATTTTTATGTGTGTTACGAGATGACTGCCACTAGGAAATGATTTCTGACACAGCTGGCATCTGTATGATTTTTCGCCAGTATGACTTCTCAAGTGTATTTTCAGAGAACTACCAAATGAAAATAATTTCTGGCATAGCTGGCACATGTATGGTTTTTCTCGATTATGAACATTCATGTGCACTTTCAGATTACTACTAAAAGAAAATGATTTCTGGCATAGCTGACACATGAAAGGTTTTTCTCCATTATGAAAGTTCATGTGGATTTTCAGAGAACTACTAGCAGAAAATGATTTGTGACATAGCTGGCACATGTGTGGTTTGTCGCCAGTATGTGTTCTCATGTGCACTTTCACTTGACCACGATCAGCAAATGATTTCTGACATAGTTGGCAGCTGTATGGCTTCTCACCAGTATGGATTCTCATATGCGTTCTCACATGACTACGTTGAGTAAATCTTTTCTCACATAATTGACAGGCGAATGGTTCCTCGCCAGTGTGAGTTCTCATGTGCAATTTCAGACAACTGTCTTCTTTAAACGATTTCGGACATAGTTGGCAGCTGTATGGCTTCTCTGTAGTATGGACTCTCATAATATGATCTCTCAGATGACTACCTCGAGCAAACGTCTTTTGACATAACTGGCAAATGTGTGGTCTTTCACCAGTATGTGTTTTCATGTGTTTTTTCAGATAATAATCATGGGCAAATGATTTACAACATAACTCACACCTGAATGGCCTTTCAGCAGAATGTGTTCTCATATGCGTTCTCATTTTCTTGGGATTAACAAATGATGCCCGACATACATGGCATCTGTATTGATTTTCTGCCATATCTGTTCTTGTATTCGCCACCAGGTTTCTCACTCAACTGATTATTTCAGTTTCATAAAACATGGGTTCTTTGAAAGGCTCTCAGACGATCACCTATATACCCATAGTATACTGTTTCAGAAACGATTAACATCCCAGTGGTTTTAATTGATTCGTTTGTGGTTCTCCAATGACCAGATTAAAGACAACAACTGAGATGTGACTGCACATATGAAGCATGAGCTTTGGTATAAATAGCAATGTAGTTGCCTGAGTTAAAGAGTTCCTGCAGTTTTTTTGTTATAGCCTTTCCAACACCAGCAGTTTATCACATTCATGACGACTTCATTTCCGTTTGCAATTCAAATTCTAACAGAAGGATCATGTTTCATTTGTTAGAACTAGACATTTTTTGAGTCAAGAAAATATAGAGTATATTACTAAAAAAAGTCTATGATGAAGTACAGTAGCTCTTCAACCTTTGTGCAACAACACACCTGTTTGTATGGTTTCAACTGAAAATGATATAGTGAACATTCATAAAAATTGTAGACAGATAAACATCCAGAATAATGTTGATGATAAATCTTGCAAGGGAATCTTGAAGCACTAACGCAATGTTGCTCGTCTTCCTCAAGTGCTTGCTAAAATGAACAGTAAGAATTTGATTTTTACATTTCCTCAAAATATAACATGATTTTATTTACATAACAATGACTGTTATCAAATTTTAGTAGTTGACTAGTTAATAATATAGCGCCAAATCACAGTTCCAGTTCTTTATCTAATTTTTAAACTTACAAGCTTGCTTGTCTAAAATCCTTAAACTGCAGATCCATCCAAAAACACTAGTTAGTATCTTACTTTATTGATAATTCTAGATATCACAGAGCATCCAGGTACAGCTTGCATGAATGAAAATAAGACTGTTACCATAAAATTGATCTCACAAAAAAGTTTTTGGCTATTTTCTATACAAAACTGCTGCTACATACTTTACATTGTCTTTGTTTGGAAGTTAAAATTGTGTGGCCTACAGAGTGGGCCATAAAAAGACCCCTAGAGTTTTTGCCAATATCTTAGCCAAACGTGAGAATTTTTAAATCAATCTTTATAGGTTGAAAGACAATAAATATGTACGCATTACAACCTGTTTTAATCAAAGTATTTCAAACAGAAAAAAATTATCACTTTCGACCACCCACAGTTGTTTGACAATTCAAAATACGTAATGCTACATAAAGTAATGAAAAATGAGTTTATTAAGTCACAGCTCAAATAAATGTTTAATAGCCATGCAATTGTCAGATAATCATCATTATTTCACCATTTCAAAAAGAAACAGGGTACCAGCAAAGCTGCACGTCACTGTGAAGTCACTTAGAATGATGACGATCAAGTTGGTAAATACGGAATCTGTCAGATTAATAATTTTTTATTAAAGCAATGAAATTCAAAGCTCTAAAAATGAAAATGGACAAGATGTCAATGACAGACAAAATGTGTATTCAGACACTTCATAATGACAACTTCACCTATTATCGCAGAATGAATAAAAACATAGTGACTGCATTCTTCCTCCTCAATTAACTGCTACCCACAATTTTATGTCTATTGCTTTTAATATCAATAGCGAAAATATTTCGGGGCAAGTGATCCTACCAACTAACGTTTCAACTTCTTTCTGTGCGGTCATACACTGGGTCAGTATTCATAAATGATAATTTATTCCAGCTACTCAATTTCATTGAAGATTGATTTTCTGATGGTGGGCACTCCTCTGCACCTGGAAAATTTTAACGGCTAAAATGTCTGTTTGTATGTGCACTTGCTATGTAGCGCCTCTTCAAACTCAATAACTCAGAGGCGCTCCCCACTGCATCAGAGTTTCACGCCGAAGCAATGAGCAATTGCGAGAGGGCTTGCTCAAGGTCCCTACTAGGCGCCATGAAGGTGGATTTGAACCTGGAACCAATCCGCTCAAAGGCGCCCACTCCACCACTGTGCCCCACAAGCCTGGGGACTCACTTATGGACTTTCTGATTCTACTCATAACATGTGTATAATTTTAACTCAGTCATATCCTTGATCAACAGCCTGTCAAACCCTTGACGTCAAGTGACAGTACCTCACATCATTTCATAAGCATGGTATATTGGGTTTGGGTCCACTATTCCGAGGGTCCACTATTCCGAAGGTCCACTATTCCGAACCTTAACCCTAAACCTAACCCTAACTATAACCCTAACCCTAACTCACCCCAACCTTAACCATAACCCTAAACCTAACCCTAACTCACCCCAACCTTAACCATAACCCAAAACCTAACCCTAACCCACCCTAGCCATAACCCTAAACCTAACCCTAACCCACCCCAACCATAACCATAACTCTAACCCACCCCAACCCTAGCCATAATCCTAAGCCTAACCCCAACCATAACCCTAACCCTAACCATAACCCCAAAATTTAATCCTAACCCACCCAACCCTAACCCACGTTACCCCAACCCTAACCTTAACCCACTGTAACCCTAACCACCAAGGATAGCGAACAAAATATAGCGGATATTCGGAATAGTGGACCCTCGGAATAGCGGGTCTTTACCGGTATATTGACCTAGCTATTTTAAGTTATTAATTTAAATTTGCCAGATTCGAACAGGGTTATTGTGACTAACCGCTCGGTAGGAAGTAAACAGTATGGCGGTCACAGATACACGCAAAATAGAGCGGCCTCAACTCCGGCGATCGATAGCCCAATTTTCCGCTTAATAGTCAATGGTGCAATAAGACAGCAGGCAAAAATAAGTAAGTAAGTAAAAGTCCAGCTTTTCAATTGCATCAGCTGTTTTATGAATCCAACTTCTGTTTCAATAATGATTATTTTTCATCAATCCAACTCCAATTTAATCGGAAACATTTTAATCAATCCAGCTCCTATTTAATTAACAATATCCTTATCAATCCAGCTCTAATTTAATCAAGAACATTTTCATCAATCCTGCTCCAATCTAAGCTATAATATTTTTATTAACCCAGCTTCTGTTTCTCGCCTGTTATTTTCGTCAACCCAGCTTCTATTTCAAATATAAGAATACCATCATCCAGCTTCCATTACTTAAGCGTTTTTTCATCAATCCGACTTCTATTTCAGATCTAGAAATACCTTCATCACTTACTTACTTACTTCACACAACATCACTGACTGAAGCGGAACCCCAATGTTTCGCGCGGAAACATTGGGCTATCGATCGCCGGAGTTGAGGCCGCTCTATTTTGCGTGTATCTGTGACCGCCATACTGTTTACTTCCTACCGAGCGGTTAGTCACAATAACCTCGAACAGCTTCATATGATCCAACCAGATTTCCGATTAAAGCAGGTCTAGACAGGGTAAAACTTCATTTTAGGTGCGTAAATTATTTCTCACGATTTCAAACCGGATAGTTGTCTGAAATTATCGTTAACACTGTAAGAAACATGTCCTCATGACGGAATCGGTTGCGGAAGACAAATTCATGGATATAAAACCTTCATCCAGCTTCGATTTCTTAAGCGTTTTATCATTCATCCAACTTCTATTTAAGATCTATCAAACATTAATCCAGCTTCTATTTCAGATATAAAAATACCATCATCCAGCTTCCATTACTTAAGCGTTTTTTCATCAATCCGGCTTCTATTTCATATCTAGAAATACCTTCATCCAGTTTTTATTTCTCATGCGTTATTTTCGTCAATCCAGCTTCTATTTCACCTGTAAAAGAACCATATCATCCAGATTCCATTTCTCTTGCGCTTTGTCTTCAATCCAACCTCCATTTCACCTGTAGAAACTCATCCAGCTTCCATTTCTCATTTTGAACTTAGGTTCGAAGTCTTGACGTACACGTTATTTATAGTCGCACAATATACGTCGATGGTTTGGACACGCACCAACAGCAACTTCCGGTGGTGTTGTGGTCCATTGGCGATTCGAACGGTGATTTCGCATGGAAAAAGTGACATTTTAAAAACACGTTTTCTCTCAATATTCTTGTTCTTAACAAATTTTAAGTGCGCTGTTCCATGAGTTGGTCAAATGTACGCTGTTTGGAATAATTTACGGCGATCTTTGACGTATTATAATAGTGAAAATAATTTAAGATACTAAAATACACGTTTACCAAAATACATTGATCCCTCCCGCCCCCATTTCCGAAGCTTTTTTGAATCCAGCTCCCATTTAATATTTTATTCAATCCAGCTCCAATTTAAGGCAATACATTTTACTCCATCCAGCTCCAATTTAAGCAAGACGTTTTCGTCGATCCAGCTTCTATTTCATGTGTAACAATATTTATTACTCCCGCGGTAATTATTTTCAACGATCTAGTTCCGATTTTATCAAGAAAGCGTATACATGGAGAAATAATTTACGCACCTAAAATGAAGTTTTACCCTAGACAGATTTCCGATCAAATTAGAACTTCACAATCTGGTCCATCTATCATCAACTCAAAATGGCGAGTGATTAAAATATTAAAATAGCTTCATGTTGCGACTCGAAAGCTGGAGCTTAAGAAAGTATGACCTGACAATTTCCGACATCTAGCGAATACCTATTAACGTGATTATTATATTTTCGTTTTATTCAGAACAGACGTTTTTATACAGCATCCGTGTTATGAAGGTTTTTTTATTGTTTTTACTGGATAGTTCATATGGGTGTGGCCTAGGACGCAGATTGCAATAACCAGGAAGTCTTTCGGAGAAAAATTTGCAAAGTAGGCTACATGATTGTTGTCCTAAATTTTAGCTGTGAAGAGGACAGCATCATCAGCCTCAGCCATAATGTCTGCTTTTGGGGAGTCTGAGGGAGGAATCCAGCTCGTCTGACACGTACCAGGAACCTTTCGATGCGGTCGACCTCACCAGCACTCAGCAGTCTCCACCAGGATGGAGAGGCGTACAGCCGGGGCTTAAAGTGTGGCTGCCACTTAATTATTAGCATGGGGGTCCCGTAGCTCAGTGGAGAGAGCGCTGGCCGTTAAGCTGAGAGTCATCCGCGATGATTGATGCAAAGTACAGTTTGCAGAGGGTAATGTTTAGGAGGGGGTAATTTGAAACCTTCACCGGTGTAAAGGTTTCAAATTACCCCTCCTGAACATTACTCCCCCATTTTCTCCATGTAAACGTCAGCGGTGAATAGTATTTTAGCTACAGATGAAAATATTGATAACAAACCACGAAGTGGGATGACGGATGACAATCTTCAGACCAAAACAAGAAGCGGGATGAATTTTTTTTATATTTGTAGTGCAATAAATGCGATGATTGATGCAATTTACAGTTTGCATGGGGTAATGTTTAGGAGGGGGTAATCTGAAACCTTTACACCGGTAGGCTACACCGGATTTATCCGGTGGTAAGGCGTGAGGATCTTCGGTTGGCCGTCGGATATATCCGTCATGTGGCGGTTAAGCGGTGAATATATGCATTCAGGTATAGCCTAGGCCCTGGGAGATTGTGTCATCAATTGCACAGTGTCTGAAGGAATCAATTGCCTTTGTGTAGTCCATTAATTGAGTTAACTATAAGATTACATGCAATATATAGTCTTCATTAGATTTTCTTTATTTTACAATTGCAAACTCTGAAATATTGATAATACCAGAAAGAAAGAAGTTCACATATTATTATTATTATTGTAATTTGGCTAACAATTCCTAATTTTAGCCATATTCAAAATCCACCAAGACTAGTATTGACTTGGCCTGAGATCTGTGGGGCTTACCCGTCTTGAACCCCATAGATTGGGATACTTGTCATGTTGAATGACAGCCACTCCTTGTTGCTAAGCCAATCATCTTTGAAAAAATATCGATGTCTGTTGCTATTATTTGCATAATGGGCCTATTTTAATATTATGTTAATCAGAAAAACTGTCGTGATATAGTGGGCCGTATTTCGTATAACCTGTACCTGTTATCATTCTGCGGTTTGTCAGATTGAGTCATTAAACGAAGATTATTATTATATTAGTCACGACCAAGCATAAAGTCCAACACTTAATTAAAAAAGATTAAGGCAATTAATGTTATTATTTAATAAAACTAGAATGCAACAACAGTCTAAATACCAATATTCTAAAATACAATAAAACATGATGCACGGATAACTAATTCTCTTTAATACCTAGTCAAGCACAAGCATTTTTATATAATATAGCAATATTTAATATTAACAACACAACTATCGTTCATGTGGCTTCGTTCATGTGGTGGAACCTAGAAAGAAAATCCTAACTGCTCTTTCAACTACAATAGCATAAAATCATATATAGCATCGAACATTACAAAATGTGAGAAGACAGTAACATCTTAGAAATGGATTTTCTCTGGAATTTCTACATCACATGACATGAAATTGGTATGGTGTATTCATGTGTATATAATTAATTTATTATTAGGACTGATACAAGTAATTTTAATCGATTAACTTCAAAATTTAGTTGTGATTATTTGATTAATTTCAATAAATTTGGTCAACATTGCGTACTTGTGAGAAACCTGCCAAAACTGAAGTCACAACTTGTAACAAACACCATTCGAAATCTTTACTGCAATGGAAACAATCAACTATGTCGCCATCCTATATTTTTCCCTCGTCATCCACCTCAAACATAAGACAATTACTTCAGTTTCTACTCATAAATTTCATGTCATCAGTGTTCACGATGTTGCTTACTCCGGAAATAGCTGCTTTAGATTCGGAAATAGGTAAGAATATTAATCGAGCAAGTCTAAAACTAAACTGATTCACATTTATAAAGTTCTATTAATCTTTATCCGCAGTCGCAGTATATATTATGAATCTCAGACCTCTTCCAATAGCACCTTTTGTTTATCGCGAATGACAATCTTTTTAAACTGTGTAATTATAGTTCAGCACAAGTCAACCAAAAAGTCTTCGGATGGAGAAAATCGATGGCTAGAACAATGCTCTTCAAATTCCCTTTCTGTTTTAATGAGTTCGTCACATATACCGCATCCAAAAGATTTCGACAAAGACACTTTTGTATCCACAGAAGATTCGACATTACTTATATTAATACATTCTCCATTTTGAATTTTATGCAAAGAACATGAAATTCCAATACAGCCAGGATATATGTTCTTTGATGAACCTTCATTTCGTTCATCAGAAACACTTGTGTTACTACATGTGAAGAAACGACCAGACAAGTTATCATTGACTTCAGTTCCAATTCTGTGATCCTGTGGCTGTGTTGTTGCATGGAGTTCAAACTGATTTGCTGAAGAACTGCTCTTGGTATAAGATTTATTGCATGTGATTTGCTTCTCAGTTGCATGCTGAATTCTTCGGTGTTTCGTTAGGCTTGAATTATGTTTGAATCTTTTGTTACAAACATCACAGATATATGGTTTTTCACCAGAATGCGATGTCATATGCATTTTCAAATGATCATCTCGAGCAAACGTTTTCTGACATAACTGGCATATGTATGGTCTTTCACCAGTATGTGTTCTCATGTGAAGTCTCAAAGAACCACCATGGACAAATGATTTACGACATAACTGGCACATGTACCGTTTTTCTCTAGTATGTGTCTTCATATGCGTTTTAAGATAACCATCAAGGGCAAATGATTTGTTGCATAGGTGGCACATGTATGGCTTTTGACCGGTATGTGTTTTCATATGTGTTAAGAGATAATACTGACTAGAAAATGATTTCTGACACAGCTGGCATCTGTCTGATTTTTCTCCAGTATGGGCTCTCAAGTGTGTTTTCAGAGAACTACTAGATGAAAATGATTTCTGACATAGCTGGCATATGTATGGTTTTTCTCCATTATGAACGTTCATGTGCATTTTCAGATTACTACTAACAGAAAATGATTTCTGACATAGCTGGCATATGTATGGTTTTTCTCTCTTATGGATTGCTTTTTCTCCATTATGAATGTTCATGTGAATTTTCAGAGACCTACCAACAGAAAATGATTTCTGACAGAGTTGGCACTTGTATGGCGTTTCACCAGTATGGGTTCTCAAGTGCATTTTCAGATTACTACTAAAAGAAAATGATTTCTGGCACAGCTGACACATGAATGTTTTTTTTCGATTATGAACGTTCATGTGCATTTTCAGATTACTACTAAAAGAAAATGATTTTTGACATAGTTGACACCTGTGTGACTTCTCACCAGTATGGATTCTCATATGAGAGCTCACGTGACTACGTTGAGTAAATCTTTTCTGACAGAATTGACACATGTACGGTTTTTCACCAGTATGGGTTCTCAAGTGGTATTTCAGAGCACTAGCAAAGCCATATGATTTCTGACATAAGTGGCACCTGTGTGGCTTATCGCCAGTATGTCTTCTCATGTGCAATTTCACTTGACCACGATCAGCAAATGATTTCTGACATACTTGGCACCTGTGTGACTTCTCACCAGTATGGATTTTCATATGTTTTCTCAGATTACTACCTTGAGTAAATCTTTTCTGACACAACTGACACGGGTATGGTTTTTCGCCAGTGTGGGTTCTCATGTGCAATTTCAGACAACTGTCTTCTTTAAACGATTTCTGGCATAGTTGGCAGTTGTATGGCCTTTCGACACAATGTCTTCTCATAATATGCGTTTTCAGATGACTATATCGAGCAAACGACTTTTGACATAAGCGGCATTTATGTGGCTTTTCACCAGAATGTGTTCTGAGATGGCGTTTCATATAACTGTAACAGTCAAATGACTGATGACATAGCTCACACTGGAATGGCTTTTCGGCATTACCAGTATGCGTTTTCATGTGATTTTTAAGTTTACTGTGTTTCACAAATGATGCCTGACATGTATGGCATCTGTATCGAATTTCTCCCATATCTTCTCTTGTATTCGCCATCAGACTTACTTCCCACTTAATTGATTATTTCACAGTTTCATCGATTCTTTCAAAGGTTCTCAGATGATCACCAATGTACTCAGAGCATAAAGCTTCAGAAAATTATTAACATCCGAGTTTTAATTGATTCGTTTGTGATTCTCCAATGACCAGATTCGAGACAGCAACTGAGATGTGACTGCTATGAAGCATGAGTTTTGGTGTAAACTGCAAGGTAGTTGCCCGAGTTAAAGAGTTCCTGCAATTGCTGCCATAGCCTTTACAACATCAGCAGTGAATAGTTTCTCACATTTATGACGACTTCATTTTCGGTTGCATTTCAAATTCGAACAGAAGGATCATGTTTCATTCGTCAGAAATATGCATTTTTCGAGCCAAGAAAATTATAAAGTATATTGCAAAAAAAAATACCCTATGACGAAGTACTGTAGCTCTTCAACCTTTGTATGACAGTAAACTTTTTGGCATTGCTTCAAAAGAAGATAATTAATGCACATTCATAACAAATTTTGACAGCTAAACATCCAGAATAATGTTGATGATTAATCTTGCAGCGGAATTTTGAAGCTCTTACGCAATGTTGATCGTCTTCCTCAAGTTCTTGCTAAAATGAACAGTAAATTTCGATTTCTATATTTCCTCAAATATAAACATAATTTTTGTGACATAACAATGACTGTTCTCAGTTCGTATTTGACTGAATAGTTAGAAGTCAGTAATAGCGGCAAAGCAAAGCACAGTTCCAATTCCTTTACTTGTCTAAACCCCTAAACTGCAGATCCATTAAAAACACTGCGAAATATTGATACTTCTAGATATCACACTTGCTATACATTTTCTATTATCTTTGGTTGGAAGCCAAAAATTATGCAGCCTAGGGCGAAAAAAACATTTCTGCCGGAAATACTCTCTGTGGCACATGGTTCTACCAAATTCAAAAGTTTCCTCTCTGTCTCGCTAATCATCTCATCAATTCCATTGGTTGTAGACAATAGGTATCCAATTCTCTGAAGCTTTGTCTGGGACAGCTTAATCCTGTGATGACCTTCTGCTCTGGCAAAGACCCACCAGGCTGGTGCTGCATATAAGAGGCGGGTCATAGTTGTTGCCCATACCACCTCTTGGAGTGCTAATGGTGGTAATCCATGCGCTCTTACAACTCTAGGTGCATGGAGCAGGCGGCTAGACATGGAAGGTTTAGGACTACTGATTGTGGCGTTAAGTATAACCATATAATAATAATAACTCACTCACATCCACCTTCTAATCTGTATGCTCTAAAACTTGATTAAGAAGTATGTACTATTCCATGCAAATATAAATTTAGAAATTTAAAATCATGTCACATCAGGTCTGCATAGCAGTTTAAATAGGAGCACAGTTAAGACTTGATAAATTTCTTAACCTGCTATTGAATAATGTCAAAGAAAACATAATATCAAAGAACTCATACATTGTTTCAGTTTTCTCTTTGAGTAACTGCAACCTTGACTGAAATTATGTAAGTGACACTCTGCCTACAAAAGTAATGATCTAGCAAAAAGCTTTTTGTATGATTACAGTGATACAGTCAGCCTATTAATGTATGATTATAATAATAACTTACTCACATCTGACTTCTCATCTGTAGACACTTCAATTATGCTAAACTATCCAAGAAGTTGCCATGCTTATGGTGAACCCAGACCTGACAATTTCAAGCAGGTTTCCTTGGCCAGTTGTATTGGATATGGCTAGGCAGAGGTCAGCTATGATGACTGTTGGGGTAAGTTGAGGTCAACCAGCATCATCAAACGACCTCTGTAAATACATAATATTATATGCAAACAGCAAGCTCTTACATTAGGGTGTCCGATGATTGCACAGGAAAAATAATGTGTAATATGGGAACTTTAGATGCAAACCCTTTCAAAAGTTTCCTTATGGTCCTATAATAATACAGGTCTGCTAAATTTTCGAGCATTTCAAAAATATTTAGAGGTCCCCAAAGCTCATATAATTTGCGTAATTTGTCACAAATAAACGTGTGAGGTCTCTGGTTCGAAAATTTCCGAATTCCACACTTTGATCCCATACTAGCATGCTTCCATTAAAGTTTATTACCATTATATTCTTCTGAAATACTAAAATCTAAAAACATATAACCTTACTGTGTTTGTGAATGAGGTTTTTCAAGCAAAAGAACGACAATTAAGCTCTTGGGCAAACCAATGATGTAGATCTGTCATGCACTGGGATGGCAAACTGCCATGTGAGATAACTGGAGTGGACATAGATAAGGCCAAAAAAAATAATGTTGTGTTTCCGGTAACCCGACCGACCCCCTTTCATTGCCGCGACTCAAATAATTTTGTGAAATATTTTTATTTTAAAAAAAATTAAATTTAAAAAAAATTAATTTTTTTAAAAAAAGTTTTAATTTTTTTCCCCAAATTTGTATTGACATAATACGGTGACATTGCCTTCCGTATAGAGTCAGATCTTAGGCCCCAAGAAAGTTGGGTTTCCGGTAACCCGACAGACTCTCTTTTATTGCCGTGACTCGGAAAATTTTGTGTAAATGTTTTTAGTACTTACAGTGACATTGCCTTAGAGTTTCACGCCTGCCTAACTACTTCGTGAGGCGGTCGGTTGCCAGTCTTGAGAAACCTCTAGCCTTATAATTCTCACTTGAGCCACCTCTAACGGTGACTAGGGAAAATAAATCTAGCAACCTCTAGGTGTAACTAGTCACTGGCTCAGCCAGTCTGGAACGACCCCTAGCAGTGATGTTCTGTTTGCACTCATCTTCCCCTTCCCTTCCCACTTTATGTCAACAAAATGAAATTAATAGAATTGTTTTCTAGAGCAATTTTAGGTGCAGACAGTCGGGAAATAGGCAGTTTATACTTGCTTAGAACACGTACCTTGTTGCAGCGTGTACCTTTACGCAAAAACGAGTAGTGGGGTATAATTTTGCGGATAGTCACTGTATAAAAATATTTTACCAAAATAAAAATATTTTTCGACCTACCTACCCAATTTTTTAGAGTCCTGTTACCGGAAACACAACATTATTTTTTTTGCCTAAAGTTGACAGATTGATGGTCCTGATTTCTTCTCTAGTTGGTGGAAATACTAAACTTTGTGCTGTGCCAAAGTTGACCGCTGGATCAGGACAGGCATCAATGATAGCAAGCAGTGTGACTTTTTGAAGTTGTGGTAGTATGCTGCATTTGTTATTGGCATATGCTTTGACACAACGGCCTTTAATAACTGCATATTAGATGAAGCTTGCACCCTTCTAGAGACAGCCATCAGTCATGATCTAGAAATACCTTCATCCAGCTTCTATTTCTCATGCGTTATTTTCGTCAATCCAGCTTCTATTTTACCTGCAGAAGAACCTTCATCCAGATTCCAATTCTCTTGCGTTTTTTCATCAATCCACCCTCCATTTCACCTGTTAAAGGTCTTCATCCAGCTCCTATTTCACTTGCGTTTTTTCATCAATCCAGCCTCCATTTCACATGTAAAAGGTATTCATCCAACTCCTGTTTCACTTGCGTTTTTTCATCAATCCAGCCTCCATTTCACCTGTAAACGGTCTTCATTCAGCTTCTATTTCTGAAGCGTGGTTTCTATGCGCCCATCCTATACACCGCGCTATTACGACACGTCAGGTTGATTTATTTCCCAACGGAATGCCGTCAAAACAACGTAAACAATGACGTAAAAAACCCGAGAAGCTCGTAAGTTAATAGCCTAAGTAAAGAATGAAGAAAATAAGTGAATAAATGCAGCCTTAACTGTAGTTGGCTCTTCCTCTGACGAAAATACATGTTTCGGAATTTATGACCGCCGTTCCCAGTATTGCCGATTCATATGATCTAACCAGATTTCCGATTAATGCAGGTCTAGACAGACTTAGGATCAAATTGAAACTTCATAATCTGGTTCTGCCACACTCAGTATTGGTTGCTCACCTGTCCATATCATCGCAAATGTTAACTCGCAATCAATCTCTGTGTGTACTATCCTGTAAGCAAAATTGTCTGCTTGTCTTTGTTTCTTGGTGGATCAATAAACCAATTGAATTGAATTGAATCTATCTTCAACTCAAAATGGCGAGTGATTAAAATAGGTTCAGTTTTACGACACGAAAGCTGGAGCTTAAGAAAGAAGACCGGACAATTTCCGACATCTGGCGAGCTAGGTTCATTCGATCGTTTGATGGAGTCGTATTCCTGCTCGGCGGTTTAACGACGTGCATATAATTATATTTGTCCAAGTTTCCTTAGGCCTGCATATTGATTTTAATCATTGTCCGTTCTTACATTTCAGTGGCATCAACTTTACTCAACCATTGATTGCAGACGAAGGGCGTTGAAGCAGATGGATTTCCTATTCTCGGTTCGCTGGAAAAGCAGGAAGACGATTAGGAAGATTGAACAATTATAAATTATTATTTCTGATTAATTGGGTTTTGGGGAGATAATTTATTATTTAATTATTTACATTCCAGATTGCAACGCAATTTCTGTGCAACTAAAATACCTGGTACTGAAGATGTTTAGGCCTATAGGCCTATAGATGCAGTGTTACAAAGTTTGGGCCTATGTGAAAATTATGAAATACAGAACGAAATTGAGAAAATTAAAATATTACCGTATTGAGCTGTGTTGGAGACTGCGATCCCAGCTACTATCAAATAAAAATCATTTATTTGGTGCCTAACCTAGAACAGTAGCACTGAATGAAAATTGAAAATACCGTCACACCTGGCTGATTAAGTACAACTTCTAATTTCCTAAAATAAAAGTGCCTGGTCTCTTTGTAGGCTATCGACATACTTCAAGTTGAATCAGACAAATAGAAAGATTAATAAAGCACTACTAATTGTCAAAATATCAATGTTTCTGTTCCGTTGTCTACAACGACATTTTCGTCAATAGCTGACTTGTTTTCATTTAGTCTTACATAAAGTCTGGAACGCAGATATCACGTGACCTGCGAATGCCCATTGCTCCCATTCAAGGATTCTCTATTAGCAACGACCAAACTTAACGTCCAACACTTAATTCAAGGAGAATAAAGCAATTAGCATTATTATTTAATTAAACTAGAATGCAACAACAATAGGCAAAATACCAAGTCGAAAACATAATAAAACATAATGCAGGGCTAATAATTTATTCTCTTAAATGCCTATAGTCTAGCAGAAGCATTATTTTATATGTACAGCAATATTTCATATTTAACGACACGATGGTCATGTAGTGGAACCCAGAAACAAAAACCTAACTGCTCTAACAGCTACAATAGTAAAAAAAATCATATATAGCATTGAAGTGGGAAGATAGCAACATCTTAGACATGCAGTACCTCTGAATTCTCTACATCAAATAAAATGAAATTGGTATGTATACATTATTACTGGTACTGGTCAACATAATTTTAATCGAGTAAACTTTAAAAAAAATTCTCGCTTACTCGATTATTTTAAATCAATTTGGTCTACACTGTGTATGCGAGAAACCTGCAAAATCTGTAGTCACTGAACAAGTGTATAAAACATCATTTGAAATCTTTACTTTAAACAATAACTTTGTCGCCATCCTTTATTTCTCTATAATCATCCGCCTCAAACACAAAACGATAGCTTTGATATCCACTCATAAGTTTCATATTGTCACTGTTCACCAAATTCCTTACTCCGGAAATGGCTGCTTTAGATACGGGAATAGGTAAGGAAATTAATAATCAAGTCAAAGACTTAATTGATTCACATTTTTATCCATTAATCCGAAAAGTAATCGCCAAAATTCGCAGTCGCAGTATATATTATGAATCTCAGACCTCTTCCAACAGCACCTGATGTTTAGCACAAGTGATAATTATGTCAAAACTGTAATTGCATGCAAATTATATTATAGGTCAGCACAAGTCAACAATTAAGCCATCAGATGGAGAAAATTGATGGCTAGAACAATGCTCTTGAAATTCCTTCTCTGTTTCAATGAGTTCGTCACATATGCCGCATCCAAAAGATTTCGACAAAGATGCTTTTGTATCCACAGAAGATTCCACTTTGATTATATTCAAACATTATCCATCTTTAATCTTAAGCAAAGGACCTGCAATTCCACTACAGCCAGGATATATGTTCTTTGAAGAACCTGCATTTCTTTCATCAGCAACACTTGTGCTACTACATGTGAAGAAACAATGAGACATAAAATTATCAGCAACTGCTTCAGTTCCACTCCTGTGATCCTGTGGCTGTGTTGCCGCAAGGAGTTCAAACTGCTTTGCTGAAGAACTGCTCTTGGTATGAGATTTATTGCATGTGAGTTGCTTCTCAATTGCATTATGAGTTCTTCGGTGTTTCGTTAGACTTGAATTTTTTTTGAATCTTTTGTTACAAACATCACATATATATGGTTTCTCGCCAGAATGTGATGTCATATGTATTTTCAAATAACCATTTCGTGCAAACGTTTTCGTACATAACTGGCACACGTATGGTCTTTCACCAGTATGTATCCTCATATGCGTTTTTAGGTAACGTTCAAAGGCAAATGATTTGTGACATAAGTGGCATATGTATGGCTTTTGATCAGTATGCGTTTTCATATGTGTTAGGAGATAACTGCGACTAGGAAATGATTTCTGACACAGTTGGCATCTGTATGATTTTTCACCAGTGTGGGTTCTCAAGTGTCTTTTCAGATGGCTACTTGACAAAAATAATTTCTGACATAGCTGGCACATGTATGGTTTTTCTCCATTATGGATGTTCATGTGCACTTTTAGATAAGTTCTACCAGAAAATGATTTCTGGCATACCTGGCAAATGTACGGTTTTTCGCCATTATGGATGTTCATGTGCACTTTCAGAGAACTACTACGAGAAAATGATTTCTGACATAGCTTGCACATGTATGGTTTTTCTCCATTATGCATGTTCGTGTGCATTTTCAGAGAACTACTAACAGAAAAAGATTTCTGACATAGCCGGCACATGTATGGCTTTTCGCCAGTATGTGTTCTCATGTGCAGTTTCAGACAACTACTATCAGTAAATGATTTCTGACATACTTGGCACCTGTGTGACTTCTCACCACTATGGATTCTCATATGCTTTCTCATATGACTACGTTGAGTAAATTTTTTCTGACATAATTGACAAGGGAATGGTTTCTCGCCAGTGTGGGTTCTCATGTGCAATTTGAGACAACTGTCTTCTTTAAACGATTTCTGACATAGTTGGCAGCTGTATGGCTTCTCTGTAGTATGGATTCTCATAATATGATCTCTCAGATGACTACCTCGAGCAAACGTCTTTTGACATAACTGGCACATCTATGGTCTCTCACCAGTATGCGTTTTCATGTGACTTTTCAGATGGTAATCATGGGCAAATGATTTGCCACATAACTCACACATGAATGGCATTTCAGCAGAATGTGTTCTCATATGCGTTCTCATTTTCTTGGGATTAACAAATGATGCCTGACATACATGGCATCTGTATTGATTTTCTGCCATATCTTTTCTTGTATGCGCCATAAGTTTTCTCATTTAATAGATTACTTCAGTTTCATCCAGCATCAGTTCTTTGAAAGGCTCTCAGACGATCACATATATTCTTATTGTATACCATTTCAGAAACGATTAACATCCGAGTGGTTTTAATTGATTCGTTTGTGGTTCTCCAATGACCAGATTAGAGACAAAAACTGAGATGTAACTCCTATGAGTTTCGGTGTAAACTGCATGGTAGTTGAAAGAGTTGTTGTTGCCGTATAGCCTTTCCAAAAACAGTTTATCACGTTTATGACAACTTTATTTCCGTTTGCATTTCAAATTCTAAGAGAAGGATCATGTTTCATTTGTTTAGAACTAGACATTTTTTTTTAGTCAAGAAAATATAAGTATATTACTAAAAAAGTCTATGATGAAGTACTGTAGCTATTCAACCTTTGTGCAACAGCACACATGTTGGTATTGCTTCAACCGAAACTGAAATTTAGTGAACATTCAAAAAAATTGTAGACAGCTAAACATCCAGTATAATGTTGACGATAAATCTTGCAAGGGAATCTTGAAGCACTAACGCAATGTTGCTCGATTTCCTCATGTACTTGCTAAAATGAACAGAAAAAAATTGATTTTTTTATTTCCTCAAAATATAAACATAAATTTATTGACACAACCATGACTGTTCTCAATTCGTAGTTGACTGACTAGTTAGTGGTAAAGCACAGTTCCTTATCTAATTTTCCACTTACAAGTTCACTTGTCTAAACACCATAAACTGCAGATCCATCCAAAACCACACTAACTATATATTCCTTTATTGATAATTCTAGATATCACACATAATCCAGGTACAGCTTGCATCATGAATGAAAATAAGACTTTTACCATAACTTATCTCACAAGAAAAGTCTGTTTGCATTTTCTATACAAAACTCTTGAGCACTACATACTTTCTATCGGAATTGGTTGGAAGTTAAAATTGTTTGGCCTACAGGTTGGGTCATAAAAATGACCCCTACAGTCAATTGACAATATCTTGGCCAAACGTAAGAATTTTCAAATCAAATTTTACAGGTTGAAATTATACCAATACAGAAGAAACGGAATGCAATGAACTGTGAAGACAATCGCGGTATAAGCCTCCTTACACACGCATCAAAGATACTGCTAAGAATAATAACTAAAAGACTATAGACAAAAGCGGAAATGGATAAGTGGTTATAAGAGGAACAACATGGGTTCATGAAGGGTAGAGGGACATGAGGTGCAGTGGCAGCGCTGAGAGTAATAGCATAAAGAAGCAGTCAGCATGGACAAGATATATACATCTGTTTAATCGACTATGAAAAAGCTTTTGACGGAGCGGACTTGAAGAAATTAATGACAATTCTGAGTCGAATAGGGGTGGACTGGAGAGAAAGAAGATTGATAGGCAATCTATACACGGGACAAAGAGTAAAGATAAGAATCGATGGAGAATTCTCAGAGCCCGGAAAAATAGGAAGAGGAATGAGGCAAGGATGTCCTCTGTCACCAATTCCATTGAACATCTATATTGAAAAAATTGTCAGAAAAACGACAGAGGAGCTGGAGGAGGGGGCAAAGGTGGGTTGGAAAATGTTGAAAGCATTAATGAAGATTTGCAGACGACCAGGCGATGTTGGCAGGTGGTCAGAAGGGCCTACATATGGTAATGGATCGCTTAAATAGAATATCGCTGAACTACGACATGAAAAATTAACATAAAGAAAACAAAGGTGATGAAGATAAGTAAGAGAGCAGAAGAAGCAGCAAACATCACATTAAATGGGGAGGAAATAAAACAGGTGAAGAAGTTCTGCTATCTGGGAAGTGTGGTTACAGAGGATGCAAGGTGCCCTGTGGAAGTATGGAGGGGAAAAGGGCGCAAAGCAGACCAAGAACAATGCTGCTGCATGGACTGGATGCTGACAGAGGAGGGATCCCGTGGACTGAAAATAGAAGTGCACAGAACAGAGAAAAATGGCGTTGGACATACGAATCTGAGAAAGTGAAGAAGAAGAGGTTGAAAGACAATTATTTACACATCATGGCCAGATTTCATTAACGCATTTCAAACAGAACAAAAGTTATATCACTTTTTACCACCCACAGTTTTTTGACGATTCAAAAACGTAATGCTACATAAAGTAGCGAAAAACGAGTTTAATAAACCACAGCTAAAAGAATAGCCTGCTATTGCCAGATAATCATTATTATTTTATTATTTAGAAAAGAAACAGGGCTCCAGCAAAGCTGCACGTCACTGTGAAGTCACTTAGAATGATGACGATCAAGTTGGTAAATACGGAATCTGTCAGATTAATAATTTTTTTATTAAAGCAATGAAATTCAAAGCTCTAAAAATGAAAATGGACAAGGTGTCAATGACAGACAAGATGTGTATTCAGACTCTTCATAATGACAACTTCGCCTATTATCGCAGTATGAATCAGAAAAAAGTGACAGCACTCTTCCTCCTCAATTAACTACTACCCACGATTTTATGTCTATTGCTTTTTAACATCAATAGCTACAATATTTCGGGGCTTCTGATCCTAACAACTAACGTTTCAACTTCTTTCTGTGCGGCCATACACTGGGTCAGTATTCATAAATGATAATTTATTCCAGCTACTCAATTTCATTGAAGATTGATTTTCTGATGGTGGGCACTCCTCTGCACCTGGAAAATTTTTACGGCTAAAATGTCTGTTTGTATGTGCACTTGTTATAGCGCCCCTTCAAACTCACTAACTCAGAGGCGCTCCCCACTGCATCAGAGTTTCACGCCGAAGCAATGAGCAATTGCGAGAGGGCTTGCTCAAGGTCCCTACTAGGCGCCATGAAGGTGGATTTGAACCTGGAACCAATCCGCTCAAAGGCGCCCACTCCACCACTGTGCCCCACAAGCCTGGAGACTCACTTATGGACTTTCTGATTCTACTCATAACATGTGTATAATTTTAACTCAGTCATATCCTTGATCAACAGCCTGTCAAACCCTTGACTTCAAGTGACAGTACCTCACATCGTTTCATAAGCATGGTATATTGACGTAGCTATTTTAAGTTATTAATTTAAATTTGTCAGATTCGAACAGCTTCATATGATCCAACCAGATTTCCGATTAAAGCAGGTCTAGACAGATTTCCGATCAAATTAGAACTTCACAATCTGGTCCATCTATCATCAACTCAAAATGGCGAGTGATTAAAATATTAAAATAGCTTCATGTTGCGACTCGAGAGCTGGAGCTTAAGAAATTATGATCTGACAATTTCCGACATCTAGCGAATACCTATTAACGTGATTATTATATTTTCGTTTTATTCAGAACAGCGAATAAAACCTAATAAACGTTTTTATACAGCATCCGTGTTATGAAGGTTTTTTAAATTGTTTTTACTGGATACCGTAGTTCATATGGGTGTGGCCTAGGACGCAGATTGCAATAGCCAGGAAGTCTATCGGAGAAAAATTTGCAAAGTAGGCTACATGATTGTTGTCTTAAATTTTAGCTGTGAAGAGGGCAGCATCAAACTTTTTCGATGCGGTCGACCTCACCAGCACTCAGCAGTCCCCACCAGGATGGAGAGGCGTACAGCCAGGGCTTAAAGTGTGGCTGCCACTTAATTATTAGCCAGCACAGACTGGAAAGGTAGGGAGCGTCCAGACACTTCTTTTGGAAAGGTAAGGGGCGTACAGGCGCTTATTTTCCCATACGCCTACTTTAAGGACTGCGTACAGCGGACGTGCAACTGTGGTCGCTCGAGTAATGACGTGTAAGGCAGTTGTCACGAAATAATTATAAAGTCTCCCCAATACAAAGTCTCCCCCGAAACAGAGTCTCCATTTGGCTGAAACTCGGTATTGGAAAATAATTTCTGAAGTAAAAGTATATCTATTTTCTTGTTATATAACCTGGCAAAGTTAACTAAACGTTTAGCCTGCTCATCTCTAAATTTGATGCAACTGTAGCCCGTTTCACGCCCTTTCAGACCGTACGTCCATTGGAATGGACACATGGAGGGTATAGGGTTAACCCCTGTGCTTTCATAAATGCAGTGCGTTTTTAACGACTTGAGACCCACTGTCCATTCCAGTGGACATATCTGCGCGCGGCGCGCGCGAATACAAAATGGAATACAGCGAAGACCAGGGCGGAGCTTCATATGTAAATGACGATTACATGTCAGCTTGATCAATAATAATTTGCGCTCATTTGTATTTTAACAAGCCTTAACGCAATAAATGGTCCTGTAATTTACCAATAAAACCGGCTCATTTAGTATAAATCGTAAATTTATTAAGCATTTTATAGATAATTATGCGAATCGCACATGAGAAATGCAAAGTTCGGAACTAAAGGATTTTTTTAACATTTAATCAAAATTTGTTTCCAATCGACGATTTGCGGTTTGCGATCTCGGATTTTCCGGGTTGTTATAGCGCTTTAATTTATTCCTGTAAATTTTCCAAAATGCCACGAATTGCCGCAATTTTCGGGCAATTTCTCCACGTGAATTTACTGCCATTATTTAAAAAAATTCTACCGTGAAAATTAAAACTTTTTCGCGAATTTCGTCTCTAATACACAGGGCCGTCATTTGGGGGGAGGGGGCATTTGCGCCCGCCTGAATTTGACCGATTGTGCTTACACATGACATATTTTGCAACGCCACACATTGTTCAAAATACCAAAAAGCCTGTGTTCATAGGCAACAGATATCGATCGGCTTTTATATATATATATATATATATATATATATATATATATATATATATATATATATATATATATATATATATAGTCTGCAACAGGGAATGAGCTCTGGCTGATATTCGAAAGCCGTAGTTTATTCCCGCTATATAAAGAGAAGACCTTGTCCCAGGTCAGTAAGCTCACCAGATGTGTGCATAGGCGGAGACCTGGGCCGAGACTTGGGGGGGGCGGAAATTTTCTGATGGACGAATGGCTGAGTGCCGCAGGAAAATTTCCATCTTTTTCCGGCAAAAATTTCTGACAACCGGCGAAATCTCCAAAAAAATTCTATTTTCGCCGCCCAAAAAGTTGATGACCTTTTTTTAGTCATCCGGCCAAATCCCGACGAAATTTTCTGTTTTCGCCGTCAAAAAGTTGACCTTTTCCCCCCTTCTTTTCTTTTTTATAGTCTTGACCCTCAACGATTGGGGGGGGGACAAATGCATGGGCCGTCCCCCCAACACCTTCGTTGGGGGGACCGTCCCCCCTGTCCCCCCCTAGGTCTCCGCCCATGGATGTGTGGGTCCTGTGACTGCATGTTTACTTCATGTATATTAAACATTTCTTTGAGTCATATCTTTTCCAGGTTGATATAATCACTCATGACTATCTGCTTGCTCTCCCAACTCCTCAAGTTCTTTATGTTGAAGTAGCCTATGCCTTTGGATATCGCTTTACATATCACCAGCCCACCTATGTATTGTAGAGGCTAATGGCAGACTACTGGATTTACATTACCCACCACAATGATAAAATCCTAGTAGCATCACTGGAAGTCATCTGTGATCCATTCAGCCGTAATTCAATATAGGTCTATCTCTTTTTCAGACAAATCCAAATATCTTATACATGTATCAGTGGTTTGGCTTAAATTAAACAACTGACGTCCAACAAGCCATTGACAACAAGCCACTTCAATGATCCCATAGATAATAAGTCATTAGTCCAAAAATAATTATTACATGCCTAGTGCATGCATGCAATATTGCTTTGTGAATTGTTATTAATGACAAATGAAATAAGTTTGTTTGAATTTCCACAGTGCAATAGCAGACAGACCGCAAGCAACGAAAGGCTGAAGATTACATCCCGAATAAGATCTTACCACGGATAGCAAGGTCATTCTACATAGAAGGGCCTACAATGGCAAAGGCGCTGTGTTGGCCATGGCAGTCCTTACCCCAGGAAGCCAGTGAAGAACATCAGTCAAGTGGGTAGAAATGTGGGAGTAGCCAGGTTAACAGTTAAGCGTAAACAACACAAGTATCTGAACTGTAGTCTTTTATATTCATGAAATAAAACAGTAAATTAAACACATCACCCAAAACATTTTCATCAGAAGCATGTAAAAGGGGTCAAACAAGAAGCCATAAATTTGAAGTTACTCTTGCTCCTATTTTATTGTCATTGATCTGCTTTAGAGAAGTCCTGAAAACTATATGAGCATCCAGATACGAGAAAATAATATGATTGCAGTGCCATGGTAGAACACATGTATTTAATGTTAAACTGCCTATACAGCCTTAATATATTCTGAGCATTACTTGCCAAGAGACAGACATTTTTCAAGCATTTTAAGAGAGTGTCAGTATCGATGCTGTTCATGGTGGTTATGAAGTAGTAGCCATTTATTGACATCACCAAACACAAAATAACAGCAATCATTAAAAACTCAATGACTTTAAAATGATTGGAGAACAATTATTATAAACAACATGAAAAATAGCTACTAAGGCAGGTGTCTGGGCTGCGAAGTGGAGGAGACAGGGCATAAGAGCTCTTGAAAAACATGACATGACTTAAGTCTAGTAGACATAGGTTGACAGGTTATTAAAAAACACTATATGAATATGTTTATTGCACACAAAAGTCAAACAGTGCAACCGTGCGTCAATAAAAATCTGTCTTTAACATTTCCTACACACAAGTTGGAAATTGACAAATACCACTACATGGCATGATTGATAGCTTTAGCTCTGTTCAGTTTGTGCTTCAAAGGCATTTACAAATCAGAAGACTTAGTCACGTCTTAACTTCAGAAGACATTCGGCAGTTTAGGTTCATATTCCATGGGTAGAAACGATTGTTCTGTGCACAGAGGTCAACATACGCTTAATACCTCGACCTTATAGACATTATAAAGCCACATACATGAATGAATTAGCATAATTATATCTCGCCTACAAATTACATTATTATTTTTAAATTCAAAATTCCGGTGTTTCTCCAATTTCACGCAGTACAACATGGTATCATCTGATAATACTTTGCTATGAAAAGTAATGGTAATATTGTAATTTTATATAGTGCCACTTCAAGAGAACTCCTCAGAGGCGCTCCTGACCTGACACCAAACCACAATCAAAGAGAATGGTTTTTAAACGCTTTAGAAACTTGCACGCGACTTCCAACCCAAATAAAATGCGTTTTTCCAGAATTTAACCTGCGCACGGTTGGATGACATCCAGGCATCAATCGTTTGCTAGTCTCTCTGACATGTCTATTTTTTTGAGTGTGAACTGCCAAGAGAAACGTTCCGCAACACACATTCACTCAAAGCATGTGATGCAGGCTGATTTTGTTTCCTGGAAGGCAGAGAATAATCATGCTTATTATTCACAAGCACTGCCGACTTTCTAGGTCGGCCAGCCTCTCCAGGGTGCTTGCCTCGCAACACTTTTTTGCGGCGGGCTAGGGAGGTCGACTGCACAGTTATGGTGGACAATCGCTTGCATGCCCTCTTTCCACCACCAGAATACTTTCCAAAGGTTTGCAAAGCACTTACAGTAGCATTAGCAGTTGACAGGGACTGCAGTGTGCTAACGAAAACATGATATGCATCGATAAATGCATCAGGGTTCTGCCTTGCTGCATCGTGGACCTTCGTTTTAAATAATTGGTCAACTGTAAAAATACACTGTGCAATTGCATCGTTCTTTTCAGCAATTGAGCTTTCAGGAACGCTTCCATAATGGACTTTATCAACTGCAGACTGAACACAGTGAACAGATGCAGGAACTTCTACATCCATGACCGAAGGTCTAATCCTGTGGCTTAAATCCCCATGAAGCAAGTCCAGCCAACCAGATGGAGCTGGACTGCCTGTGGCCACCTCATAGAAAACATTACGTTTATCAGTGACTTGGTATGCAGAAGGAAAATCTTGACTTTGTGTTAATACATAATGTGCATGCTTACAAAATTTGCCGGTCGAGCCAGCAGAGCAAGTGCACATGGTAGTCGCCATGTTCACAGTATACATGGTGCCATCTTGCTTGCTGGAAGCAACATCGTACACATCATCAGATATTTTGAGTATCAGCTGGTCAGTGTATGGTGGAAACTTGACTGGCAAGCGTTGCTTTCGGTTGCTCGCAAAGTCGAGTAGGCGTCGTGCGTAGAACCCAGAAAAGCGCTCACTCATGAAGTCGATGAGTTGCACAAGGTTGAAAGCTCGAGTTCTTTGAAAGATCTGAAATATAATGCATAACAAATATCGCATTTATAGTTGCTTACAATGACTGTTCAGTATGCTAGAACCCAAATGTCGGAATGACAGATAACATGCTTTTTGCCATGTCCCTCACAGCCAATATTAGAGATAATATCATGCTTTCTTCTCAATACTTAGGCAGTTCATATAGGTCAGTGGTTCTCAAAGTGGTGGTCCGCGGACCGGCGCCGGTCCGCGGAGACCTGATCACCGGTTCGTGAAGAAGTCTGAGAGTGAAAATAAATTATAAATATTAATTTATATATGTTTCAAATTGTGAAATCATTTGAATTGTTATTCAAAATTTATTCATACTTATTCCTCGAATTTAAAAAATACATTACCAGTGCCTTATAATTATTAGGCTAACTCGCCAACTGGCTTTTAAAATAATTTGCATTTTTAAAATAAATTTCTGCTTCTATGACTGCAGTCAGTTTCGTTTTATTTCTGTTGATTCTTTGGTGTGCGATAGTCAAGTAAACGCTGATCAATCATTAAGTTTTCCTGCTGGATGCAAGTCTTTTAATTTTATAACACGATATAAAATTATAAATACAAACAAAATTTAATGTGTTTGTGTGATTTAAAAAATTTGCAAAATGTAAGCAAGCCTGTCTGGGCATTTCTAAAAAAAATTAAAATTAAAGAACATTGTTAGAGCATGGCCGCTCAGACGCTCTGAGCGCATAAAATGATAATTCTGAAGTGGTTTCTTTGCAAACATCCATGTTATAAAAAGGAATCAACTATTCACACGAAAATATGATCCACTATATTTAAGATGTGGTGACATTATGATTTCTGTTTTTTTTCGAGCTGGTGTTTCCATCATTAGCGTACAATCTTAGTAGTAGGCTATGTCATTATCTATTTTTGCAGATCCTCTTACGTTAACAAAAATTCTAATCTTGCTTGAAGCTTTGAGTTCAAATTTGAAAAAGGCAATTAAATGACAATTAAATTGAGAAATAGCAAAAATGAAATGCTCTTAGGAATATGTTCTAATTAATGAAACAAATCACAGACACTGACCATGTCCTTAAGAATACGCATAGATGCTTCGACATAATTATTAGTGTTGTTGCCACGCAGTTAAGTGTGTCACGGCGAAACGCAGAGCACCAATCTGCCTTTCGGTTGTCGTAAAATTGTTGCACATGATTTTTGAACAGTGGATACTTGTTGACAACTTCAGACCCAAAGAAGACTTGTTCACTGAAAAAATTAATTCTCATGGAATGTATCACAAAGTTTACAGAATTATGAACATATTGTAACCCTAAACATTTCCTAAAACATAACTTAAGCACAGATGAAGTTTATAATGGTGTGTACATATGTGTAACACTTAATAAAATAACTAAGGAAACAGACCATATAAAACTGGTTTGTCTTCTTTGACAACACCATGTGATGACAGCAGCAACCGTCTCCACTGAGCTTGGAGTACAAGTGAAACCAGAGTAATGACACACTGTGGTGTACCAGCACTAGTCAGCAATTAAGTGTTTAATAAGAATGCTACATTACATAATTGATCACACACATGAATAAGTCTGTGATACTGAAATGCGAACTGGTGAAATACTTGATACATTCCAAGTTACCTGTCAGTGAGAATGGTCTCAGTTTCAGCATAAACCAACTGCCTGAAAAGACCATATAAAACGGGTCTGTCTTCTTTGACAACACCGTGTGATGACAGCAGCAACCATCTCCACTGAGCTTGGAGTACATGGAACTGGCATAAGCAATGTCTGGCTCTGAGCAAAAAATACCAAGAGATCGACATAAGTAATGAGTAAAACAATCAATATTGCACTAAAAAAAACAGTTGAAAGATTTTTGCCACTTCGTAGGCCATGGTTTAACAGTTGAAAAATCAAACAGTTCTTAATTTATGCCAAATACTACTTTCCGAAGTCGACACCAAGCACCTATTCATACCATTCTACAATAAGTTATATGTAAACATATAAAGTCTTAGACACGAAAATGTCTAATGAAATATGATTTCAAATGCAGTTCGGTTTAAAATTGCCAATATCAGATGCATTAGGCAGAATGGCAATTGTGCTACAAGGAAGTTTCAAGATTGCACCACATCATGTATTGTGGAATTTATTGCCAGTGTTACAGAGAGGTAAATAGGGCTTACGATGGCCACACAGTACGAAGGGCTGCCTGCTCTGCGGCACTGTCATCCGTCATGAAGAGCATTGGGCCATGATTTGCTCCACGACTGAAGAAGCACTGATCCGGCAAAACTTCTTTCACAAGATTGAATAGAGACGTGAGGGCCTCTGCGCTCTCCGATGGCGTAATAGCAACAGCAAGAGGTAAACCTGAAGAAACATTCAAATGATCTTTACACATATAATTCAACCCAATTTCAGTCATTATTAATAATCTGCCTAGTGGTACTCGGTTTGAAATCATTACATCACACTTCAAGTTACCAAATGCATATTTAAGCCTTTTCGTTACAAAGTAATGTCAGCTCCGTTTCTCAATGGACACTGTCACTTCTTCACTCAGCTAGACGACTGAAAGTAACTTTTATGAGCGTCTGTCACCACTAAACATCTCATCAGTTCAGTGCCTTGTCTAGAATCGAATCTTCACCGTTTTATCACTCTGACGTCCTCATATTTCGTTAGTACGTAATTTTTATTAATATCAACGTTGCAATTGGTCAATGTTTATTACTATCCACATCATCTCCACTTCAAGAGTCAAAGCTCCATGCCTTTAATATCTAATGTATTATATATATATATATATATATTTATGTGATGCCACAATATCTAATTAGTTAATTGCCACGTTCACTCTTAACTACATTACAGAATTAAGGAAAAGATTATTAGTTTGTTCGATAAGCAGATAATTCACTACGCTAACCTAACTGCTTCATTGCTCCACACAGAATATTAGCTAGAAACTATTTCACAATTGTTAGTCATAAGCTTCACAAAGTAATACATAAGGTTGTCAATACATAAGGTTCTCCTAAGGTTGGTCATGCGACAGCTTTGCACTTCTGGTGCTCTGCTGCATAATAAAACTCATTTAATCAAACGCAAAGACAAAGTTGCAAATCCTGTAGGATTATCAGAACTTCTCTTGCTCTGAGGATCAGAAAAATCTGTGCATGGCTATTCGATGCTACAGATGAAATAAGAATGCAAACATGACATTTTCATGAAATGTAGCTTCATGAAATAAAAAACCAAGAACTCACCTCCAGTTTGGCTGTGTGTCATGAAAAGGAAAATTCTGTATCCGTCACGATCGAATCCACCGGAGGAATCAACAAACACTAGTTCTCCTGACTCTTGTATGGACTGGTGAATCCTTTTCATAAGTGGAGTACAGATGGCAACAAGATGATTTAACTTTGACACATGTCTCCCCTATTTCATGATTGAGTCTTTGAGCAAACTCTTCCAGTTTATCAATGTTACAATGCTGGTCACCGTACTGCTTACGAAATTCCTTCACAAAAAGGTAGTGGCAATGTCTGTAGTCTGGGCAGATTGAACGGTTTGCTAAAAGCTGCTCTAAACTTTCAGTTTCGTCCATGTTGTCTTCCAATTCCATCCGAACACACTCAAGAGCAGAGCTAGGGCTGTGTCCATTTCTGAAGAGTTGCAGGATCTTCTCATCCGTTTCGGAACTAACAGCATAGTGGCGAACAACATCAGCCGCTGATAACGGATGATTATGTTCCCACCTCAAATTAATTAGACACAAACCATCACGGTGCACTTTTGTGCGGTCTTTCCTGATGCGCTGCGGACAATGTCGTATTGTAACAGTGGCTTTGGCGTTGCATGCAGTATGTTTACGATAACCAATAACACCACCCTTGACATTATGATGACATTTATAGGTTTTCTTGAATGTGACATATCTTCCATCACATACAAATGTATTAGATATGGTAAATTGAGATTTCGATTTCTTCTCAAAGTTCTTTAACCATTCAGAAAATTGTTCTTCATTGTCGACGTTTAGAGTGAAAATTGAATGAAATGCTTCAGAGTTTGACAATAGGTCACTGAATGATTCAACAGAGTATTTGTACATGTCAGACATCGGTAAAAGCTGGAAACAGATGAAACAATAGCTACTTAGAAAATTTCCTCCCAGAATGCGCCTTCTTTTTACTGGGAAAGTGTGATGTGATAATTGTTACCCGTGCTTATATACATGTAGTACTATTTTTAGTCCTATCCGACGCTATACTCATTTACCAACATTACCGCTCGTCTAATAGAGTAGGCCTATATGTTCCCTCACCTTTCGCAAGCGGTCATCCATATCGGATGTCGTTCGTATAAAATTAATAAACAATGTGGTTAAATATATCCGCAAAGGCGAAAGATGCAAAATATAATCACTTGAAATAAAATGACGAGCGAATCTAAATATGAGGTCGTTGATCTAAATTCACATACGCATCAGAAACGCGGCTGTCGATTGGCTATTGTTTCGTTAGCAGTGATTGGTCAAGCCAAAATGTATTGATGATTTACATTTGAAACTCCGCCCCCTTTGATCGAGTGGTCTTCGCTGTATTCCATTTTGTATTCGCGCGCGCGGCGCAACCGTTTATTGATTTTATCTGTGATCAATTGGCGGTGTGTACAGATGGAAAGGTATATTTTCGACCCCAAAACGTAAGGTAATTCAGGTCTGAAAGGGTTAACGGGGTGAGACTTTATTTCGTGGACGGCGGAATTATCCTCTCCAGTGATTCCGTTAAGGTCTGAATTCTTGGAGTCATGGACGCATCACGTCAAAAAAGTTGGAGTCCACACCCAATGGATGAGAGTCATAGACTCCACACCCGTCCATTTTTGGAGTCCCATCGGGCCAAAGTAGGACAAATGAAAAAATTCCGAACTTCTTATATTACAGGTGACAAAGGGCCCATGCAACCATTAGGCCTATTATTACGTGGCCTACGCCAAAAAATCGTATTTTTGACCCGCTCATTATGTTGCAACTCGTAGATTTTTGCCAACAGCCACATGCGTAGGCCTACACATTAATTAGCTCTAACCCCCTCCGTTTACAAAAGTTCATTTAGGCTAGCTAAAATCAGCTATAAAATTCATTTTACCGTTGGCTATTTTGTGTGTGTTAATATCTGAAGTTTTCGATATCAATACAGAAAATACCAAGTCATCAGTGTAGGCAAGTGGGGTTTCGGAGGTTAAAACCCCCATTGGATCAGGAAAAAGTTTTTAAAGGTTATTTATCCATTTAAGTAAGAAAAATAGCAAAAAACAGGGTTTCCGGCCATAACCCCCCCCAAATTCCCGGCTACGCCACTGCAAGTCATAAACTAATAAATTATAGCCATCTTCTCCAGAGGTAGGCTATAGATTGGAATGAAATATATAGGCCTATATCGTGGACTCGTGAAAGGTCAAGTAGGCCATATGGCCTAAGCCAACAATAAGTAGAAGTGTTTGGTTTTTAAATTTTGAGAACAAATTAACAGCCATTTAGAAGCAAAAGCTGGTATTAGAGTACAATCAGATTGCATCATATTGCATTGATACTGACTGGAGAGCGCCTCTGAGAGGGCTTATTGTAGAGGCGTTATGTAGGCTAACTTATTGAAATGAATGAATGAATACAGAGCATGAGAGATCTAAAATACGATTGTCGTTAGCAAGGACATTTAAAAAATAACCAGGAAAATTTTTAGGGCACTAGGCCTATAGCCTAGATAACTAGTACCAATCTTCCCGACGATAATAAATGTTATACTTTTCAAGAAAAATATTTTAGCATTGTTGTGTCTTTTAGTTTTCTTGATTTATAGGATCTATCCGACGACGGTCATTACTTTTTAAGCCAGCTCATGGGAAAGGTTGAACGCTACAATATTGCTGACATGTCGATGGTTTAGACCTAGGCTTGCATGTAGGCCACGATCCTATTTCTTACATCGTGACATATGTGGACTATGTACGTCACTCCCTTACATAGAAATGAAATATTCATAAATAGGCCATTGCATAAATTATTCACCACTAACCAGTCAGTTAATACGCAATTAATGCATAAACTGAGACAGTTACACATATATGGACCCCACGGTATTTTTTATTGGTGTCCCATGGACGCATCGTTAATTTATTTGTGCGTCCATGGACGCACCGCCTTTATTTTTGTGCGTCCGGCGTAAAAATGTGTGCGTCCGGGACGCACGGACGCACGTTAACGGAATCACTGATCCTCTCCCCACGGAGATGGAGACTTTATATATTTCAGAATAAACTCTCCGAGGGTGTATTCGTAGGTCCTACCCGGCTACGGATATCGTATTCGTAGATCCTACCCGGCTATGGATCCATTGCCTATTTGGAGCATAGAGACAAGCGAGATTTCACTAAGCTTTCGACGCCGTGCTAATAAGTCATTTTCAGCCGGCCAAATGGGCATAATGTAAAACCTGTCAGTCAAACATAAGTTTGATTGATTAAAATAGTCTGCTTAACCCTTTGCCGGTTCATTTTTAAATTTTAAGCCCGTTTTCAGCGAATATACTCGGGGCAAACGCGTAAAGATTTATATATACGCTGAATTGATGGAAATAACGCTTAAGAAGTGGAAACTGGATGAAGGTTTTTTTATTGATGAAATAGAAGCTGGATTTATGAATAGAATGGTTGAGAAATGGAAGCTGGATTGATGATTTTCATTCATGTATTTCAATATGAATCCAGCTTCCATTTAACCTAGAAAACCATTAATCCATCTCCCATTTCAAAAGTTCTTATCATTACTACAGACTCTATTTTAGCTACAAGAAACCTTCATCCAGCTTCCAATTGTCTTGCTTTTTTAATTGATCAAGCTTCTATTTCAGATATAAAAGTTCGTTTATCCAGCTTCCATTTATGATTTTTCCGTTAATATCCAGAGTGAAATCTCGCTTGTCCCTATGCCCAAAATAGGCATTGGATCCGTGGCCGGGTAGGATCTACGAATACGCCTACGGATAGGCTACAATCTTTTATTTGCAGCATAGAGACAAGCGAGATTTCACTAAGCCTTCGACACCGTGCTGATAAGTCATTTACAGCCCACCAAATGGGCACAATGTAAAACCTGTCAGACAAACAGAAGTTGGATTGATTAAAATAGTCTGCTTAAATAGAAGTTGGATTGATGGAAATAACGCCTAAGACGAAGCTGGATGAAGATTCCTTTATCGATGAAATAGAAGCTGGATTTATGATTTTCATTCATTGTATTTCAATATGAATCCAGCTACCATTTAAGGTAGAAAACCATTAATCCATCTTCCATTTGAGAAAAAGTTCTTATCATTACTACAGACTCTATTTTAGCTACAAGCAACTTTCATCCATTTAGGGGAGATATGTTATTCGAGCCAATTAGTAGGTAGCCAGCATCTGCTAAGACTAGCTTTAATTTTCTTAATCGCTGTTTTCCCTTCGAGTCAGGTTGCATGTTTCTGTCATTAAGGTAGGTTGCGAACCAGTTGAATCGCTTAATCCCCGCAAGTAAAAAATCCCATATTGGTAAAAAATAGATAAATTTTTGTAACATTAATTGTTAGTTGCATAATTAATTTTTTACATTTGCTGAACAAGTAGGCCTATATATAGGCCTAAACCGACTTTAAAACTGCATCCACAATAGCTACATCCATAGTTCATGCGAACCTTGACTACTGCAACTCTCTCTTCCTAAACATTGATAGGCTATAACCCAAATTAACCGCCTCCAAGCTATCCAGAATGCCCTCGCCCGTGCAGTGACGAAAACCCCCCAAACGTCACCACATCACTCCTGTCCTGAAATCACTTCACTGGCTCAAAATACCTGAACGCATCGAATACAAAGTCCTCTCACTCACTTACAATACACTTCAATCATCCCAGCCGTTCTACCTTCGTCAGTTGTTCACCATCCAGCCACCTCGTTCAACACGCTCCTCATCCTCCATTACACTGCTTCGTCCTCCCATCACTTCACTGAAATTTGCAAATCGCTCCATAGCCATTGCCGTTCCACCCCTCTGGAACACACTTCCGCCAGCACTTCGGCAAACTTCCGACCCATCATACGAACTCACCAAAACTCCACCTCTCGCTATCTGAGCCTATCTCCCCACAGGTCTTTCACTCGAAACTGAAAACATTGCTCTTTCACAAATCCTATCCTGATTCTTCCTCTTAATTCTCATCACATCCCTCGCCATTTCAACTCTAAACATCACCCACCTTATCCGTCCATCTATCTGCCTGCCTGACTCTCCGGACTTGACCCGCTGCCTATCGATTTTGTTTTGATTGAGCGCCTGTGAATAAGCTGGTTCCCGCGACTTGGCTTTTGTGCGCGCTCTAGAAGTTTCGAGATTACGATTACGAATCCGACGTAGGCCGACAGCACATATTTACTCAGATCTACTATAATAAATCTGAGTAATTATGTGAATATATATATAACTAGATGTGTAACCCGGCGTTGCCCGGGAAATTTAGGGTTTTAAACACTACTACACTGTGGTAGCCTACCCAACGTTGACCGTTAAATTTAGGGTTTTCGCCAACCCTCTACCCCACCCCGCTTCTCGCTTGTATGACGTCATTCGGGCTGTAGACTCCTTTACGAAAGCTCGATGTGCTTACCAACGCGTGAGCGATGAAATCTGTCTTAAAACGCTTCTGTCTTAAAACGCTAATAACTCGAGTTCTAAAGTGAAATTTAGGGTTTTAAACACTACTCCGCTCTGGTATTCATCGTTGACTGCTAAATTTCGGGTTTTCGCCAACCCTCCACCCCACCTCGCTTCCCCAAAAAGCCAAACTTGACCCTCCCCTGCGGGGCGCTACGGAAATTATTACTGGGCGGGTATGACGTCATGCGGTGTAGACTCTTGACTAAAGCCCTACAGTGATCAATTACTGATTAAATCTGTCTTAAAACGCTAATAACTTGTTTTAAACGGAATTAAAACCTGAAAATAGTTGCGATGACCTTATAATTTGGGTAAGAATAGATTGCAATAATTTTTGTACACCGACGCTGTTTCATTTTCTAGCCTATTCTGCAGGGGAGAGTCAAAAGCGTACAAACAAATAAACAAACATATGAAAAGTGTTTCGGAATTATAATGTAGATTATTTTTCAGCCAAGGAATATCATGATCTACTTCAATATTTGATTTTGCTGTGCCAAAGTCCAAAACATGGCACAGCACATAGAGTGTAGGACATTTCCCCCCTGGACAAAACCCCCCCCGGACAAAACCCCTCCGGACAAACCCCCCGGACAATTTCCCCCCCCAGGGTAGGACAATTCCCCCCCCTTGTCGAACATATTGCGTGTAAGTGGTATTACTATAAAACGGCGTTCCTAAGTGTCCTAAGTTGGATTGATGAAAATATTCTTGCTTAAATGGAAGCTGGATTGATGAAAATATTCTTGCTTAAATTGGAGCTGGATTGATGAAAATATTCTTGCTTAAATGGAAGCTGGATTGATGAAAATATTCTTGCTTAAATGGAACCTGGATTGATGAAAATATTTGCTTAAATTGGAGCTGGATTGATGAAAATACTCTTGCTTAAATGGAAGCTGGATTGATGAAAATATTTGCTTAAATTGGAGCTGGATTGATGAAAATACTCTTGCTTAAATGGAAGCTGGATTGATGAAAATATTCTTGCTTAAATGGAAGCTGGATTGATGAAAATATTTTGCTTAAATTGGAGCTGGATTGATGAAAATACTCTTGCTTAAACGGAAGCTGGATTGATGAAAATATTCTTGTTTGAATGGAAGCTGGATTGATGAAAATATTCTTGCTTAATTGGAAGTTGGATGGATAAAAATAATTGTATTTAAATAGAAGATGGATTAAACGCATTTTTGCCTAAATGGAAGCAAAGGGGGGGAATTGTCCGGGGGGGTTAATGTCCTAGGCTAAATCAGGGGGGGAATTGTCCGGGGGGTTTTGTCCGGGGAGGGTTTTGTCCGGGGGGTTTTGTCCGGGGGGGGTTTTGTCCAGGGGGGAAATGTCCACGCCCCCAGCACATAAGCCTGTGTAGCGTTTTCAGATTACCCCCGGTTTCAGATAACCCTCTGCACACTAGATTTGCGCAATTCATCGCCTTTAATGCACTAAAAAAATTAAAATGATCCCTCTTGTTTTGCTTTGAAGATTTCCATCCGTCGTCCCACTTCGTAGTTTGTAATCAATATTTTCATCGGAAAAAATAATAGCCTCGAAGCCGTTTCTTCATGTGACCTAACCGGGTGTAGGACATTTCCCCCTCTGGACATCCCCCCCCCCGGACATTTCCCCCCTGGACGTTTCCCCCCTGGGTTATTGTTACTGACGTCTCGGTAGGAAGTAAACAGTATGGCGGTCACAGATACACGCAGAATAGAGCGGCCTCAACTTCGGCGATCGATAGCCCAATGTTTCCGCGCGAAACATTGGGGTTCCGCTTCAGTCAGTGATGTTGTGTGAAGTAAGTAAGTAAGTGATGAAGGTATTTCTAGATCTGAAATTGAAGTCGGATTGATGAAAAAACGCTTAAGTAATGGAAGCTGGATGATGGTATTCTTATATTTGAAATAGAAGCTGGGCTGACGAAAATAACAGGCGAGAAACAGAAGCTGGGTTAATAAAAATATAATAGCTTAGATTGGAGCAGGATTGATGAAAATGTTGTTGATTAAATTAGAGCTGGGTGGATAAGGGTCTTCTTAATTAAATAGGAGCTGGATTGATTAAAATGTTTCCGATTAAATTGGAGCTGGATTGATGAAAAATAATCATTACAGCTGATGCAATTGAAAAAGCTGGACTTTTACTTACTTACTTATTTTTGCCTGCTGTCTTATTGCACACTTGCCGTGTCTTTTGACCATTGACTATTAAGCGGAAAAATTGGGCTATCGATCGCCGGAGTTGAGACCGCTCTATTCTGCGTGTATCTGCGACCGCCATACTGTTTACTTCCTACCGAGACGTCAGTAACAATAACCCCCCCTGATTTCGACTAGGACATTTACCCCCGGACATTTCCCCCCCTTCTGTGCATACCAACTCAAATGACCATACACGTCCTACCCTGAATTCTAGACCTACGCCTAGGCCTGTATAATTATTCTTGCTTAAATTGGAGCTGGATTGATGAAAATATTCATGTTTAAATTGGAGCTGGATTGATGAAAATATTCTTGTTTAAATTGGAGCTGGATTGATGAAAATATTCTTGCTTAAATTGGAGCTGGATTGATGAAAATATTCTTGCTTAAATGGAAGCTGGATTGATGAAAATATTCTGGTTTAAATTGTTGAAGACGATAAAAGCAATGGTTTCCGCATACGGGGGGGGAATGTCCTAGGGTAGGGGGGAAACGTCCAGGGGGGAAATGTCCGGGGGGAAATGTCCGGGGAGGAAATGTCCAGGGGGGAAATGTCCATTCCCCGACCTAACCGGCGATCAGTATTTTAGTTACATATGAAAATATTGATTACAAACCACGAAGCGGGATGACGGATGAAAATCTTCAGACCAAAACAAGAAGCGGGATGATTTTTCTGATATTTTATTGCACTAAATGCGATGATTGATGCAAAGTACAGTTTGCAGGGGGTAATGTTTAGGAGGGGGTAATTTGAAACCTTCACCGGTGTAAAGGTTTCAAATTACCTCTCCTGAACATTACCCCCCCGGTAACTTGAAACCGGTTTCAGATTACCCCCGGAAACTAGATTTGCATCAATCATCGCATTTATTGCACTAAAAAAATCGGAAAAACCATCCCGCTTCAGGTTTTGTTCTGAAGAATATCATCCGTCATCCCACTTCGTGTTTTGTTATCAATATTTTGATCCGAAAAAATAATAGCCTCGAAGCCATTTTCTCCATTGTAACTTCAGCGGCGATTAGTATTTTAGTTACAGATGAAAATATTGATAACAAACCACGAAGTGGGATGACGGATGAAAATCTTCAGACCAACACAAGAAGCGGAATGATTTTTGCCGATTTTTAAGTGCAATAAATGCGATGATTGATGAAATTTACAGTTTGCATGGGGGTAATGTTTAGGAGTGGGCAATCTGAAACCTTTACACCGGTGTAAAGGTTTTAAATTACCCCCTCGTAAACCTTACCCTCCCCCCCCGGTAATTTGAAACCGGTTTCAGATTCCCCCCGGAAACTAGATTTGCATCAATCGTCGCATTTATTGCACTAAAAAATCAGAAAAATCATCCCGCTTCTTGTTTTTGTCTGAAGATTTCATCCGTCATCCCACTTCGTGGTTTGTTATCAATATTTTGATCCGAAAATAATCATAGCCTCGAAGCCATTTTCTTCCATGTAAACTTCAGCGGCGAATAGTATTTTAGTTACAAATGAAAATATTGATAAGAAGCCACAAAGTGGGATGACGGATGAAAATCTTCACACCAAAACAAGAAGCGGGATGAATTTTGTGATATTTTTAGTGCAATAAAGGCGATGATTGATGCAATTTACAGTTCGCAGGAGGTAATGTTTAGGAGGGGGTAATCTGAAACCTTTACACCGGTACACCGGATTTATCCGGTGGTAAGGCGTGAGGATCTTCGGTTGGCCGTCGGATATATCCGGCATGTGGCGTTTAAGCGGTGAATATATGCATTCAGGTATAGCTTAGAGATTGTGTCATCAATTGCACAGTGTCTGAAGGAATCAATTGCCTTTGTGTAGTCCATTAATTGAGTTAACTAAGATTACATTTGATATATAGTCTTCATAAGATTTTCCTTATTTTACAATTGCAAACTCTGAAATATTGATAATACCAGAAAGAAAGATGTTCACATAATTATTATTATTGTAATTTGGCTAACAATTCCTAATTTTAGCCATATACTCAAAATCCACCAAGACTTGGCCTGTGATCTGTGGGGCTTACCCGTCTTAAACCCCATAGATTGGGATACTTGTCATGTTGAATGACAGCCACACATCTTTGAAAATATCGGTGTCTGTTGCTATATTTGCATAATGGGCCTATTTTAATATTA
Organism: Lumbricus terrestris; assembly: GCA_949752735.1. NCBI lineage: Eukaryota > Metazoa > Annelida > Clitellata > Crassiclitellata > Lumbricidae > Lumbricus > Lumbricus terrestris. The sequence continues at coordinate 3,800,576 of OX457051.1, read as the reverse complement.
TGTTAATCAGAAAAACTGTCGTGCTATAGTGGGCCGTATTTCGTATAACATGTACCTGTTATCATTCTGTTGTTCGTCAGATTGAGTCATTAAACGAAGATTGTTATTATATTAGTCACGACCAAGCATAAAGTCCAACACTTAAATCAAAAAGATTAAGGCAATTAATGTTATTATTTAATAAAACTAGAATGCAACAACAACAGTCTAAATACCAATATTCTAAAATACAATAAAACATAATGCACAGCTAACTAATTCTCTTTAATACCTAGTCAAGCACAAGCATTTTATATAATATAGCAATATTTAATATTAATTTTAACAACACAACTGTCGTTCATGTGGCTTCGTTCATGTGGTATGCGGACTACTGATCACAGGCCAACTGATCTAGGGACTATTGATCTAGGGACTACTGATCTAGGGACTACTGATCAGAGACAACTGATCAAGGTACTATTGATCACAAATTATACAACGCACATCGCACGGTATTTCAACAATAAAATAACATTCATCCAGATTCCATTTCTTAAACATTATTTTCGTCAATCCAGCTTCCATTTCTTAAACATTATTTTCGTCAATCCAGCTTCTATTTCTTAAGCATTATTTTCATCAACCCAGCTTCTATTAAGCATTATTTTCTTCGATCCAAGTCCTATTTCATCAATTAAAGAACATTCATCGAGCTTCCATTTCAATCCAGCTTCTATTTCTTAAGCATTATTTTCATCTATCCAACTCCTATTTCAACAATAAAAGAACATTCATCCAGATTCCATTTCTTAAACATTATTTTCGTCAATCCAGCTTACATCTCTTAAACATTATTTTCGTCAATCCAATTTCTTTATTGAGCGTATAATGAAGTTTTTCGAGTAATCGAGTTATACAATGGACTTCGATGTATGTTACTTTGTGCTCTACCAGTCGTAAATTTTGTAATTTTACTGAAATCGTTTGCTAATAACTAATTTTCGACAGTATTAATACTGAGTAAACCTATTCCGGTATTGAGTTTCGATCTATTAAATTGTTCTCTGATTTCAGTGATTGTGTTCGTTCTTAGACAACTCGGACTGTGATCAATAGTACCTTGATCAGTTGCCTATGATCAGTAGTCCTAGAACCGTTCATGTAGTGGAACCTAGAAAGAAAATCCTAACTGCTCTTTCAACTACAATAGCATAAAATCCTATATAGCATTAAACAGTATGCCCATTACAAAATGTGAGAAGACAGTAACATCTTAGAAATGGATTTTCTCTGGAATTGCTACATCACATGACATGAAATTGGTATGGTGGCACCATTCATGTGTATATAATTAATATATTATTAGGACTGGTACTGGTTAAAGTAATTATAATCGATTAACTTCCTAATTTAGTTTTGATTAATTTCAATCAATTTGGTCAACATTGCATAATTGTGAGAAACCTGCCACAACTAAAGTCACTAAACGTGCAAAAAATCATTCGAAATCTTTACTGCAATGGAAACAATCAACTTTGTCGCCATCCTATATTTTTCCCTCGTCATCCGCCTCAAACATAAGACGATTACTTCAGTTTCTACGCATAAATTTCGTGTCATCAGTGTTCACGATGTTGCTTACTCCGGAAATAGCTGCTTTAGATCCGGAAATAGATAAGCATATTAATCTAGCAAGTCTAAAACTAAACTGATGCACATTTTTAACTATTAATCTTTAAATTAAATCACTAAAATCCGCAGTCGCAGTATATATTATGAATCTCAGACCTCTTCCAATAGCATCTTTTGTTTATCGCGAATGACAATCTTTTAAACTGTGTGTAATTATAGGTCAGCACAAGTCAACAAAAAAGTCATCGTATGGAGAAAATCGATGGCTAGAACAATGCTCTTCTAATTCCTTTTCTGTTTCAATGAGTTCGTCACATATGCCACATCCAAAAGATTTAGGGAAAGATGCTTTTGTATCCACAGAAGATTCCACTTTGCTTATACTCATGTATTCTCCATCTTTAATTGTGAGCAAGGTGCCTGCAATTTCAGTACAGCCAGGATATATTATGTTCTTTGATGAACATTCATATCTTTTATCAGAAACACTTGTGTTACTACATGTGAAGAAACGACGAGACACGTTAGCAATTATTTCAGTTCCACTTCTTTGATCTTGTGGATGTGTTGTCGCATGGAGTTCAAACTGATTTGCTGAAGAACTGCTCTTGGTATAAGATTTATTGCATGTGAGTTGTTTCTCAATTGCATGCTGAATTCTTCGGTGTTTCGTTAGACTTGAATTCTGCGTGAATCTTTTGTTACAAACATCACATATATATGGTTTTTCACCAGAATGTGACATCATATGTATTTTCAAATGACCATTTCGTGCAAACGTTTTCTTACATAAATGACACACGTATGGTCTTTCACCAGTATGTGTTTTCATGTGAAGTCTCAAAGAACCACTACGGACAAATGATTTACTACATAACTGGCACATGTACCGTTTTTCTCCAGAATGTATCTTCATGTGCGTTTTAAGATATCCATTAAGGGCAAATGATTTGTAACATAGGTGGCATATGTATGGCTTTTGATCAGTATGTATTTTCATATGTGTTCTGAGATAACCGCGACTAAGAAATGATTTTTGACACAGTTGGCATCTGAATGATTTTTCGCCAGTATGGGTTCTCAAGTGTGTTTTCAGATAACTACTGGACGAAAATGATTTCTGACATAACTGGCACATGTATGGTTTGTCTCCATTATGAATGTTCATGTGCATTTTCAGATTACTACTAAAAGAAAATGATTTCTGGCATAGCTGACACATGAATGGTTTTTTTCGATTATGAACGTTCATGTGCACTTTTAGAGAACTGTTAACAGAAAATGATTTTTGACATAGTTGACACCTGTATGGCTTTTCACCAGTATGTGTTCTCATGTGCAGTTTCAGACAACTACCATCAGTAAATGATTTCTGACATACTTGGCACCTGTGTGACTTCTCACCAGTATGGATTCTCATATGCGTTCTCAGATGAGTACCTTGAGTAAATCTTTTCTGACACAATTGACACGAGTACGGTTTCTCGCCAGTGTGGGTTCTCATGTGCAATTTCAGATAAGTGTCTTCCGCAAAAGATTTCTGACATAGTTGGCACTTGTATGGCCTTTCAACAGAATGTCTTCTTATAATAAGCGTTTTCAGATGACTATGTCGAACAAACGACTTTTGACATAACTGGCACATGTATGGTCTTTCACCAGTATGTGTTTCCATGTGACTTGTCAGATAATAATCATGTGCAAATGATTTACAACATAACTCACACCTGAATGGCCTTTCAGCAGAATGTGTTCTCATATGCGTTCTCATTTTCTTGGGATTAGCAAATGATGCCCGACATACATGACATCTGTATTGATTTTCTCCCATATCTTTTCCTTTATTCGCCATCAGGTTTCGCACCTAATTGATTATTTCAGTTTCATCCAGGATGTGATCTTTGAAAGGCTCTAAGACGATCTTATATTCCTATTGTATACCGCTTCAGAAACGATTAACATCCGAGTGGTTTTAATTGATTCGTTTGTGGTTCTCCAATGACCAGATTAAAGACAACAACTGAGTTGTAACTCCTATGAGTTTTGGTGTAAACTACATGGCAGTTGAAAGAGTTTCTGCAGTTTTTGTTGCCATAGCCTTTCCAACATCAGCAGTTAACAGTTTATCGCATTTATGACGACTTCATTTCCGTTTGAATTTCAAATTCTAAAAGAAGGATCATGTTTCATTCGTTAGAACTAGATATTTTTGGACTCAAGAAAATATAAAGTATGTTACTAAAAAAAGTCTATGATGAAGTACTGTAGCTCTTCAACCTTTGTGCAACAGCACACCTGTTGGTATTGCTTCAACTGAAAATGATATAGTGAACATTCATAAAAATTGTAGACAGATAAACATCCAGAATAATGTTGATGATAAATCTTGCAAGGGAATCTTGAAGCACTAACGCAATGTTGCTCGACTTCCTCAGGTACTTGCTAAAATGAACAGAAAAAAATTAGATTTATATATTTCCTCAAAATATAAACATAAATAGATAGACTTATAATCTCAGTGACTTAGTGAAGTATTGCAAATTCTCTTTCGAGTAGCATTTCTAAAGCAAAAATTTCAACAAACAAAGTAGGCTAAATGAGTTAGCCACATAGGGCAATTGCTTACGTAGCCTAAAATGCTTACGCTTCATTTGAAAAATGATAAAGCGACAGTTAGGCCTTTGCTGCCAGTACTGTTGTAAATGGTAGACTTATATAATGTGTATAAACAGCCATAGAATTTCGCCCTAAAAGAACCTTTGCCCTGCCTAGGCTGCCATAAATTTGTCACGCCAGAATTTTGCCCTGTCATAAATTTTTCTCTGCCAACATTTTACCCTTTCAGAACTTTTGCCTAAATTTTGCCCTACCACAATTTTTGCCCTACCAGAATTTTTCCCTGCCAGAACTTTTCCCGGTACTATAATTTTAATTCACCTTTTTTTTCGATTTAATTTCGCCAACTTCTAGTTTGTCCAGAACCATTTTAATCGATCCAGCTTCTGCTTAGACAAGAATTTGTTCGATAAATCCCGTTTCTATTTTGTCAGTATATCTTTTTCATCAGTTTTACATTGAAAATTATTCTTCATCAATCCAGCAGAATGACTGCACTAACCCTAAAACTAACCCTAACCGACCCTCACGACGCCTAACCTGAGCCCTAACCGACCCTCACGCGCTAAATCCCGCTTCTACTTCGTGAGGAAATATTTTTCATCGAATTTCTATTTCTGTGGGTCGTACACGAAACCTACATCGACACGCGGAAAATTAAAAAAAAGGTGAATTAAAATTATAGTACCCTTTTCCCTGCCAGAACTGTTGTCCTGCCATAATTTTGCACGGCCAAAATGTTTCTCTCTCCAGAACTTTTGCCCTGCCAATTTTTGCCATGCCAACAGTAAGAACAAATTCTGGCAATGCAAAATGTCTGGCAGGGCAACGACCAGGGCATCGACCTGGGCAAAGGCTTTTTTACCAGGGCATTTGCACTGCCATGCCCTGGCGTAGCGCCGCCACTGGGTTAGTGTCCGTTCCCCAAGTCATATTGACAAATAATTGCAGCCTAAATAGAAGCAGGATGAATTAGAAGAATTCTTGATAACAAGAAGCTGGAGTGATTAAAAATTAGGCAAAACTCCGAATACCGGTCCCAAATTATTTCACAGCATTTGTCTTACTGTCACTTCACAGCATTTGTAGATAACTGCCGAAAACGTTTATTGCACTCAAGAAAATCAGAAAAATCATCCCGCTTCCTGTTTTGGGGTTGCAGTTTAGCGTCGTTATTTTCTTTTCTTCTAATGGATTACCGCATGCTTGATAAATGGAAGCTGGATTGATTATTTTTATTCATGTATTTCAACATGCATCCAGCTTCCATTTCTCAAGTGATGTATCATTAATCTGGCTTCCAGTTCTCAAGCGTTATTTTGTCAATCCAGCTTCTATTTCACCTATAAGGAACCTTCATCCAGCTTCCATTCACCTATAAGGAACCTTCATCCAGCTTCCATTCACCATTTGCCGGTTAGCCAATAATATTTAACCTCAGCACATCGCTTGAGAAATGGAAGCTGGATGCATGTTGAAATACATGAATGAAAATCATCAATCCAGCTTCCATTTATCAAGCATGCGGTAATTAATGACGCTAAACTGCGGGATTACCCTGTTTTGGTCTGAAGATTTTCATTGTAACTTCAGCGGCGATTAGTATTTTAGTCACATATGAAAATATTGATAACAAACCACGAAGTGGGATGACAGATGAAAATCATCAGACCAAAACAAGAAGCGGGCTGAATGTACTGAGAATGTACTCAGAATATATGAGGGTGAGTAAGAAAGCATTGGAGAAGCATATCTATGTGATAAGCCATGCGAAATAATTTGGGACCGGTATTCGGAGTTTTGCCAAAAATTATATATGTGAACGAACGAATAATTAACGACGCAAACATACACGTTTATCGTTCGTCATTCCAGTCTTGTGATGAAGAAACATTTAGACCAAAAACATGATACTAGCAACTCCTGCTATCTTTATTCATTTATTAAATTATTTGAACAGATTCATGGGATCTAACCAGATTTCCGATTAATGCTGAGCAAAGTAGAACTTTATAATCATCAACTCAAAATGGCGAGTGATTAGAAATGTTCAGTTTTACGAAACGAAAGCTGGTCTGATATTTTCTGACATCTAGCGAATGTAAATGTAAATGTAAATGTAATCGCATATTTATATAGCGGCTGTGTTATGGCTTCGACCCTGAGGGTGAGATCCTTCACCACCGCTACTCCACGTTTATATTGCGACTGAGCCACCCGCAGTAAAGATCCGAGAAATTAATCTCTGATAAACCGACCGACCGGGAATCGAACCCGGGCCGCCGGCGCGGCGAGCGGGCTACCAACCCACTCGACCACCGAGGATCTTCAATACATAATTTATTAACGCGATTAACTAAGATACTATTTCACCATCTCAGTGACCCTACGCGTCCGTGTGCGCAGTGGTCAAGGTCAATTCTACCATAGACGTGAATTATATAAAATTTGCAAATTCGCAATGCTCGAGTGACTCGAGTGTTTAAGTTTCGGAATTTTTTGTCAATCCATCATCTATGGTAGAATTGACTTTGACTTCGACCACTGCGCACGCGCACTTGAAAGATCACTGAGATGGTGAAACCGCTTAGGCTATTTCGTATAAGTCGTTTACTAGATGTTCTTCATATTACAGCTGCTAGCCTAAATCTGGCATAGGCCTATTGATACTATAAAGAAAGAAGTTCGCATAAAATATAATTACAATCTGACTCGCAGTTCCTAATTTTAGCCATAGCCTAGACCTAGACTATTCAAAATCCACTCAGGAACCCGTTTCGATGCTATTGAATTCTTATCTCCAGTTGACGAAAAGATCTTGAATGCACTTCTCTTCTGTTTGTTCTCCATTTTGAGACTGCATGCATGGGTCTTCTGGATGGGAATTATCCTTCCAGTCTGGACGTCAGTCAGTAAGATTAGTCTGACGCCTACGAAGTCAGTCTAGCGCATAATAATGAAGTCAGAGTGCAGCCTACGCAGTGGCGTAGCCAGGTATTTTTTCATGGGGGGGGCAGTGGGGTGGCAGCCTAAAATGATGGGGTGGCTACCGCTGGCAATTAAAGCGCGCATCGGCATCGCGAGCCGTACGCACGATAATTGAACAATTGAACAAAATACTGAAAGTAGTCAGGAGTGTCATGACATCATTGACATGACAGAAATGAGCAATCACATAATTGACATGTCTTAACGACGTTAACGTGTCTTAACTCAGTAACTGAAGAACGAAGTAATTTCAGTACAAGTCACAATCACAAAATAGGAGTCACTGTAATCGTAAGTGAATTTACAAATATATTTTCTTAATTGTCTCAGTTGTCTTAAACCGAAGCTACAAATATCAGAATGCGAAAAAAAATGTTGTCTAATGATCAAATGTCTAAATAATAATTGGCAGTAAAAATTTCACAGACCTAAAATAGATGTATTCTACTGTTTTTGTGGTTAGCAGCAAAAACGACAATGTATTTTTAGATTTTGGATGTATTACAGTATTGGACATAATACGCATGCAAGCCTCACTAGCTTGTCTGTCCCACAGTGCACTATAGTGGCCTGTCCCACTTTCCCATCACCCACCCTATAAGAAGTTGTACACGAAGTTCAAATTCGGAAGTTGTATAAAAAATAAAATAAGTCAGAAATTATATAACATTCTTTATCACTCGTAAAAGTAAAAAGTAAAACAAACGCAGGGATTGGGGGGGCAGCTGGGGGGGCAGCCCTTTCATTTGGGGGGGCGGCTGCCCCCCTTGCCCCCCCGTAGTTACGCCACTGAGCCTACGAATTGAATCTATGAAGTCAGTCGCCTTCAAAGTCAGTCGCCTATTATATACACCGTGTCTCAAAAAAACCTGTGCAGAATTGTTTTTGTCAGAACTTCGTCAAATTTCCACCAATCTTAATAACTTTTGGTAGGTAGATGGCAAAATGGCTGAAATTTTATGCTATATATAAATTTTTCACCTCACCTGATTCATATCACCGCACTACCTTGTCAAACACAGATTATCAATTTTTCATATAACGGCGTCTTGAAGCTTGGCTGCACTGAAATCCATTGCATCGAGCCGGATGTCAAAGTGAATGGGGCATAAGCCTACTATCGCGACAACCTTCTTGCCCAGAAGATACCGTCAGACATACGCCGGATATCCCAGGGCGAGTTTATTATCTTTCAACAGAATGGCGACCCGGCGCATCAAGCGCGCGACACCGTCTCTTTCCTGGAGTGAGAGACGCCCGACTTCATCCCTCCAACACTGTGGCCACCGAATTCACTGGATCTTAACCCAGTTGACTATAGCATATGAATTGTGCAGGAGGTTTAGCGGTCCAGTAGGCCTATAGCCAACGTCGACGAACTCAAAACGCTCCTGCTTGACGATTGGGCGCGCTTTGACCAGTCGATCGTTGATGCTGCTATCGGCCAGTTTCGTTGCCGTCTAAGAGCTTGTGTCTGTGTATTCGGGGCACATTTTGAGCACCAATTCTAACACTTTTAAGCAGATCTGTCATAGCCTAGCTATTAAAACACTCTGCTAAGTAAACCATAATATGGTAAAATTAAGTTTTAATTTAAAATTAATATAAAGTAAAATATTATTTTACTTTACTGCGTGCTAATTCAGTCGTCAGATAGTTTGTTGCAGGTAATAAAACTTAAGCGTTAGCCTATATGAAAAATTGGCACTTCTGTGTTTAACAAGGTAGTGCGGTGAAATGAGTCAGGTGAGGTGGAAAATTTATATATAACATGAAATTTCAGCCACTTTGCCGTCTACATACCAAAAGTTATTAAGATTTGTGGAAATTTGAAGAAGTTCTGATAACAATTTTCCACAGTTTTTTGAGACACGGTGTATATAGGCTACGACATTATCGAATACAAAGTAATTTTACCACACTTTTAAAACTGCAAAGTTTCCTCGTGGGCAGAGTTGTTAGCGCAACGTTTGGGCATTTTGGTGCCACAAGCAAAAGAAAACTATTTTTTGAGTTCAGGAAGAAATTCTAAGAAAAATGTTATATCAGTTTAATGCCATTTGAAGTGGGAAATTTTCCCCTTTTTACCTATTGAATGTGTTCAGAGAACATTAGACCTAAATCAAAATGCGGAAATAGCTCATAATAAGCTGGATTCTTCAGAATATTTGTAGGAATAGGTCGTTTGAGTAGAATGGGATACCAACACTGCCAAGCAATCCTTCAGGAGCTTTTTAATTCGAATGTAGGCTAATAAATTAATAATAGGCTAGTTATCACATGGAAATAGCTCGTAACAAACTGAATTTTTCAGTTGTAGTGGTATGAGTAGAATAACATTCCAAAAATCCTAAGCAATCCTTCGGGAGCTCTTTCTAAAAACCAAAATGGCTTCCAATTAAGATGGCCGTCATATTCCAAGGTCATTAGTTATAACTTGGAAATAGCTCGCAAAAAACTGAATTTTTCAGGATAGGTGAAGGAATATACCTACGAGTAGAATGAGAGAGCCCATACCAACAGTTCTCAACAATTCCTCAGGAACTCTCTGAAAAACCAAGATGGTGTCCAAACTGACCGACATGTCCATTATTCTCATTATTTTGCAAGCGGAAGGCCTAGAAGTTTTCATAAACATCGATCAGTGATGGGAAAATAAGCTGCACAGTGTTTGGCCCTATGTCTTTTCGTACAATTCTTACCGACCACACACGGTGACAAACTGACATAATTAGGCTATAATTAGGCCTACCTAGTAAATTCCGTACATAGGTAATATATATATTGTATTGTATTGTATTGTATTAAGACATTTATGATGTGCCTCTACTAGGGTGCACCACCTAATTTTAATGATTGCAATTTAGAGTCAATGGTGCTAACGTGTAGGCCGCACTTACACCTACCCATCTACGTCACATGTCGCAATCAGACAGTGATCTGGAGCACTAGGCTATTATATATGTGAATATATATATATATGTGAATATATATATATATATATACACATATATATATATATATACTGACGTACAATTATTATTCAAACCTACTGTCGAAAATGACTCGTGCAGCTAATTAGCACAATTATTGATGGATGATGGAGAACTGGGGCATAGGAGTCAAAGGCCTAATTTAATATTATAATTATATGCAATCCATAGATCCCAATTGACTGGTGAAACAGTAAAAGATAAAAGATAAAAAAATCCCCATGAAACCAATCGTTTTTTGCTCTATCCCATCATATTTGCGATGCAGACTGGAAAAGGTTGATGCACATTTCGGTAGTTGATGATGCCTGATTGCAATGATTGGACTGAGCAGGGGCGGATCCAGGGGGGCCAATCCGGCCATGGCCCCCCCATTTAAAAATTGCATGGGACGTGGCCCCCATTTGGTTTCAACAAGCCATTAAATAAATGTAGTGGGAGAGAAAACAGGACATCAGGCCCCCCTATTACAAAATCGCACGAGACTTGGCCCCCCGTCGATTCAGCGGCAGATGCTTCCCGAAAAATTGGTCGACGACTAAAAAAAAAAAAGGTCATCAGTTTTTTCGGCGGACGAAATGGTATTTTTTCCGGGAAATTTGGTCGATGACTGAAAATTTTTTCTCCTGTCTCACAAGACCAAAAATTTGGCCCCCCCTTCGAAAATTTCTGTATCCGCCCTTGGGACTGAGTGAATGAAAATTCGAGAACGGCTACATGTAGCTCAAAGTTTATTACTTTGATAAATTCAAGAAGGTAATGAAAGAGCTTAGCATGAAAGCTACACAAAACGTCACGCCATAATGCTTTTGAATTTTAATTGCTTAATGTGGTATATGATTTGCCACTTCCACTTTCACATTTGCGACTGCTGAGAGAGTAGGCATACTTCGCTATTAATCTTAGGCTTTAGACTGCGATGTGAGATGCAATAGGCATATGCTGATCAAGGTTCCTGATCAATTCGGAGCCGGACAATTCGGAGCGGTAAAGTATTTTTCTCTTTAATCCAACTTCTATTGAAGCAAGAATTATTTACATCTATCCTACTTCTTTGTAAACAAATGTTTTCATCAAATTTTGTAGATATTGTCCGATAATTTAAAGTAGACAATACGGTGCGGATTAACTAAATTATTGTTCGGCTCCGAATTGCTGGCTCACAAATGATTGTTTGCTCCAAATTATGTGCCTCTGAATTGTCTAAGCACTACTTAATTCTCACTGGTCGTAATTGAGGAAAGCAAAAAGTAACCTCTAAAGTAATTTTCATTGTTACTTCTCTTATCCAAACTACAGATGTCACAATGTCACAATGTCGCTAGCACTATTAGTGCTAGTCCTACTTTCTGCCTGGTATTCCATCGTATGGATAGCGAAGGCAGACCATAAGGATAGCGGATTCGGTGAAGTTGCCAAGCGAGACATCATTCTGGTAATCATCCGCACATGCCAGATAACTCGTTGCTGGTAAGTCATCTGGATAATCCACACTAACGAGACAACCGAAGTTTCCGCCGGCATTCACCAGACCATAGGCGTCATCATACAGTGGGATTCCTTGGATCGTGTCACGGCATTCAGTGGCTCTTCCGACGGGGTCACTCAAGGGCGCTGTGAAGTAGCACAGCCTTGTAAAGTCATTCTGCGCAGGGTATTCCGACCAGTGCAACTCGGTGCCACAGACCATCGACTCGTTATAGTTAGCTAGGTAGAAAAAATACCCATAATTTATACACAAATATTAGCGGAAGCACGAATCGTATTTATTTTCTTGATGAAAGTAATGCTTGTTTGAAATTCAAAAATGCCTGTAGGCCTACTCGTATTGATCTCTCTTTGCCTGATTACAATAGTTGGACGTGTCTGCGGTTGGTTATAGGCCTACCTGTCATAATTTTTATGTTATCGTAATCGACATAATAATAATAATTATTATTATTATTCATAAATTTACGTATTTTGCACAGCGCGACTTTAAATCAGAGGCACTCCTTGGCCCTGGCCCTGGCCCTGGCCCTGGCCCTGGCCCTGGCCCTGGCCCTGGTCAGTGTCTTCGCCAGCAAAACAGGAGGTTTTTCATACGCCTGCAGAACTGGTAGCTGGTTCAGGGAGGATGGCCATCGACAGTAAAACTTGTAGACAGTGCGTTAAAAGCGCTGCTAGTACCAGGGTCAACTAAGAACACGCTAAGTCTTGTCGAAGATCGAAGAAAAGGACGAGAAAGCAGAGAAGATAGTGGAGTACAGTAGGTCCTAAGGTGTTGTGGAGCAAGGCCAGCAAGGCAGTTTCGCATGAAGGAACAGAATTGGACGCTCCAGCGAAGAATCCAACAAAATAAGAGACAGGAGAACGTCGAAATGCCCCATGAGGGGCGAGGCGGGCGTCAGCGTTTAAGAAGTCTGAAGCCTTATAGTTCTTTTTTAGAGGAAAGATTGAACCATTGTAGACCGCATCAAAGTAGATCAGAGCAAGGACCAAAGTCACCATAATATGCAGATGAAGACTTACACTGCCATTATTTTGGCAGAGGTGCGATTTAACATATTTATAACACGCATGAGTAATTATACATGTAAGTAGGCCTACAGTAGACCTAAACAAGACGAAATAGCTGACTTTACTCTGATAATTACTCTTTCGTTCAGAGGTCCTTGGGAAGGAAATAAAATTCTAACGATCGGATAGACCAACATCCTCCCAAACAGTGGCGGCGCCAGGATTTCAGGTTTGGGGGGGCTGAAGCCCCAAGCCTTCCTCCCTCCCAGAGACGCAACTAGAACATTTTCTTCCCAGGGCGGTCATATTGCAATCGCGCGAAGCTGCGAGTGCCGAATGCATAAACGAAGCACATACCGAACAAGGGTTTTACAAGAAATTGTGCACTGGCACAAACGCGCTCCACATTGCAAGATGTAGTTGGAGATTGAGTGGGTTATTTAAACGAAGTCAGCAATAAGTGTTGAGGTTTTTGATTTTTGGTGTATCCGGCCGCAATCCTAGATTAAGTTCCAAATTATCATAAACAAAGGTGTCCAACTAAGGTGGCAAAAGAGAATGGGAGGTCCTCAAACGCGTCCGCGTAAAGTCTATGCCATGCCCGCACTGTACCATACCCCGAAAGTTCAGTCATCTGAGCTGAGTTGGTGACCGAGCTGAGCAAGGGCGATACAGTATATACAGTGCGTGTGCACACAGCAGCCCGAGTAGCTATGTGGTTCAGACAGTGAGGTAATGTAAAGTCCCTATTGTCTTTGACATACCGATGTGCAAGCACTCAAAAACCACGTTGACTAGAGTTCTTAATTATCACAATAAGAGGTGTCCAACACAGCATTAATATTCAGAAACTCCACAACACAATGGTGTGCAATTTAGTATAATCGTATAAAAAGTCAACCATGGACACAGACTCGAGATCAAAGTTGTACAATAAAAGGTGTCCAACACACTATTATTATTCAGAAATTTTACAATAAAATGGTGTGCAAATAAGTATTATCGTATGAAAAGTCGACCATGGACACGGACTCGAGTTCCAAGTTATCACAATAAATTTGTCCAACACAGTATTAATATTCATACATTTTACAATAAAATGGTGTGTAGGCCTAATTCAGTATTATCGTAGAAAAAGTCGGCCATGGACACGGACTCGAGTTCAAAGTTATCGCAATAAAGGTGTCCAACACAGGATTAATATTCATTCATTTTTCAATAAAATGGTGTGTAATTCAGTTATATCGAATAAAAAGTCGGCCATAGACACAAACTCGAGTTAAAAGCTATCACAATAAAGGTGTCCAACACAGTATTAATATTCACTCATTTTACAATAAAATGGTGTGTAATTCAGTATTATCGTATAAAAAGTCGGCCATGGACACGGACTCGAGTTCCAAGTTATCACAGTAAAGGTGTCCAACACAGTATTAATATTCATTCATTTTACAATAAAATGGTGTCTAATTCAGTATTTTCGTATAAAAAGTCGGCCATGGACACGGACTCGAGTTCCAAGTTATCACAATAAAGGTGTCCAACACAGTATTATTACTCAGAAATTTTACAATAAAAAAGTAATCACAATAATGGATGGATCCGATTTGACCAGGGTCTATGACAACAGTGGCCGTTACCCTGGACATTCAATTGAGATAATCACAAATAAAAATAAATCACAATAAAGGTGTCCAACAGCGCATTAATATTCAGATATTCCACAATACAATGGTGTGCATTTCAGTACAATCGTATAAAAAGTCAATCATAGACGCAGACTCGTGATCCAAGTTGTCACAATAAAAGGTATCCAACACAGTATTAATATTCAGAAATTTTACAATAAAATGGTTTGCAATTCAGTATTATCGTATAAAAAGTCGGCCATGGACACGGACTCCAGTTCCAAGTTATCACAATAAAGGTGTCGAACACAGTATTAATACTCAGAAATTTTACAATAAAAAGTAATCACAATAATGGATGGATCCGATTTGACCAGGGTCTATGACAACAGAGACCGTTACCCTGGACATTGAACTAAAATAATAATCACAAATAAAAATAAATCGCAATAAAGGTGTCCAACAGCATTCACAGGACACTATTATGATTATCTGCCCGCATATTACTAATGACAGAAAACAGTTTAAGTTTCCTTAATACAAAAATATGCATGCTTAGATATATGCACACAATTATTTTATGTATATACATGTATATATATATACATATAATTATCTGAACACAAATGTTTTACATGTATATGCTAATAACACTAGGACTTTTTAATTGACCATTACATCAAACGTAGGCCTACATTCCCAGACAGTGGTGGTATACACAACAAGAATATAATAATTATTATACCGAAAATGACAAGAGCGCGCACATTTGAGGTGTGTAAGAGAAATATGACGCAAATCTGACAACTACATTGTTGTGTCAAAGGCATTTCTGGATAAAACGCAATATTCTGGATAACCAGCAGTCTGTAATATTATTTTCATGCATGATGTGCAGTAGAGACGCACCACTACTATGCGAGACTTTAAAAATTTTACATACTGCAGAGCTGTAAGTGTACTCTAAATAGTTCAGCTCACTTTTGGGAAGGCTGACAGCTTCCATTCCATAAAGAAGAAACGGTTTACAGTAGGCAGCTACTAAATGCAACAAAACTGGTTCACTAAATTTGTAGCATTTGCTATGCAACGAATTAAATGACCTAAACAACTTAATATATATATATATAATATTGTATATATAGTTGATTTCGATGCCATTGACCATTGTCTAGCTTTCTTATTACGAAATAAGCCGTAATGGATATTTTCTGCTTTTTGCTTTGTGGGATTGATCCGCAATTAGAGGCTATAACCCCTAGCCCTCTGACGACGCCACTGGCGCAAGCATCTACGCTATGATTATATTGTTGATTGCACGAGGGAGAAAACCCTAAACATTCTTTTGTGACGATGATTAATTTTGTGAAATATGCGAAAAATCAAGAGAAAATACAGCTTTGCACCATTTTTTGAAGACTAGGCAATTTCGATATTTCTATACGTCTAATACTTATAAAACGGTTTCAATCTGAAACGAGGTGTCTAAGAGCCATGTTGTTTCTGCGACAATTTCGACAACACTGTCCGGTTGTATGGTCAAAAGGTAAGGGTTCAAACTTGTCACCCGTTTTCATAGACAGAGGCCAAGAAATGAAGTCGCTAACTTCATTCTCAAATAGATTTCGATGCCGTTGATGATTGTCTAGTTTTCTTATTACGAAATTAGCCGTTATAGACATTTTCCGCATTTTGCTTTGGGGGGGCTGAGCCGCATTTAGGGGGGGCTTAGCCCCCTCCAGCCCCCCCTGGCGCCGCCACTGCTCCCAAACCGTTTTGCCAGTCGCGACCTTAGTTCTTCATAAATAAATTACCCTGTCTGCTGATTTGAACTTACGTGATTCGCATATCGTTCCGGTCCATTCAACAGAGCAAGTGCAGGTAAAGGAATTTCCGTCAAGATGGTTACAAGTTGCACCGTTCAGGCAAGGGAAGGAATCGCAAGCGCTAATAGCTGCAACAGAAATCATGTATGTTGGCCTACAGCATGTAGATCATGTAGATGAGGTATAATTTATTTACTTAAATAATCTAAATTTTCGACGCGAATCTCACCATTATCAGTTTAATAGAGTCACGTGCATGTTTTAGGTACCTGTAAGACTGTAATGGGCAGAAGACTGAGAAGAGATATTGAAGTGAGTTTAGGTACCAGGTAATGCAATACCAAACAAAATCAGACAAAAACGAGTGCATGTATGTGTCTATCAAATTTCTTTGTCAGTCCTGCTTCGAGAACTGAAGCCTCACAATCAAGACAAATTCAATAATTCTGCAGTAGCCTATATAACCGGCGTCCATTGCAAAATATCTTACAGCTGACTCACAAAACCATGCTGCACACAGCCCAGAGCCAGAAATCAATACTATGACATACCTGCAAGCTCAAGACTTCATTTATAGGCTAAGCTTACATCTTCTCATTTTGGATCAAAACAGCATTAGCAATGTGTTGTTGCACTACTAAGATGTCTTTTAAAAATCTCGTCTGATTTGATATGGAATTGAAACTGACCGTCTTCACAGTGTTCGCCAGTGAATCCAGACACACATTGGCACACGTACCCATCAGCTATTGGCAGACACGATCCTCCGTTGGAACAAGGATCACTCTCACAGTAGTTGGTTGCTGTGGTGAGAAAAAACAAGTCCGAGCTCAATATACAATATGCATGTAACTGTCCAGACCTTCCTTTTACTAGCCTACTATTGCGAGGACATTCAACAACAGCTCCTCGAATAATCTTTCGAAATCCCGAGGATCTGAGGTAGGCCTACCTCGGGTAAGAAGATTAACACTAATAATAACCTGTCATGTTTCCTAAATGACTTGATCCATTATGTTCCACGAGGTCCCGTATGCAAAATGGTGTTAGAGGAGTTTCTTACTTCCAATCAGTCAGTGGGTCCATGGACTTAAAAAATAACCCAGGTGAATGATGCATACAAATACATTATTGTCTCCGCCAGCCACTATTGGCAGATTCATCTTTTTCATTTCTTACTTTAAATGCACCTGAGCGATGTATAATTTACTGATTTCGGTATGAAGAATTGATTTCTGATACTGTTCTTGTTGATTATTCATATCCGGATAGACCCATTGACTGATTGGTATGGGCGGAGTTTATCAGGGTCTAGGGGATGCTAAGCCCCCCACGAAGACCCAGAGTAATTTTTTACCGTGTAGATGGTATCTTTTCTCGGGCTTAGCCCCTCCCCCCCCACCAAGAAGGCGCAGACTCAGAAATTTTTTCGGAAAATGGTTCTTTTCACGAAGGCGAAACTTACAAGCCTACAATTGACTAAAAAATGGCATCAACTTTTTGGCGAGGAAAATTTTTTTATTTTTCGCCGAGACTTCAGACCGAGGACTAAAAAATCTTTTCGGCGCCGCTCGTCAGCAAACTTAGCCCCCCCCCAAGAACAGAAACGAAACTCCGCCCATGCTGATTGGAATTGAAAAACTCTCCAAATATCGTTTTGCATTCTGTACCGCATGGTATAATTAGAAAAGACTAATAATTATTCTGCAAAGAATAATGCGAGTGTATTTACCTATTGAGCAGGTCTGTCCGGTGTAGCCAGGAGCACACATGCAGTATCCACCGTTAGGCTCCTCGACGCAGGTGCCTCCGAATGCACAAGGACCGCTTAGGCAATAGCTTGCATCTGAAAATAAGAAGCTTATTATGTTACCGTAATATTAATGATGTCAATTAACGAATACATATTAGGTCAGATAAAAAATAGTCTCAAATTCGAGAAGAAGGACATGAGTTGTCACAAAATGAGTTCCTAGTCGCGACCGACATAGCGGAATAATGCATCTGCAACATGTTTTTTACTTTATATTATTCACTAAGAAGTCTTTAAAATCTTTGTTATTTGAGTGGTTGAGAGAGGACTTCAGCTTTCATTCGAGCAAAGTCTTATTTGATATAAAAAGTCGAATTGACCGTACTCACAATTGACACCTGTGTGTTAAGGTTGAGTGGTTGACATTGACAGATAAAGCCATTCACTGTAATCTCTTTCATTCGCACAGGGACTATTAGCGCAGAACAGAGCCGTTTTAACGCCGAGGCACGCGAGGCACATGCCTAGGGCCCCGCGCAACAGGGGGGCCCCGCGGTGACCCAAATTAAACATACTATAATTATTGCATAACAAATTAGCAGCATATGTTATACGAACTTTGTCGTACTATGTTAAACTTACATTTATTTTACACTGCTTAGTACAAAGATTGCTGTGCTAGCTGTGCCAGCACTGCTGGCACAGCTACATACTAGTCTATAGGCCTTGCTAGTCTTGGTCTTGGAACACTCGGTCTTGGTCTTGGTCTTGGTCTTGGAACACTCGGTCTTGGTCTTGGTCTTGGATTCTTGGTCTTGTGCACAACACTGGCCAGCAGCACACTAGTCTAAAGGCCTATAGCTATAGCCTATTATTAACAACTGTAAAAAATTACACACACGCACATAGAAGACATGAATGCAAAACTATGTTCTGAGACTGAAAGATTGAGACCGAAATCGTGTTACGTTCAGTGTTTAATCTAGGCATCTTCCTGGGGGAGCTCCACCTAGAAGTGACTCCCCTGACATTTGATCAAATAATAATAGTTTTTAGTTACTGTTTACATTATTGTAATACCTGAGCTCTACCAATATAGGCTACCGTGATATTATTTTACTATCATGTGATTATGATGATAAAATACACTAATATAATATATGATACTAACACATTACAATGAGTAGGCTATAGTTTACTGTTAATATTTTTAAAAAGACTGTTTTTGCACAACTAACACTTAGTAAAAATTAATAGCATCATTATAGTCTACTACATGGCTTCCCGATTTTGGAAGTTCTTCCTTGGTTTCTGTAACATTTGTAACAATTCTGATAGGCCTAACTGTGTCCTGGTCAGCAATGTAGGACCTTTTTGAGCAACGGGAATAAGATATTTCTAATGCAAGGAAGTCGGGCTTGGACTATACACCTGTTTGCAGTTATTCATTATACTGCAATGGTGTGGTCCAGAAGAACTGAGTTGCAGAACTTGATACGCAAAGAAATTATTATGGTAGGGGCCTAATAATAATATTATAAAAATAAAATTTTTCACCCACTCTTTCTATCAGCATTGAAATAATATAGTAGGCTAATTTTTTTTAAACCGCAGCTTACAGTATGCTACCATTAGCCTACATTGTGGAACCTGATAAAAAAATTATTATAATTGTAAGAATATTTATTGAAGTCTTAGACTATTCAGGTCAGCACTGCAATAGCTGAGGAATTTTGATAAAATGGCAGCTTAAAATTCTGCCATTGCAATGTAAAAATTCAAAATTTTCTGGTGTGGAGGAGTACATTCCCTCCCCTTGTCCCTCCTCACTCGGCGCTAAACGTCTCAGTGACCGACCGGAAAATACTCGTTATCCGTCCTCCAGAAACCTTTATTTCCATCAGAAGAGTGGGACTAGATGAGACTCATATAGTTATGCTTAGAATTAGACCTAGTGTTTGTGCCTAGGGCCCCAAAATTCCTTAAAACGGCCCTGGCGCAGAAGTTGATTACGGTACTGTGGGCGCAGGCAACAATGCCGCTTTCAATGTGGAGACGTAACGCCTAAAACTGAGTGTGTCGCGACTTTCAATATCTAGGCCTATGCTACATACTGTAGTCATTAGTTAGTGCACGAGAGTAAAATCAAAACAAACGTCCAAGTTACGAACGGTGTCTGTCAGTGTGAGAAAAGAGTCACCCAAATTACGACAATTGTCTATAGCCTATTATAGACAATAAAATTATTATTGTAACTGGATGACTCATTTCTCAAACTGACAGACGCCGTTTTTCTGTTCATCTAGTCATCTTACCATTATTCACATATTATGTGATTCATGGTAAGATGACTAGAAACAGAAACAGAAAATTTGCAGTTTGGTGTTAAAATCAAATTACGTGCAACATATTCCAGTTGTGGAACGCTTCCAACAATGGCACACTTGGTGAAACAGGTGAGAGCTATTTATAAGCAATTTAAAAAATCCGAAAGACTTGCTGATTTTACATAATCTCTAATAATATCACAGCACTTTTGTTCTCACTGGTCTTGACTCGGATGGCCACTCCTGAGTTAAAATTGCGTAGGCTATTAGGCCTAATATCTGACACCTGAGGATCATAGATACCACGGGTAAAAATAAAAATAATAATAACAATAATAATAGCAACAACAATAATAATAATACAGCATAGCTTTTGTTCGTTTGTCTGTTTGGAATATTAAATATTCCAAACAGACAAACGAACAAAAGCTATGCTGTATGCTGTATAAAAAATTTTGTTAAAAGAATAAAAATCATGAATGATTAAAAAATAATAATTATAGCCTGTTCTGTTGTCCAAATGACTTAACCCATTATTATATGCCACTAAGTCTCGTATGCAAAATGGTGTTGGGGGAGTTTCGCACTTCCAATTAGTTAGTGGGTAAATGGACTTGAAAAATAACCAAGGTGCTTGTCGGCCATGACGTCACGAATGATGCGATGGCCAAATACAATATTGTCTCCGTCAACAATATTGGCAAATTCATCTTTTTCATTTCTTATTTTAAATGTACCTGTTATATGTCTAATTTACTGATTTGGTATGAAGAATTGATTTCCAATGCTGTTTTTGTTGATTTTGCAATTTGCATATGCAGAGGCCCATTGACTGATAGGAATTGAGAAACTCCCAAACGTCATTTTGCATTCTGGACCTCATGGTGTATAAAAGACTTAATCTGCAAAGGACAATGCAAGTGAATTTACCTGTTGAGCAGGTCTGTCCGGTGTAGCCAGGAGCACAGATGCAGTATCCACCACAAGGTTCCTCAACGCAGGTGCCTCCGAATGCACAAGGGTCGCTTAGACAATAGCTTGCAGCTGAAAATAAGAAGCTTATAATATTCTGTTACCATAGCAGTAATGATGCCACTTAAAGAATACATAAGTCAGATGAAAATGGTTTTAAATAATAATGAAAAGAAGGACTTGAGTTGTGAAAAAACGATTTAGTAGTCGCGACCGACATAGCAGCATAATGCATTAATAGCAACATGTTTTGCCTTTATATTATTTACTAAAACGTCTTTCAAAACATTTGCATTTGAACGGTTGAGAGAGGACTTCAGCTTTCATTCGAACAAAGTCTGATTTGATGTAGAAAAAAATCAAACTGACCGTATTTAAAATTGTGTATCAAGGTTGACATTGGCAGAACCATTCACTGTAATCTCACACGATCCTCCAATCGCACAGGGATTACTAGTGCAGAAGTTGATTACCAAGGGCGCATGCAACAATGCCGCTCTCAATGTGGAGACGTGACGACTAAGTCTGTGTCGAGAATGTCAACGTCTATGCTGCATAGTCATTAGATAGTGCACGAGAATAAAATCAAATCAAGCGTCCAAGTTACGAACGGAATCTGTCAGTTTGAGAAATGAATCACCCAGTTACAATAGTTGTCTATAATTATTATAGACAATTATTGTAACAGTAGGCCTAATTGTACATTATGTAGACAATTATTGTAACTGGATGACTCATTTCTCAAACTGACAGACACCGTTTTTCTGTTCTTCTAGTCATCTTACCATTATTCACATATTAAGTGAATCATGGGAAGATCGATGACTAGAAACACAAACAGAAAATTCGCAGTTTGGTGTTAAAATCAAATTACGTGCAACATATTCCAATTAGCCTATGGAACGCTTCCAACAATGGCACACTGGATGAAACAGGTGAGAGCTATTTATAAGCAATTTAAAATAATGATAATAATAATAATAATAATAATAATAATAATAATAATAATAATAATAATAATAATAATAACAACAATAATAATAATACAGCATAGCTTTTGTTCTGTTTGTCTGTTTGGGATATTTGTTAAAAGAATAAAAATCATGAATGATTAAAAAAATAATAATTATAGCCTGTTGTGTTGTCCAAATGACTTAACCCATTATTATATGCCACTAAGTCTCGTATGCAAAATGGTGTTGGGGGAGTTTTGCACTTCCAATTAGTTAGTGGGTAAATGGACTTGAAAAATAACCAAGGTGCTTGTCGGCCATGACGTCACGAATGATGCGATGGCCAAATACAACATTGTCTTCGTCAACAATATTGGCAAATTCATCGTTTTCATTTCTTACTTTAAATGTACCTGTGATATGTCTAATTTACTGAATTGGTATGAAGAATTGATTTCCAATGCTGTTTTTGTTGATTTTGCAATTTGCATATCCAGAGGCAGTGTTATTTCTATTAACTGAAACTGTAACTGAAATAGCAGAATAACTGAAAAATCTTTGCCAGTTAACTGTAACTGAAACTGAAACTGAAAAATGTTGAATAACTGAAACTGTAATAGAAACTGAAAAACAATAACTGTAGGCTATAACTGAAGAATCAAAAGGAGTTAACTTGAAAATAAAACAAGGTCTTTTTTCATATTTACTGATTGTTTTCTTTTCTTTTTGTTATGAAATGAGATTATTTGTAACTGTACATAGGGTCAGCCAAGGTCAATCAGCTGCTCGCTACTGCACGGCTTCCTTCCTTGCTGTTTCTGCCTCCTTTTTCAGTCCTGTGAGTCTCTATCCCCGACACGTGCTGCTTAATTTGCACCAGATAGCACATCCCCACACAGGTGTCATTCTAGCAGAGAAGATACTTGGCGGAAGCAACCATCTTCAGCGGTGACCTAGATAATGGACTGTCCTTCTGGGTGGATCGACAGAGCTCCTATCCATCTCTGGCCCTGATTGCAGAAGACTTCGTATCCGCGCCTGCTTAACAAGCATACGTTGAGCGCGTCTTCTCAGTTTGTGGGGACTTGTGTGCAAGAAAGCGAAACAGATTAAGTGTAAACCTGGAATGTCGTGTGTTCCTTAAAGTCAACCGACAATATGTAAAATCAGATTGATCTCCTATTCAACTTTCTGGGAACTTTGCGCAATATGTGTGACTGTGATCAGTGTCTTAGTAGTTGTGACGTTTGAATATACACGTAATAACTGCAACTGAAACTGTAACTGAAAAATAAGAAATAACTGTAACTGAAACTGAAAAATCTCATTGCAGTTAACTGTAACTGAAACTGTAACTGAAAAATAAAAAAGATAACTGTAACTGAAACTGTAACTGAAAAACCATAACTGAAATAACACTGTCCAGAGGCCCATTGACTGATAGGAATTGAGAAACTCCCAAACGTCATTTTGCATTCTGGACCTCATGGTGTATAAAAGACTTAATCTGCAAAGAACAATGCAAGTGAATTTACCTATGGAGCAGGTCTGTCCGGTGTAGCCAGGAGCACAGATGCAGTATCCACCGCAAGGTTCCTCAACGCAGGTGCCTCCGAATGCACAAGGGTCGCTTAGACAATAGCTTGCAGCTGAAAATAAGAAGCTTATAATATTCTGTTACCATAGCAGTAATGATGCCAATAAAAGAATACATAAGTGAGATGAAAATGGTTTTAAATAATAATGAAAAGAAGGACTTGAGTTGTCAAAAAACGATTTAGTAGTCGCGACCGACATAGCAGCATAATGCATTAATAGCAACGTGTTTTGCCTTTATATTATTTACTAAAACGTCTTTCAAAACATTTGTATTTGAACGGTTGAGAGAGGACTTCAGCTTTCATTCGAACAAAGTCTGCTTTGATGTAGAAAAAAAATCAAACTAACCGTATTTAAAATTGTGTATCAAGGTTGACATTGGCAGAACCATTCACTGTAATCTCATACGATCTTCCATTCGCATAGGGACTACTAGCGCAGAAGTTGATTACCAAGGGCGCAGGCAACAATGCCGCTCTCAATGTGGAGACGTGACGACTAAGTCTGTGTCGCAAATGTCAATGTCTTTGCTACATAGTCATTAGTTAGTGCACGAGAGTAAAATCAAAACAAACGTCCAAGTTACCAACGGTGTCTGTCAGTTTGAGAAAAGAGTCACCCAGTTACGATAATTGTCTATAGCCTATTACAGACAATTATTGCAACTGGTTGACTCATTTCACAAACTTACAGACGCCGTTTTTCTGTTCATCTAGTCATCTTACACTTATTCACATATTATGTGAATCATGATAAGATGACTAGATGAACAGAAAATTCACAGTTTGGTGTTAAAATCAAATTACGTGCAACATATTCCAATTATGGAACGCTTCCAACAATGGCACACTGGATAAAACAGATGAGAGATGTGAGCAATTTAAAAAAATGCAAAAGATTTGCTGATATTACCTAATCTCTTTCTGCAGTATGCCTCAGCCTCCATGTTTTTAGATGGCGATTGTCTCAACCAAATCCACTGAGCGTTTGTGCTAATGCCAGGTATCAACTCCCAATTATCCTCTCCGTTATGACCATACTCTTTCGCATCCGTCCAAGAGGACTCATCAAAACCAATTTCTTCCCAACCGGGAAAGTTGACTCCTGAACATTTCCAAGTGGAATTGGTCAGAACGAATTCATCATCTGTAGACGCCAGAAACCCCGCCACTCCTGATCCAGGTTGACCGTTCCTTACATGAATCGCTATTAATCTGGTTGTACAAGAAAATGTGGCGACGTCCGGTTGGGAAAAGATGTCTGCATTTGGAAGGTCAGTTATCTCAACGCCATCGAAGTAAAGTCGACTCAAATGGTCGTCGCCTGTAATGGTCAGCTTACGAATGGGACAGAAGATCTTAGGAACAAATCCCGTTGCTTCCAATTCGACAGCTGAGAGGAGGGAAACAACTGAAAAAGTTAAAACTTTTGTTTATAAAAACCATGCAAGCACATTGTCAAGATTCAATTCCATACAACATTGTGCAAAAGTATCTTCTTATTATGCCAAAGACAGACGTTTGAAATGACAAAACAGAATAAAAACGGAATCAAACGTCGTTTTTACCGAAACAATAAATAAACGGTTTATAAAAGGAGGAAATATCGGAAAATAAAAATAATTGGACTTGCTGCATCTTGTTCAGCAGTTTAAAACTAAAAACCTTATCTACGCAATTCAATTTTTAGCAGCATGCAAACAACACAACTTCATTAGTAGGCCTAAGCACAAGGGAAAAACTATCAAACAGTCGACTGGGTTAGCGGAATCCTTGAAAGTATGGAAACACATCAAGAAATATAAGACGAAAATAAAAATTAAGGACAGTAACTACAGACGGTTTATAAAAGGAGGAAATATCGGAAAATATTAAAAAGTATGGTCACATAAAATTTTCTTAAAGAGTCTGAAGATATGAGACGAAAAAAAATAGAAACGGAATTTTTCTCAGAAGAACAAAACCAAAAAGTTTTTTCATCGCTTGTCCCGTGTTTGCCATTGCAAGCATGGCATTTTTAGAGACAGTTATAGGCTACATGTAGGTCTACACGTTTAATGCGTCGTTTCTTAAATATTTGATACAGCGCCTCTTTTCATCAACTCAGCAATGATTCTTTCCGACCCAGGTCTCTAAAGTCTTTTATCAAAGAAAATAATTATAACGCTACGGAGGTGTTGCTCAATCCAAGGAGAAGAAGGACATAATGTCATCAGATGTTTTCTATGCCTGTGCAAACAGCTTATAATGTACTGTGTTAGACTTGAAATGGATGTGCAAAACCTATTATATGCTATACACATAGAAACGCTCTTAAGTTGAACAGGTGTTAACAGGGACGCCACTGATCCCTCTGTATCTGTGAGAACTCTGTTGTCCCACCCCTGGGTCTAGCGTCGATCCACCCTTCAAGTCAGCGGACCAAACTGTCCCTGTAGTTTTACACTGCGCTCACTGACCGGGGATCATTCCACTCTGTTCTATGAAGCTCAAAACTGTTCTATTTATCTGTGGTCGGGTCTGAAGCTCTTAGGAGCCCCATACCTTTCAGATGCGCTAAATAAAATATCCTAAATGGGGAAATCCTACAAATTATAACAATGATAACAAAAAAATAGAAAAATCAGTTAATTACTCATGAAAAAACTTATTACTATTATGCTAACCTCCTAATATCCACAATGATCTCATTATGATGTGCTCGTGTTAGATGTAGAGTCGTCTGTGCTGTGCATTAGCTTTAAGAAGAATAGACACCACACTCACGTAGGCTATAGACCAAGTGGTCAGTACTACAATGATAACTTGCTCTCATAAATATGGAGTATAGTCTGCTGATGTTATCTCATCTCATTTGATTATTTTCAGGATACTTAAACTTTGACATGGCCAATGATAAGGAAACAATTTATTATGCTACTGATTGCTGAATGCTCTAATAGATCACATTCAGTTGCTAGATAACAATCTTCGTTTATTAGCATTCAATCCGACAGACCGCGGAATGATTACAGATACAAGTTATACGAAATACGGCCAGCTTCGCACGACACGCAGGTCGGCTACAACAGGCTCGGTAGCTTAACACTAATGGCTTAAGTGCTGGAACGCTCCTGGTTCGGACAAGCCAGGAGTGGGAGGGGCGATCTTATTTTCAACAGACCCGAGACAAACAACACAACAGATAGCGCCACTGGCAGCCAACAGAAAATTCAAATAATTTTATGCTCTAAGCGAGGCTTGAACCCGGGTCGCGATAATGACTACTCAGTTTATCGACCTCCACCGGTACGCCACCCGAGAAATGTGGGTTTTCGGGAAAATTTCCTCGTCCCAGCCGCACCCCACTTACACCCCACCTTCACCCCAACCCTGCAACCCCACTCCACCCCACCTCCACCCCTCCACCCCACTATCCCCACCCCAGACCGCCTCCGCCCCACCCCACCTCCTCCCCTCCCCCACCAGACCCCTCCACCCCAACACCCCACCACCCAACCCCACCCCAGCTCCTCCACCTCTACCCCCACCTCACCCCCACATAGACTACTCGAACTGTACACAGTCGTCTAGTGTACGATGTGCTCTAGAAGTGGATAATGGACATAAATTTTAAGCCCATTTTTTCCTTGATTAGCTAGTTTTGTCCACTGTTTACTTCTTTCTCTTTACGGCGGTGGCGTTGCAATGGATTATGCAGACTGCACTAGGGGCCCCTGGTGGTCAGAGTCAAGTTTTTACATTCTGAATATTCAGAATGTGATCAAGTCTACATGTACTGTAGTGATCAGTGCTGATCAGTGCTGAGGTGGTGGTGGTGGATATTGACACCGAGCAGAGAAGTGCTTCGGAAACTATGGTGGTACACCAACTGCATTACAAAAGGATTCAGGAACGAAGGCATGTCAATTATTTTTGCGCAAGGGAATTCGCCCAGGCGAAAATAATTTTATTTCGGAATTTTTGGTTTCTTCTTTTAGACTTATAAATCGTAGCAACCGAGATTTGAGTCATTTCACATTAGGCCTATTCCAATTATATTGTTTCTTTTTTAGTCAACTAACCCAACTGTTTGACAGAATTTAAAATGCGGATGATGATAATGCATAGGCCTACTTCAACAGATGAAACAATGTTTTTGAAAATTTTTGTCAAGTACTCGAATTGAATTTTCTTTGGTAGCCTGAAGAAATGGAAAATGATTATAAAGACTAACGGGAGAAAATAATTAAAATTGTAATGAGTTAATTTTTTTAAAATTTCGGGTTCGAAATAATGCAAATAGCGCCTATCGAAAAAGAGCCAGGCGTTTTGCACAGCCTTTTTGTTTGAAATCAAGGAGGTTCAAATAATGAAGGAGCCCACCACCGAAGTCCTGCACAGGGGCCCCAAAACCTTGGTACGCCACTGCTTTGTATTCTGTTACTCGTAAATAGTCTTTTTTCTCTTCCTCGAAAAAAGACTTCATACACTGCGCACCGCGTTCCACAAAATCTTTACGCAATCGCCGGACTGGAAGATGAATAATTGCCTGTTATGCAGACCTAAAAACACGATTGATGTGCACTTCCTTTTTTACTGTACTAGTTGACTTTACTAGCAGCCTACAGTTAAAAACATCCAAACTTCGAACGACAACATCTGCCCATGGGCGTCCGAAGAAATTTTTGCATGCGCCCATGCATCTGCCTACTCAACAGGTCAGTCCCGACTAGGTATCTTCATGTTAATGCACAGCAGAAGAGATCTTCAGACTTCGACAGATTAGAGTTAATTGACCACAGTTATAATATACAACAGTTGCATTGCTTGGAAGAAATGCCCAACAGTTTTTCACAGCAGTCGTCTGTTTAAAATGTCACCGAATGTCATAGTGAATTGAAGCGGATTTGAAACGGAGTCTATCGTCCGTAAAAAATGATGTCGTCCAATAAACACTGACAAAGTGAGCTCCAACTTATTATTTAATTACTATTAAGCTTATTATTATTACTACTACTGCTATTAATAGACAAATGCTGTTTGGACAAAAGAATCGCGGAAGGCCACGGCATTATAGTGCTGGATGGTGATTGATAAGCGCTGGAAAAGTTAACAGGTTTCTTTAGAGTGGTAAGGGAAATACGTCTTCCTGATATTCTGTTATGAAGTCTAGTCCGTTGACGTTGATGGGACCAACTATTGTAACTGATCCCTGATTACTGCTTTGATAGACTATCTCAAAGCAGTAATCAGGGATCAGCAAGACTAGGTAAGGGTGTCACGAAATAAAGTCTCCCCCCGATACAAAGTCTCCCCCCGAAACAGAGTCTCCCCCTGGCTGAAACTCTGTATTGGAAGACTTTTTCTGAAGTAAAAGTATATTATATTTTCTTGTTGTAAAATCTGACAATGTAAACTAAACGTTTAGCCTGCTCATCTCTAAGTTTGATGCAACTGTAGCCCATTTCACGCTCAACGGGGGAGACGTTATTTCGTGGACGGCGGAAATATTCTCTCCCCCCACGGAGACTTTATTTCAGAATATACTCTCCGGGGGCGAATTTATTCTGGAACAGATCCTCCGGGGGAAGAATCTGTTTCGAAATAAAGTCTCCGGGGGATACTTTTAGGGGGGAGACTCTGTCACGCGACACCGGCATTTTAGGGAAACGGTTTCCGCTGATTCCGTGTTTTTTAAGGCTGAAAATATCTGACAGAATTAGTAAGCTTATATCTATTCGAGACCAAAGCATTTATGGTACAAAGGGGACTGATTTCACCACAAATTGTTTCGCAAGATTTGTTTGAAGTTGTATGTATAGGTCAATAGAACATTATTTTAGAGATCAACATAGCGCATTGTCGTTGATAATATGCAATCCATTTCAAGACATCATTAAGCGTAACTCTCTATTGTGACGGTGGTGTCCAGTCACCACCACTTTTAAAAGTGGTGGTGATAGTCACCACCACTTTTTGGTCTGGAAAATAAATATTTTTAAAACATGAAAGCATTGCTTTGGCTGTCTAACATGCCATTGCCATTGCAATGTTAGTCACAAATAGCCTTTAAGCTAATTTTGGCTATTTGTGACTAACATCGCAATGGCATATAATATGTTAGAGAACCAAATACTTTCACGTTTTGAAAGCATTTATTTGCCGGAAGAAAAAGCGGTGGTGACTATCAACACCACTTTTTACTATTATTATATGTTATTCGCGACTAACACCGTTATAGTGCCAGTGCTTATAGATTCCTACGCAGCATATTCACTGTCCACTGTCTAGCTTACATGACTCATAGCCGCAAATCCTATGGGGGGGAAGGAATTCCTTTTCCACCTTAAGCTTGGGGATGGAACGTGAAGCAATTCTCTACCACTAATCGTTACTGCTCCGAGGCAGTGACATGAACACGCATGCTTACACAACCATTTGGAATCATTAGAAGTCCTACCATCAGAATAGCTTTGGTTGAACCTTCGTATACCCTAAGCCCGCAAAAGTTGGCTCAGACTTGAGGGAAGGGACAGCAAGCAAGACGATTGTCTCCTGGATGCAGGGCTGAAAGTAGTTTGGAAAAGTTGCCGGGTCTGACTTTGGCGGACGAGTCGACGTCTTTCAGCCGAAAATATTTCTGACGACCTGTTTTTATTCATTTGCCCAAAAATGTTCAAAATCACTCCATTTTTACCTATATTTTGGTATCTTTTTGGTTAAAAATTGTTCAACACGCGACCCGGCTGAGACCCCGCACCAGCAGGCCACGAAAATCAGGGCCAGGTCGCAGACCCCAACAGACCCGGCTCACTTTCAGCCAGGGCTGAAAGTGGTTCGGAAAAGTTGCCGGGTCTGACTTTTTGCCGGAAAGCGCCGAAGGCGCGAAGCTGCGAGTGCCGAAGGCACGAAGCCCATACCGACTAGGGGGTCTGGGGGAGCGTCGTAAGCGGGGTCTGGGGCGGAGCCCCAGCGACAAAAGCATTTTTAACTCAACTAGAGTTCATTTTAGGCTCATATTTGCCAGCTATTTTATGAACGATTAAGTCATGAAAACTTCGAGAAGAAGTCTTTTTGCAGAGTAGCAGATTATCAGTATAGCAAAGTCAAAGTTTTATATTGCAAACGAAATGGGTTTCGTCTTTACAATGTTCACAAAAGTTACAAGTTTAGGCCTATAACAAGTTTCTAAGTTTATAGCTGTCATATGGGTACCGTATAGGAAAATCCTTTATGGGTTTTACCAGCTCAACCCACCCAAATGTGTAATTTGAATTCTAATTTTTTACAGCTGATTCTATGAAGGCTTAGCCTATACTTTGTGTATTTTGCAACCATTGCTTAGTGTTGAGCCACTAGCCCTAGCCTCAAGTTACTTCACTATGGTTGAGAATCCCAGAGCGAATCCACATCAAAGTTCTCTCCTTAACCTACAACTCCTTACAATGCTCCCAGTCCAGATATCTTCGCGAACTGCTCACCATTCAGCCAATCAGCTCTACCCGATCATCGGCCTGTCTTTCTTTCTCGACCGTCGGTCACAAGTCATATCAAGTTGCCAACCGAGACATATCCAACACAGCACCACGCATTTGGAATGATCTGTCTCCTGAATTCCGATCTTTTTCAGTTCCTCCACCATCATTACTGATCTCACACAATCACCTTCCTCAGGCTCCTCCATCCATCACACCTTGGGCCTTTAATTCGAAAATGAAGTCACGCCTTTTCAAAAACTCTTACCCTGTCTCATCTGATCCTCCACCCTCCAATTCCCGGTCCAGACGACACTCGCCTAGTTGCTGTCCCGCCCCCTCTGATCCTTTGGTAACTCGACCCGGACCACCTTCGGACTACTCGTACGGACAACTCTTTTGACTCGACGCAGCGCTCGTGAATAAGCTGGTGCCCCGCGTTTGGCTTTTGAGTAGCGCTTTAGAAGTTTGGAGATGACGGTTACGATCGATTGCGATTACTAAGAGAGGGATGGGTTTAGTGGAGGAGATATGCCCATTCCCCTTATCAAAATGCTTGTGAATTTACACGCTGCAATATTAGCATGTTAGACTGTCATTATAGCGAAAATGCTCATCATTTCAGTGATTATAGTCGTGGTTTACGGCTTAAAAGTGTCTTCTCCTATTGTTTAAATCTGTCAAATTTTATAACTGTAATGGTATTATTTTAAGCTGTCATCTCAGCCAAATCTCTCACAATTTCACTGCTGAAAGACTTGATTTAAGAGTTCAACAAATATCCCCTCCCCAATGGTCAAATTTGATGAATTTCCACATTGCAGTAGTAGCATTTCAGGCTGTCATTTTAACGAAACGGCTCATCATTTCAGTGCCGAAAGTCGCGTTTTATGACTTCAAAAGTGAACCCCTGTATTTTTAAAATGCTTTTACATAATTATCCACACTGCAGTGGCATCATTTTAAGCTGCCATCTCAACAAATTTCTCATCATTATTTCATTGCTGAACGAAAATTTAATGGCTTAAGTGTTCAATGAATGTCTCCACCACCGTCAACACGTCGTAAGCCAATAAATTTTTGAATTTCCACACTGCAGAGGTAAAAATTTTCGCTGTCGTCATAACAAAATTCCTCATTATGGATAAACAGTGGATAACACTCTAGAAATTTATAGAGTCTAATGATATTTCTGAAATATTTCTGAAATATTGAAGATATCAGCATCTCCATCCCCAACCGCAAATTTCGGGATCCGCCCTCTGGCCCCCTAAGTCTCCGCCTATGAATGCTGCTGCTAATTTAACACCCCATTTCCTAATGTAGTTGTACAGTACTACCGGCGGCATATACCCGAATCCCAAGCCTTATAGCATCGTAAAAATATTTAAAACATGTTTTAGTCATTTTTTCATCGCTCATCCAACTTCTAATTCTACTATGTCACAGTTCCGTTATTCGTCCAACTTCTACTTCAACTAAAAATATTTGTTTCGTTCATCCAGCCTCTAGTTTCACGGTTACAATTTAGCATAAAACAATGATTTCGTCGCTCATCCAACTTCTACTTCTGTTAATTAATATGCTCATCCAGCTTCTAATGATACTGCAATACGTCAGCAGTAATTTCATGTTTTCATCGTTCATCCAACTTCCAGTTTACGGAAATAAAATATCTCTGAAGTACTATAAGGCTTGTGATTCGGGTATATGCCTACCGGCGTAGCCCCTCCCAGGAAGCCGGCGGGGCGCCCAGTAAGGTTATGGTGCACATAACCTCATCACGGGGCGGCATGTTTAACATATCTGCGGCGTAGGCCTATTCATCTACGCTAGTCATTTGCCGAAAATGTTTTAAAAATCCTACCGTTTTAACCTAGTTCTTGGCGAATGACGACCTTTTTTTTAGTCATTCTCAACTGATTTTTGGTAATCAAGCGACCCGGCTGAGACCCGGCAACAGCAGATCTCGAAAATCGATGCCCGGCTCACTTTCAGCCCTGCTTTCAGCCCTGCCTGGATGATATAATTGCTCGAACGAGTGGATACTGGGAACGTTATACTCGTTGGGCCCTAAATTTCAATGAATAAACTTAATAAATAAAGTTCTGTGTGTATAGAGGAGCGTCTTTGAAATTATTTGAACAATCTTATCCGTCGTTTTTCAAGTTGCCAGCTAGATTGGCACAATGGTGAGTAGACCCATACATTAAGCAAAAAGTACAAATGCACACTATACTTTGAGATAGATTTGAAGACAGACGATTAGAACAGAAGGAATCTGAATAGGCCTACAATAATTATTCTAAAAGAGCTGCGTTTTAAGCGTTGACTTAACGATTCGTGATTGGAATGATCGTGGATCGCACCAGCGAGAGAGACGAAAGGGGGGATAGACTGAGAATGGAGAAGGAAGGCAGGAAAAGTTCTCATTAGAGTTTATCCTGAATTCGTATTATGGGGTGGGGATAGAGGAAACCGAGAGAGAAGGGAAGGACGAAGTTGTGAGCAGAGGAATAGTCACCACCACTTTTCAGAGGAAAATTACGCCCACGAGTAGGTTATCGCCGTATGATTGCAATTTCGATGTCTTGTTCTCATGAAAAAAAGAATATTGTGCACTCAACAAAACTGACCATTTGCACACAATAATTGTCATCTTTGTTTAATTTAGAATTGACACAGCAACGCAGAATGTTCACAATTCACAGAATGACGGATGATCACAAGTTGTTATAGGAGTCGAATTTAACTGTCGACAGCCATCAGGCCGTCCATCCCGTCCAACTACTGCGCTCTTCATGCTCTTCACGCCAGAGTGTTAACCATTACACAAACCTCCGCCCATAGTATGGTGTCAAATGTCACGGCTAGCAGAGGTTTCATAGGTAAGTAAACAAGAGATTAGCCTGGGAGAGTTAACTGACCACGCTCACACACATAACACTACCATAATTTTTGACAACCACGGCAGTAGCAGCTACAAAATGTTCAAGAGATCGAAGCTTAGTCGATATTTTGGAGTGTAGAATGGTGGAGGCGTCTATAGATAGCAAACGATGTCGACATGGTAGCCAGAAAGTCTCTCTTCGGTGGAAGGTGACGTGGATCCTGCAGCTGTGCTTGGATCTGCTCGGTCCACGTGGAAGAAGATGTTCGCTGCTTGACGGTCGGTTGATGGAAATGTCCTCGGATACATCAACTATTATGTCCACTTACACATTTTATGCATTCGATATATGCAGAACGGACAAATTGTTAACTAATAATTGTGAGGATTACAATGCTAAATAAAATTATAAGCTTAGATGAGGGTTAATTAACAAAAAGTTTCATGTCTCGATATTAGCGTCACTAGGCCTACTGATTTATGGTTACTCAGTTCATAAGCAAAAGTCATAAGCGATGTTAAGCGATGCTAAGCGATGCTAAGCGATGCTAAGCGACTAAGCGTAGCCGAACTGGTAACATCAGACGTCTGCATGGTCACCATCCGATGCCGATTCCAAAGAGTCCCCAACCGAAATTAAATCCGAAAAAGAACCGCTTCTCTCTTCCGGAAAAACCTGTGAAGATCAAAACACACATGTGCCACCTGTGTAACAAATCATTTGCCCTTGATGATTATCTCTATATGCATTTCTCATTGAATCCACGCGCAGGATAATTTTGCGAAAATAAGTTTCTAACGAAAGAATGCGTGCAACATAATGCAGAATGTTGTTCAATTGATACGCCCCAGATATGTAACTATATTATTGACGTAACGTTGCACTCTCTATCAATATCCTGAACTATCTAGGCATAAATTCTGACTTAGGCTAATGTAAATTGATTTATTTTTGCAAAGGGGTGGCAGCTGTGAGGCCAAAATAATGGAAAAACTCGAAGTCTTTTAGGCACCTGTGTTGAGACACATCCAAAAGAACTCTCATAATCGTTGATCACAAAACCAGTAGCGGCGCTAGGAGGGCAGGGACCCCCCAAAAGGCCATACATTTTTTCATGTAAAAATGAAAATTTCCTTGCTCAGTCCATAGGCGGAGACCTGGGCCGAGAATTGGGGGGGACGGAAAGACGCGAGATTTCCCGAAAAATTTCTGACGACCGGCGAAATCCCGGGAAAAATGTTTATTTTCGCCGTCAAAAAAGTTGATGACCTTTTTTTAGTCATCCGGCCAAATTTCGCCGAAATTTTCTATTTCCGCCGCCAAATCAGTTAACGACCTTTTTTTAATCATCCGGCCAAATCTCGACGAAATTATCTATTTTCACCGCCAAAAAAGGCTTGACGCTCAAACATTGGGGGGGGACAAATGCATGGGCCGTCCCCCAACACTTTTATTGGGGGGACCGTCCCTCTGTCCCCCTAGGTCTTCGCCCATGGCTCAGCCCCCTAAAAACTTAAAACCATATGCAGTAGATTTCGGCCGAATGACTAAAAACGGTCGTAAGAAATTTTGGCGGCAGAAAACGGAATATTTTCCTGAGATTTCGACCAAATGACAAAAAAGTCGTCAGAAATTTTGGCGGCGGGAAATGGAAAATTTTTCGCGGGAGTTCAGCCCCCTCCCCCCAAACTGAAATCCTGTCGCCGCCGCAGCGTGACGAAACCGTAACACCCCCCAACACAGAGAACAAAGCGCAAAGTGCGTTGTAATGCTCTTCAGGAGTCACCGTTTCCATGCAGGATCATCAACATCGCACCTCATTGCTTAGTTAATCTTTCACAGCAGTTCTTCGCAACTCGTTAAGTTTGAACATTTTCAAATATTAACTTCATTTTACACGAGCGACATTAAGCATAAATATATTAAAAAAATTATGCAATATGACCACACGTTTTAACAAATTTCTTAGACGTCAAGGCGCGTTGCTGTCTCTTCTAGACGGTGTCACGACAACTCGTCTACCGACAACTCGTCTAACGACAAGTGGTCTCCGGGCAATTCGTCTACGACAACTGGTCTACAGACAACTGATCCAGCGCTTGAGAAATAGAAGCTGGATGAAAGTTTTCACAGGTGAAATGGAGGTTGGATTGATGAAAAAACGTAAGAGAAATGAAATCTGGATGATGGCTCTTTTACAGGTGAAATAGAAGCTGGATTGACGAAAATAACACATGAGAAATAAAAGCTGGATGAAAGTATTTCTCGATCTGAAATAGAAGCTGGATTGATGAAAAACGCTTAAGTAATGGAAGCTGGATGAGGGTATTTTTATATCTGAAATAGAAGCCGGATTGACTAAAATAACGAGTGAGAAATAGAAGCTGGATGAAGATATTTTTATATCTGAAGTAGAAGCTGGATGCATGTCGAAATACATGAATAAAATCATCAATCCGGCTTCCATTTAAGCTAAAAAACCATTTTCGTAAATCCAGTTTCTATTTCATCAATACTATTCGTCTGTAGACCAGTTGTCGTTAGACCAATTGTCCGGAGACGAGTTGTCGGTAGACGAGTTGTCGGTAGACCAGTTGTCGTGGAACCCTTCTAGACATGCTGGTTTGACACCAAATCAAAATAATTTGTATTTGGACTTCCGTCTTTTTAAAATATGGGCTTCGTCTCAACCCGTTTCTCCAAGCTTGTTTTAGTGTCTTCTTTGATTTACCGATGAAATGTGACACTGTGGGTAGACTATTTATGATTTTTTACACATCAAGTGACCTTAGGAACTTCCATTAAGTGCTGTCATTTTGAATCATAGTCTATGACTAAAAAATTACATCCACTCTTACAATTGAACTGAATTTGCTATGACGTTGTCTACATTATTTTATTTTCATAGTTAAAAATGTTTCACAATCTTACTTGCTGAGCCTTCACAGACTGGAAAGAGCCAATAAGTTGAAATTCCGTTGCAAGCACTTCTGGCTGTCGGACAGAGGAATGTTGAGTCCGAAATGGGAGTGCTGGCTGAGACGTAGTTCAGGTAATAGGTGGTATTCTGTAACACAGCATTAGGGTTAATTAAATGGTTGCGTTCTATTATGCTATGCGATACAACCAGGCCGGTGGGATAACGTAATATCTGCTTAAACCTATTGGAATGGCGGATATAATTATGAAGGAAAATTTGCTGGAGACAAAATGAAGTTTGAGGGAGACAAAAATTAATGACGTCCTTGATGACGTGATTTGTTTACATCGCTCAGCAGTTCACATCTTACTCCATAACTTTTTATGCTATAATCTTGTTTCCTGCTCTTTCTGCTGCTTCAATGTCACTGGGCAGCTTATCATAGGAAGCTCTGTCTAATTACATAGACCTACAAGAGGTAGTCGGATACAACAGCCTATCTACATTTCTGTCTAATGTAGTTGCTCTGCACTCGTAAATGAGCGGATAGCCTACTTTGCGCTTGACTTTAGAAATTTTCAGCTTCCTATTGCGATTATTACGCAGGTGCTTTGATTGTACTATTGCGATTATTTGTGGGAATGTGAAAATTCCAATTTAGGTAGCTTTCCCCTGGCCATAAGAGCATAAAAAAATTATTAAATATTGGACCAAAATTTATAATTGATTCCATTCTGTCTACTGACGAGTCTGCGAGCTTCCAAATAATTATTAGGCCTACCTGATGATCATGATGGCATGAAGCCTTGAGATAGCATGAACAATTGAACATCTTCAAATGCATAGTTATGACTCGTTTCTCTTGCACTTACAGTCGGCGGCTTGTTGCCCGCCGCAGGTGCTTTGATTTTCGATGGATCATCGGCAGTTGTACGATTGAGAGCAGTCAAGTAGCAACTGGTTCCAAAGTCAGCGTGGACCTTCATCACTTGAATATCCTGCACCACCATTTAAAGAATTTGTTATAATGGACATAGGATATTCATCATAATTTTATTGTATGTATATTGCAACGAATAACATTCTGCGCGCTGACAACACGATCAGTGGCGGCGCCAGGATTTCAGTTTAGGGGGGCTGAAGCCTCGCGGCGAAAATGTTACATTTTCGCCGCCAAAATTTCTGAAGACCTTTTTTTAGTCATGGACCGAAATCTTTTTTTAGTCGTCAGCCGAAAATCGTGGATATTTCAATGTAAAAAATTTGGATGGCCCTTTTTTTAGGGGGAGCTGAGCCTCTTGTAGGGGAGCTTAGCCCCCAGACCCCTAGCGCCGCCACTGAACACGATGAGCTACATGTATAGAAGACCTGGCAGCCAGAGCTCTCGAACAACTTTCCATCCCAAATCATTATCATTAGAAATGTAAACCGGTCATTTTGGTTTAGTATACGACGCTAGTTTCTTCATTGAATTTTTACACATTCTGATCTGCATTACGTCTTTGATTTCTGTTAACTTACTTAATGATCATCCTTTTAAAATTCTGTTCTCTTTTAAACCACTATTATCGCTGAGCATCGTCATCTTCATCCTTTCATCCAGTACATTGTAGAGGATGCAGATCTACACTTTATGTTACGCTGGCATCCTCTGTAAAAGAAGCAATTGTCGCCTCTTTCGCAAATCGAAGAACGTTTCGCATCATTTGTCCTTTTGAAGGACATTGTTATCATCATAGGGGTTTTCGCGGATTCGCAGTTCCATCGCCTAAACTCTAACTTTAGAATAATTTTTTTTAATTATTACAAATAGAATACCTTCTAAACGTTCACTTTTCGGAACATAGGCCTACTATATATTGAACCCGAAACACATATTTGACAATTTTAGTATCCACCAAAACTCAGAGCGTTGGATCTTTTGGTAGCATCATAAGACAGCCGCCCGACAATCTCTAGAACAACCTGATGGCGGATTTCGTGGAAGGATCCGAAACATGGGAATGCAGAAAACATCATGGAAAAGGTTTATTGATCGCAGCTCGCGATAGAAAATACCAGAGGGAGAGGGTCCATTCATTCGTGGATACGACAATGGCGATGTGACATTACGTATTGACCATGTTTGAAATTTCTCTACAACTATTGAAATTAGACAAAATCATCCAATTATTGAAACGACACATAGACTGACTGCACGATTATAAAGTAGACTAATGGCGCTTGCTTATAACAGACTCATTAGGCCTATTATTGTTGGCATAGCCTACTATTGTTGTCATTAGGTGCAGCCCACGATATTAGACCAATCCAACGTGGCTGCATAGCTAAACTCACTCTGTTGAAGTCGTTGATCACCCACGCCTCATATGTCTGACTGTTGACATGGTACTGGACGATGTTTTTGTTCGGATCGCTCGTCACTTCTTCCTTAGTGTTCTGGTCTCGAGTGTACGAGAACTACAATGATGTTTGAACAGAATGCAAACTTTAGATCTATATTCAACATCGATTCCACATTACTCTAAGAAAATCTATGAGATACAATCAACATTGTAAAATTATATGTTAATTCAACTTAATTGTATGATCATCATATGAGATTCGAATTGTCGGCCTTTACAACTATGGGCTGGGTATTGTTGCTACATTGGACTAAAAGATTGAGCATTCACAAATCTGAAGGTGTCGACGGGATTCCGTTGGATGATTCTACGTGTCTGCGAGGGATCGCCACTGATGACTGTTTCCGGCTCACTGTGACTTGTTTTGCTAATTGAAGAAATTTCGTGTTGTTATGACACTTAACATCACTTCGGCTAGTTAGCGCAGAGAGCGCCTCTGAGTAGTTTTCTCCAAGAGGTGCTATATAAATACCGGTACTCGGAATGAAAGAATGAACGAAACCAGTGAAAAGCAGGGGAATCAGAACTCACGTCGGGAGGGGAAGCACTGTGTCACGATACAAAGTCTCCCCCAAACAAAGTCTCCTCTGGCTGTAACTATGCACTGGACCTCTCTTTTCTCATAAAAAATGTAGGCCTACACAATTCTGAACGTATGTTAAATAATTGTTCTAGCAACGTAAACTAACCGTCTAACCGGATTATCTATAAATGTTATGTGCATTGAAGCCAATTTCACTCGGAACGTGGGATAGCCTACTTTATTTAAGCTGTGGAGGAAATATTCTCTCCCCAGGAGATTTCATTTCAGAATATAGTCTGCGGGGAATTTTTTACCTGAAAAAGATCCGACGTGGGAGAATCTGTTTCGAAATAAAGTCTCTGGGGGAAACTTTTTGGCGGGTGACACTGTCACGCGACACCGGCCTAGGAGGGACGGCCGGCAAGGGATGGGTACAGATAGCGTTTGAGCCCCGGTTATTCTGTGGAGGGGATAGAAGCCCATGGATTTGGGTAAGACTAAGGATGACCATATATATTTTTGCCAGGTTGCAGAATAGATTGAATCTGCAAAAACCACGAATATTGTTCAATGGTCGTAGCTGAATCGTACTTTGTTAATGTTTTTTGTTTAATTAAAACATTTATGCGGATGTATATTGTATAATAGACAGTGCAAGCCGTTTAATATCACTGCGCACCCGGGTCGTGTGTCTTCAAGTACCGCATGCTACTATGCACTGCTGCATCCAAAGATCCTAGGTCGTCTCCGGTGTAAAGGTTTCAAATTACCCCCTCCTAAACATTACCCCCCGGTAGCTTGAAACCGGTTTCAGATTACCCCCCGGAAACTAGATTTGCATCAATCATCGCATTTATTGCACTAAAAAAATCAGAAAAATCATCCCGCTTCTTGTTTTGGTCTGAAGATTTTCATCCGTCATCGCACTTCGTGGTTTGCTATCAATATTTTGATCCGAAAAAAATAATAGCCTCGAAGCCATTTCTCCATTGTAACTTCAGCGGCGATTAGTATTTTAGCTACAGATGAAAATATTGATAACAAACCACGAAGTGGGATGACGGATGAAAATCTTCAGACCAAAACAAGAAGCGGTATGATTGTTTCGCAATGTGAAATTAATCCAAATGTCACTTATCCTACCTGGATGATGTCCTTCTGCGCCTGTGAGAACAGGTGCATACCAACGAGGATTGCAGTGAGAATGATGGCCGCAGCAATTAGAACGCTAACTGCAATGATGACATACTTCTTGTACGGACGAGGTTTCGGCTGCTCACCAACAGGTCCTACCTTCAAATGAACCAAGCATTTACCTCACATTGAGCAAGTCAGACAGAGACACGTCAGTTCTTAAAAGATTTCTTATTTTGAATGTTGGTGACAAGGCCGATATAACCTATTCAATGATGTCACAATGATTTTAGTGCATGGCAATGTACCTAATATTAAAAAGATTAATAAATTCTAAGTTATAAACTTCAAAGCAGGACAGCTCCGATTAAACATTGCTCCTCAAGATTATAATCTAACTTTCGTCCCGGAGAAACTGTTTTTCTTTCACCAGAAACAATAATTATTCATGCAAAATTGAAAAATAAATATCCTATTATCCTAAGTAATTCTCATGGTGTCATTGCCAAAATAAAAAATTAAAAAGTTTAAGACAGCAGAATTTAAGACGGACTAGGTCTCGCGCAGAACCTAATCTTCATAGACCCGCGATAACTGAATTGCAATGATGCAAGTGAGCGGTCGAGACTCGTAGATTGCGTCTTATGAACCGCGTAACTGAAACGTACGGTAGGCTGCGAACAGAAAAGACGTTGTTGTGTTGAACCACTGTTTAGAAAAGAAACATGCACCAGCGTAGCTGCACGACAATGTGGCTTAATCTAGCCAATTGACTATGATGTTGCAAATAATCAATTTTCACATTAATAATTTTGCAAATTAGGCCACAACAGTAGCCTACATGTAGATTTATGACATATTAAAATAGCCAAGGTTTCAATGCGTGTATGCAGATAAGCTTACTTCAAGAGGAAGGTTTGGAGCTTAGGCTATAGTCAGCACTTAGGTCCTACTTTGATGAACACTGAGAATGCAGAAATTATGAGTTGAATTGCGTAAGCTTATTGTAATTTGCCGTTGATGAAAGGAGATCGACTCAACGTCAATATCATAGTACTGGTTTCATTGAAAAGAACCAATAGCTCCCAATCCCCGGATCAAGTGTGCAGGCTATGCTGGAGAAATACCACAATCTGCGGCAAAAACCAATTGTGATAAGAGAATTGATGGTCGCATTGGAGTCGATAATATGGGAAGATTTTACCTACCTCTGGAACACGTGAGCAGGCCCAACATGAACTTTACGGTGAGACTGAGAACAAATAAATCTGGGCACTGGTGGTGGACATAATAAACACATGCTGTGAGGCAATTTATTTGATTACAACTATTTTGAGGTATGACTTGATAAAACTATTTTTGCGTTACTTTTTGATGCACTACCTTTTTTAGATCGTCAAAAACAGTGGATGGAGTCACTAAAGTGATATAACTTTTATTCTTTTATGGTTTTTTAAATTCGTCTATTGTACGTAAATATGAATTGCCTTTAAGCCTGTACAAGTTATTTATAAATCCTTACTTCTGGCCAAGATATTGGTAAATATGTAAAGGGAACACTTTTTGGACCCTGTAAATCTAAGTAGAGTGTCAAACTCACAAGCATGTTCGCTTTTAAGATTTAAAAAAAGTTTTTAAAAATAACCTTTTAAAAATTATCTTGCAAATTATTACAAATCAAATAGCCTATATCGATATTCTCAGTATAATGAAGCTTAGCATGTTTAATATTCTTTCTAAAGGCCAGTCTACTGTTTTATACCTCAGCCGAAGCAATGACGAACGTCGGCGAATCTGTTGTCTGCTTTTCTTCCGACATATTATTCGGTCGCATGTCTTGAAGTTTTCTTCCGTCAAAAGAAGCAGAACGTTTTGCTCGATGTGGTTCCTGTGGTGTCAAGCAGCTTGCAATGAGTGTTGGACGCGTCTGCAATTTATACACCTCGCAGACAATACCATGTAGGACATGTCCATCAATTCTCAACTTGGTTTTCCCCGTCACGCATGACCATTTGGAAATTTCTGTATCATCGCCCTACAAACGCTTTGTCTTCAAAGTCGTCGTCTTTTTTATGATGTCAAGCAAACAAAAGAGTGCATCATAAACAACATAAGTTGTTGTTGAGAGTCTCGAAGAGCTTCGATGCCTGTTCCCTCAAGGCTCTTTCAATGGTCCGTACCAACACCATTCCTGCTGTGAAGGGTCATCTCTGAATCGTTCGATTGCAATCTTAGCTTTTTTCTTCAGCCGAGATTGGGTCGGGATCGCTCCTATGAAGAGGCGCTATATGAATTCTCGCATTGAATGAATGAAACTCCTTTGCATTAGGGCTTACTGCTCAGCACCCCGAATGTTGTCAATTACATAACGACCAAGTCAAGACTTTTCTGTCCAACAACTTACATCTACCTTTTATCAATTATTATTCTTATTGGGTCACTCCACCTTCGCCTGTCTCAAACTGTCTTTCACTTTGAGCACGTCCTTCTACAAGAATCAGTCGATCTGGGTTGGCACTTGCCCGCATCATTCTACTTAAGCCTGAATTTGCCTTACTTTCTCACATTTTCCCTTGTATGTGTGTATGTGTGTATGTCTGTATGTGTGTATGTGTGTATGTGTGCATGTGTGTATGTGTGTATGTATTATGTGTTATGTATGTATGTATGTATGTATGTATGTATGTATGTATGTATGTATGTATGTATGTATGTATGTGTGTATGTATGTATGTATGTATGTATGTATGTATGTATGTATGTATGTATGTATGTATGTGTGTATGTATGTATGTATGTATGTATGTGTGTATGTATGTATGTATGTATGTATGTATGTATGTATGTATGTGTGTATATGTGTATGTATGTATGTATGTATGTATGTATGTATGTATGTATGTATGTATGTATGTATGTATGTATGTATGTATGTATGTATGCATTCATGCATGTATGTAGGTATGTGTGTGTATGTATGTATGAATGTATGTATGTATGTATGTATGTATGTATGTATGTATGTATGTATGTATGTATGTATGCATGCATGCATGTATGTAGGTATGTGTGTGTATGTATGTATGAATGTATGTATGTATGTATGTATGTATGTATGTATGTATGTATGTATGTATGTATGTATGTATGTATGTATGTATGTATGTATGTATGTGTGTATGTATGTATGTATGTATGTATGTATGTATGTATGTATGTATGCATGCATGCATGCATGTATGTAGGTATGTGTGTGTATGTATGTATGAATGTATGTATGTATGTATGTATGTATGTATGTATGACATTGTATGTATGTATGTATGTATGTATGTATGTATGTATGTATGTATGTATGTATGTATGTATGTATGTATGTATGTATGTATGTATGTATGTATGTATGTATGTATGTATGTATGTATGTATGTATGTACGTGCACTTGTTATAGCGCCATTCAAGATTCGGCTACGGCCTACAGCGCGGACTCTGAATCGGAGTTTCACGCCGAAGCGCTGAGCAATTGCGAGTGAAGGACTCCTTTGTCTGTATACGAGGCGGCTTGAGGTGGATTCGAACTTGCAGCCCTTCGGCTATAATGCAACGAACATAATCACTACACCACTGCGTCC
Organism: Lumbricus terrestris; assembly: GCA_949752735.1. Lineage (NCBI taxonomy): Eukaryota > Metazoa > Annelida > Clitellata > Crassiclitellata > Lumbricidae > Lumbricus > Lumbricus terrestris. Next base: position 3,755,846 of record OX457051.1, on the reverse strand, counting down.
CACATGTACCGTATGTTGTGTGTCCTCGACTTGGATGTCGTACTTGACATTCTGCCCTAAACGTTCTTTCAGAAACGTCACTCCTATAATTATCAGCTCCTCCACCACACAACGCCTTGACATAATAATAAACTCCTGGGCTCTAGGCCTACTTTAGAAGTGAAGTCGATGATTCTTAAAATAGCTATTCCCAGATTGATTACCAGGAAGAAACCTGGCATCAAATGCGATTGATGGCGGTTGCCATAGATCGAGTGTTGTTCACACACAAAACTGTCGACCTCGACCTGCGATTGAAGCTGTTGAAGCTGTCGAACTTGTTCTGCTGAATAGAATCATGGTGTTCGGTCAGAGTAAATGTTTATAATTATCTACATTCTTAATCGTCATCAGAAACATACTGTGGTGCTGTGGCGAAATTCGCCTTTGCAGCTGCCGCGGTCTTCTCCTCTTCCCCCCGCCGCCGCCGCCGCGGTCTTGTTTACGCGTTCGCCGGCATCGATTAGGCGGTCGCATCGCACCGTCGTTCGCACGTGCGCATTAAGTCCCCTGTCCGGGCCTGTGACGTAGAAGTTCCTCGGTCCGGGCCTGTGACGTAGCAGTCCCCTCCCCCTCTCCTTCGCCTCCAAAGACCTCTGTCCGGGCCTCTGACGTCACGGTTTCCCCTTGTGCGCATGCGCGGATCTGGTAAGCTGAAGTCCCCCCTGTCCGGGCCTCTGACGTAGCAGTCCCCTTCCCCCCCTCCTTCGCCTCCAAAGACCTGTCCGGGCCTCTGACGTAGTAGTCCCCTCCCCTCCTCCGGCAAAGTCCCCCCTGTCCGGGCCTGTGACGTAGAAAGTCCCCCTGTCCGGGCCTGTGACGTCACGGTCCCCTCGGTCGGGTACATATAGGAGCGCGGTCTCCATGCATTAGCTCAGATGTCACCGGGAAGTCTGCGGGAGCTCCGTCCGTTTTAGAAGCGCAGTCGTCGTCGTGAGCAGCAGTCGTTGCGGCCGTCGGTCGCCGTCGTTGCGGTAGAGAAGGAGCGGTCGTCGTTGCAGCTGTCAGTCGCCCGTGGGAGCTGCCGTCGCCGTCGCCTTGTATCGGTCGTCGGAGCTCGCCGTTGCCGCCGCCGCAGTACGCCGCTGCCGCTGCCGTGGGTTCCTGCGTTTGTCGCAGTGGGGCGCTCTCGAAGTCCGCCATTGCGTGGGAGCCGCCATTTTGGGAAACGACCGTCCGCTACCAGGGTACGACTGTTGCGGGTATCACGTGGTTGCCTGTTGTGACGTTTGGAGTGTTGACAATACATCGTCTGAAAATACATCGTGTCTTCGGGTCTTCGTACGGTAGTGGGATCAACTGTTAAGCCCTTCGATAGACGACGGAGGCCGGACTTGCGCTCATACTGAGCGACACGCTTAGCCTTGCCACCTGGAGGCCGCGAGGCGGACGCGCCACCTCAGCATCTCCTCCTCCCCCCGTCCCGTTTCCGTCACACTGGTACCAGAAGTGGGGTACGCAGTTGTTCCAGCCGACGAATAGACGAGTCTACCGAAGATGATGGACGACGACGAGGTAACGTTCCGGCAGCCGAGACTTTTCGAGTTCAGCATGCCTGCTGATGTCTCTCCGCCTACTGTGGGAAGAACGACGATGGAGAAGCAGCCGAGCCGTGGCCGACTGATCGAGCTCATTTCTGACGATGGTGAGGAGCTGGTGGAGACGAGTCCCCGTGTGAAGACGGAGACAACGGATTCGTCGAAGGAGTTGTTGGAGAACTTCGGAAGTCTCCTGCGGAACCGACCGACGCCAATGAAGCCGGGTCGATTCGACGGGACTGGGTCCCTGGAATCCTTTCTAGTACAATTCGAGGTATGCGCTCGTCACAATCGATGGACAGACGCGGACAAAGTGGATCATCTACGCTGCGCGCTAGAGAAGGCTGCGACGCAACTTCTTTGGGATTTCGGCGCGCAAGCTGACGTAAGTTACGCCCAACTGGTGGAGCGTCTCCGACAGAGATATGGGACGGACGGACAAGCTGAGACGTTCCGTAGTCAGCTGTATTTTCGACGTCAAGGGGCCGGAGAAAGTTTGAGCGACTTATTACACGAGATTCGCAGACTCGTTGTATTGGCCTATCCTGTCCCGTCCAACGAGACGACGCAGATTATCGCAAGAGACTCGTTCCTGGAAGCTTTGCGAGACAGGGAGCTTTCGTTGAAAGTCAGGGAGCGTGAGCCGAAGACTCTGGATGAGGATTATCGGACCGCTCTACGCTTAGAGGCCTATCAGAGAGCCTCTCAGAACGAAGATCATCGGAGACCGTCGAACCGTGTCCGTGGAACGCAAGAAGTCGAGCCGACCGACCAGCTCCAGTCGACCCTGGACCGCTTCTTGACGACACAGCGTGACGATCAGCGTCGTTGGCAGCGAGAAATGGAGCGGAAGATGGACGAACAGTTCCGGGAGCTACGGAACCAGTCTACGATCGAAGACGATGGATCGAGACGAGATCAACGGCCTGGGGACCGCCGATTGGGAGATCGCCAGCCGGAGACTACGAGGAGAACCGTAACCTGTTATGGATGCGGTAGAGCCGGTCACGTGGTCCGAGATTGCCGTCAGCCGCGCCGTTTCCGGAACCGGCCGAGTGACGAGGAAACGACAGGAGGAGACGCAACCGCGCCATCGACATCCGTGGTGGTGAACCACACGACACGTCCGAAGCTGCCCGACCGCGCCAGCAGTAATGCCGTTTACGTTCGTGGAAGGATCAACGACCGACTGCAGATGTCTCTCATCGACATCGGATCCGAAGTGAGCCTGGTTCCGTCTTCAGCCGTTGAAGGGTTAGAACTCCGTTCTTGTACACGCTTGTTGATGGCTGCTAATGGCTCGAATATTAATGTTTTGGGCGAGGTCCGGTTACCCCTTAGATTTTGGGATGGTTTTGAGGTCCATGCTAACTTTTTAGTCTCTGACCAGATTTCCGAACCGATGTTAGGAATGGATTTCTTGAGGGAACAGCGTTGTCGCTTGAGTTTTGGTAACGGGGCTCTGTTTATTGGTCGCAAACGTGTCCCCCTGGTGAGAGGGAATGGCTCAATGTGGTGCCGGCGTGTAATGATCGCCGAGGAAATAGAGTTACAGCCCAAATGCCAAAGTGAGGTGCCTGTGAAAACCGTATACGGAGATTTGACCTCGGTGGCTCCCGCGTGGATGACGGAGGCTCACGAGATCCGTCCTGGAGTTCACCTTGCCCATGTTGTGTTAGACGATGAGACTAATGCGCACGTGAGAATAGTAGACTTGAATGATAGTCCGGTTCAAGTTGAGCCGATTAGGATGGACGAAGGTAGGATTAGTCAGAATAAAGACGCTTCGCCTAGTGAGTTAATGTTGGTAGATTTGCCCGAGGATGTGTCGCCGGAAATCCAGGAACGGATGAGAAGTTTGTTAGGAAAGACGTCGGTGAGCACGCATAAGATTGAGACAGATGTCCATCCGGTGAGACAAGCGTTAGGAAGTCACCCGATGCCGCATAGGATTGTTAGTGATAGCCAGTTGGACAGTATGCTTGCTGATGAAATTTTGGAACCAGCGGTTAACGAGTGTGTGCGTAGGACTAGGTGGAAAGTCCGACGCAGGGCCTTTAGGGTTGGTTGGTCGGGAACCGTAAAGAGGTTTAGTCAGCGATGCTCTCCCTCTGCCCAATACCACCGAGGTCAACTGCCCAGGTAGGGTCCCTTGAAACCCTTACCCTGTGGGCAGCCTTGGGAACGGTTTAGCATGGATATTACTGGTACCCACCCGCGTAGGCGTAGAATTTTGACGGTGATGGACGGGTTCGCTAAATTTGTAGAAGCCATTCCACTGGCTGATTATAAGGTTAATTCCGTGGCTTGGGTTGAGACAAGTTTTGACGGGATCCTTTTTGGGGAAAGTCGCAAGCAGCCATCAGAGTGTGACATTGCCACTCGTCGCCTGACGAGTCCGCCGCTGTTGATGCTTCGTCGCCGGTGACTGTGAATTTCCAGGATGGCCGACCAAAGCGTGTGGTCCGTCGTCCGGCTCGCTACGAATAGACGTTTATTGTGAAAAGAGACTTGAACTCTGAGACTTGTTGGTGCAATGGACTATGGACATTTTAGAACGCTCAGGTTGAAGCGTTGTTTAATTGTACTTTGATATGTGTGGCCGTTGGCTATTTCTCATTGTTGAAACGTATATAACTCGTGCTTTTCTGTTAGTTAGGCCCGTTGGCCGTGTCTCGTTATGGTGAGACTTAGCGTAAGGTGTTGTGGCCCATTGGCCCAGTGTTGTGGATTCTACATGATGAACCGTGAACATTTCGTGGACATTAGTTCGTTTCTTCCTGTTCTGCTTTTGTTGTTACGACTTGTAAGTCGTTCGAGGGCAGAGTTGTTGCCATTGGCCGGTTACTGTATAACGCGGACGGTCTAGGGGATCCTTGTTTTTGGGAGGGCCCGTGGGCCCTGGCCCTTCGAAATAAGGGACATTTCGAAATCGTGGTGGAAGGAGAGTGTGGCGAAATTCGCCTTTGCAGCTGCCGCGGTCTTCTCCTCTTCCCCCCGCCGCCGCCGCCGCCGCGGTCTTGTTTACGCGTTCGCCGGTGTGGCATGAAATTATGTCCGGCATGAAATACTGTCCGACTCCGCCCACTTCCGTTGTCAGGACAGTATTTCATACGGTAGGTATGAAATCTTGTCCGGCATGAAATCATGTCCGGGTCCGGCCACTTTCGTTGTGGAAACAGTATTTACTATTACAAACGTGAGATATTGTCCGCGTTGGAGTTTCGTCTCAATGTAATATCAATAAGATATGCGAAATAATGTTTGTTGAAGCAGATGAGAAAACAATGGTGTGAGCATTGGAATCATAATTTTAAAGCACACAGCTTGTAGTCGGGGTCCCGATGGCGCTTGTTCTATTTTTAGAAGGAAATTCCCATCGTGGAAAGGGGCGAACGGGCGATATGTTGAGACGTATGTAAACAAGTCTTAGAGTTGCACACAAATACGAAATTTAGGCTTTCATTTATTCATATTTATCTTTTCTTGTCTACTCCAGTCGATCATCGAGACAAAGCAAAAGGGCTTTTGGCCAACACAAATAGCTCAGCGGAGTTAGCTGCGTTAGGTTATGGTCTGTGTATTTTCCCGTTACATATCCGTCATTATTGGAAGATGCTTAGTTTTTACAAAGCACAATTTAACCTGTTGGCGCTGCATCCTGGTTCAAGCTCTACCCTACCTGTGCGGGCTTTTTACTCCAGTTTTTGTTTCTGAAAATAAAGAAAGTAAACAGTCCAACGCCCAGAAACCCTGCGGCATATTCGTATTCATATTCGAATCCCGTTTCTCTGGGCCGTCGTTCGCTGCGGTCAGCTGCCCGCGGTGACTACCTTTTCCCTTTTTGTCGTACCGCTACTATGCAGCGAAGAACATTTTCTGTGGTGGGTTGTCTGGAATCTGGCTATCTGGAATGGCCTCCCTGCGGCTCTCCGTTCGCTTCCCCGTGACTCTGATGGCTCTTTCTACCGTCTTCTCAAGACTTTTCTCTTTGACCAGGCCTGGGTTGGGAGCGCCTCTGAGTAGCGATCTTGAAGGGGCGCTATATAAATTTATGTGATTGATTGATTGAATAATAATAGTGAGATAATAATACCCAATGCAATGCAAGACATGTATAATGTAGTGGAATCCAAATATGCGTACGTAGTTCACTTGCAGTTCTCCTTTTGTCAGCTATCGCTGTTGACAAATGTTGATGCTGTTAGTAAATGCAAACTTATAGGTCTACTATAGATAATAGATTCGATTTTATCTGACTGTAATAGACCATTAATTTTATAAATTCATCTAAAAGGAAAAATATTCCGTAAGCGCAGCAAATTGCTTCTGTTTGCTATCATAATTTAAGTACTTAAAACATAATTTTTCGGTAGTATCGGAAATCATAGGCCTGCATAATTACACTTCGTATCTTAGTCATTGATCTATATTTTTATATTATTATATGTACATAATTATAGAGTTCGATGCCTCAGTACGTTGTATAATTATCTTGAATATTTTGTGTCTTTCCCGGACAAGATTTCATGATGCTTTAGCTTGACAGTTGCTATCTGATGTCATCGGTCACATGAACCAATGACAGCGCCTTCCGGACACAATTTCATGCCGGACAACATTTCATGCCACACTGGCATCGATTAGGCGGTCGCATCGCACCGTCGTTCGCACGTGCGCATTAAGTCCCCCTGTCCGGGCCTGTGACGTAGAAGTTCCTCGGTCCGGGCCTGTGACGTAGCAGTCCCCTCCCCCCTCCTTCGCCTCCAAAGACCTCTGTCCGGGCCTCTGACGTCACGGTTTCCCCTTGTGCGCATGCGCGGATCTGGTAAGCTGAAGTCCCCCCTGTCCGGGCCTCTGACGTATTGTATTGTATTGTATAAAAACATTTATAAAGCGCCTCTACTAGGGTGAACCGTTCAGAGGCGCTCCCAGTGCGCAAGGCCACGAGAGAAAAAATAGGTTTTAAGAAAAGAAAATGAGGAGGAGGGATTACCTGTCAGAAGTTGAGATCGAATAGAAGGAGAGAGCGTATTCCAAAGAGAGGGGCCAATTGATGTAAAGGAACGGGACTGAGCCATATCCGTTCTAGTAGGAGGTACTAGAAGTTCAAATCTGTTTAAAGAGCGGAGTGGACGATGTGAGGAGGCTGAAACTGGCCTGCGAATTCCATTGGTTAGATATTTTGGAGCAAGACCCCGTTGTGCTTTAGAGACCAAAATGAGAATTTTGAACTTAATGCGCGCAGTTAGAGGAAGCCAATGGAGCTGCTCAAACATAAAAGTAGAGATATGAGAGTAGCGTGGAAGACGTAGCAGTCCCCTTCCCCCCTCCTTCGCCTCCAAAGACCTGTCCGGGCCTCTGACGTAGTAGTCCCCTCCCCTCCTCCGGCAAAGTCCCCCCTGTCCGGGCCTGTGACGTAGAAAGTCCCCCTGTCCGGGCCTGTGACGTCACGGTCCCCTCGGTCGGGTATATATAGAAGCGCGGTCTCCATGCATTAGCTCAGATGTCACCGGGAAGTCTGCGGGAGCTCCGTCCGTTTTAAAAGCGCAGGTGCAGTCGTCGTCGTGAGCAGCAGTCGTTGCGGCCGTCGGTCGCCGTCGTTGCGGTAGAGAAGGAGCGGTCGTCGTTGCAGCTGTCAGTCGCCCGTGGGAGCTGCCGTCGCCGTCGCCGTCGCCTTGTATCGGTCGTCGGAGCTCGCCGTTGCCGCCGCCGCAGTACGCCGCTGCCGCTGCCGGGGGTTCCTGCGTTTGTCGCAGTGGGGCGCTCTCGAAGTCCGCCATTGCGTGGGAGCCGCCATTTTGGGAAACGACCGTCCGCTACCAGGGTACGACTGTTGCGGGTATCACGTGGTTGCCTGTTGTGACGTGTGGAGTGTTGACAATACATCGTCTGAAAATACATCGTGTCTTCGGGTCTTCGTACGGTAGTGGGATCAACTGTTAAGCCCTTCGATAGACGACGGAGGCCGGACTTGCGCTCATAGCCTTGCCACCTGGAGGCCGCGAGGCGTACGCGCCACCTCAGCATCTCCTCCTCCCCCCCCCCGTCCCGTTTCCGTCACAGTGCTAAAAAGTACATGTCTGAGAAATGTAGAGCTGCTCAAAAGCCTTCCCATGTGGGAATGCCAGACTAGATCGCATAATAGTATTATTATGGTCTTCATTAGTTGGCGAAATAAGTATTCACCGTATTTCTCAATTGCAGACCGCATTCTGAGTTACATGCAACATCTATTTAAATAAAGAGAAGAGTCTGTATACCTGTCTGTCTGTCTCTCTGTCTGTCTGTCTGTCTGTGTGTGTGTCTGTCTGTTTGACCGGGATGCAATTCCACAGTTTTTGAGTTTTTCACTCCAAACCTTCACTACTGTGTAGGTCTCGGCATGAGACACCCCAACGAGGGGTTGGGCAATTCTCTACCACCATGGGGGCCAAGGTGGTGACGAAACCCCCATTTTTTTCGCTAAGACTCACCAATTGATCTAAAACTTTGTACCTAGACAGAGGGCCATCAGAACCACCCGGTGGAGAGTTGGCGAATCTCTACCACCATGGTGGGAACTCTAATTTTCGCTATAAATTTCTATTCCCTTGCCATAGTTTCACTGTTAGACAGATTTTTACACGGGCCATCTCACCTCCACACAGTACATACCTCGGCCCGCAGGGACCTGGTGGGGCAGGGGTGGAGGTAAGGGGTGTGGTGGGGGCGGTGGGAGAACATTTTCCAGAAAACCTAAATTTCACGAGTGGCGTACCGGTTGAGGTAGGAGTGCGCTGGGGTGGGTGGGGGTTGGGTGATCGGGTGGGGTGGGGATAGGGTAGGGGTTGGGATGGGTGGAGTGGTGGGGTGGGGGCGTGGGGTGTTGGTGTGGGAGAAATTTTCTCCTGTATAGTAACTTTGGCGCATAGTTTTTATCGTCCTTTGATGGTTACTCAAAATCTTGAGCATGAAGTGACTCCATACAACAGATTGCCGACCTTCAGGCTTTAACCGAAAAATAGTCTTTGTACTACTCGCAACGCGGTCTACAAAATAGCGATGTTCATAAGGTGGCAGGACTTCCAAGTTCACTGCCTGTATAAAAACGTTGGCCGTGACCCAACTAGGTCCGTCTGACTTTCTGCGTGAATGCCAGCAGAATTGAATCCAAACAGGAGACTGCTAAATCTGTCAATGTCACCTAAAAAGGAAGTGCCCTCGTTCCTTCACGAAAATAGTCTTTAGAGCCTGCTCTGTGCACTGCGGTCCACAAATAACGATGTTTACGAGATCGCAGGACTAAATAATTAATTGCCTGTCGTGCAGACCTAAAAATACGATTGATGTGCACTTCCTTTTTAGATGTAGCCTACTAGCCCTACTAGTGAGTCAAGTGCATTTTAAAGCATCCAAACTTCGAGCGAGAAAATCATGTCCTCTCAACACTCAGTCGCCAGGAGATTCTCGACAACGTCGCGCAATCATCGCTGATCCGAATGTAGGGATAATAATTTATAGCAGCAGAGATTTTCAAACTTAGGCAAGTTAGAGCTTATTGAACAAACGCAACAGCTAACATGCTTGGAAGAAAATGGACAACAGTAAATCTGTCCAGGGCCGGATTAAGGCATGTTCGACATGTTCGGCCGAACAGGGGCCCCCACACTTTAGGGGGCCCCCACACATGCAATATAAATATTTTTCATCACTGTTAATCATAATAGCAAAAATGAGTAAAATACCTTGGAACAAATTGTTAAATTATTTGAAAATTATTGATTTTAGCATAATATAGACTTACACCTTTTGAGCATGTGCGGGGCCCTTATTGGAGTTTCCAATTCCAAGCAGACTTATCTTAAAATCGGCCAGAAATTCTAGCAAGGGCTATCAGTTTTAACTACTTCGATTTATAGGATTTTAGACACTTAACACCTCTTCCGATCGGAATTCAAGTGCTATGCAACGCATTTATGAAATGGCATCGTTATATACACTCTGCTTTTACGAATTAGGTCTAGGTCTACTACTTGCGCAAACGCGAAAACAGATGCCTATGATCAGTGGCGGCGCCTGATCATATCCTGCTACAGCAGGACAAATCACGGCAAATGCCCTTGTACAAATCCTTTGCCTTGTTCGTTGTCCTGTCATATAAGGCTGCCAGAATATTTTCCCTGCCAAGAATGTATTTAGGGCATAAATCGCTTCTGCACAATTTACTTGTATGAGTGCCCTGAATATAGATGCCCTGGTAAAAAAAGTCTTATTCTAATATTATTCTTATACGGTAATAGATGAATTCTTTAACAATAGACTGGAATATAAAAAGACTTGTTCAATTTTTTTCATATTGTAAAAAGATGGATCGAATTACTAACAGTGGCGGCGCCAGGATTTCAGTTTTGGGGTGCTGAATCCTCACGGAGGAAATTTTCCATTCTCATCCGCGAAATTTTCTGCAGACCTTTTTTTAGTCATCCGCTCGAATTCTCATGGAAATTTTTCGTTTTCATCCGCCAAAATTTCTGACGACCTTTTTTAGTCATCCAGTCGAAAATCGTGGAAATATTTCAGTATTGCTGGTGAAAAACCCGGTTGGCCTTTCTAACGCCCAGGTTGCCTTTTATAGGGGGGCTCAGCCATAGGCGGAGACCTGGGCCGAGAATTGGGGGGGGGGACGGAAAGACGCGAGATTTTCCGAAAAATTTCTTGACGACCGGCGAAATCTCGATAAAAAATTTAATTTTCGCCGCCAAAAAAGTTTATGACTTTTTTTAGTCATCCGCCCAAATAAATCTCGACGAAATTTTCTATTTTCGCCGACCAAAAAAGTCGATGACTTTTTTTAGTTTTGACGCTCAACGATTGGGGGAGAGGGGTACAATTGCATGGGCCGTCCCCCCAACACTTCCATTGGGGGGACCGTCCCCCCTGTCCCCCACTAGGTCTACGCCCATGGGCTCAGCACCCTAACCCCCTAGCACTGCCACCGATTACTAATAGGCGAGTGTTGATTTTTTGAATACAACACGTTTTGTGTCAATTGTGCGTCCTTTTTCAGTGATTCTGTGAGGTTGGGGCCCCAACTTGGGGCCCCCACAGTTTTACCGAACAGGGCCTTCGCATTTGTTAATCCGGCCCTGAATCTGTCTGTCTGTTTAAAATGCCGAAGACAGAAGCGGAACCCGAGTATCGTCCGCAAAAAGTGATGTCCTATGAGGCAATAATTATAAGCTTAGACCTATAAATTAACTGTACGCATCTGTCTGGTGTAGCCTACATTGCCTAAAATGTGCTGCCTAAGTCCAAAGTTACTACTAACAAGCTCTAATTCAAGGCGTTTTACGGAATTATTTGAAGTGGAACTATAGACTTTAAAGTCCTAACATACTTAATAGGAATTTATTGGAAAATTCGCGATTACTGTTAAGGATATAATTATTTGAAGATAGCAATGCCAGATTCTAGAGGTCGTAGCTAGGTAAATCTAGTTTTTCTTTATTGAATCCGTGCTGCTTCTTCTTGTGCTGCTGCTGCTGTTTCTTCTTCTTCTTCTTCTTCTTCTTCTTCTTCTTCTTCTTCTTCTTCTTCTTCTTCTTCTTCTTCTTCTTCTTCTTCGTCCTCTTCTTCTTCTTCTTCTTCTTCTTCGTCCTCTTCTTCTTCTTCTTCTTCTTCTTCTTCTTCTTCTTCTTCTCCTTCCTCTTCTTCCTATTCTTCGTCCTCTTCTTCTCCTTCCTCTTCTTCGTCCTCTTCGTCTTCTTCTTCTTCTTCTTCTTCTTCTTCTTCTTCTTCTTCTTCTTCTTCTTCTTCTTCTTCCTCCTCCTCTACTTCTTCTTATTGTTAATATTATTATTTTTTATTTTATTATTATTATTATTAAATAAATAAATTTGTAAAGCCCGCATGGTCATACCGAAATGAGAATTTGAGGCGCGGTTAGTGGGCCGCCAGAGGGAGATGCAGTTAGAGATCCATGTACCATGTACTTGAAAGTCAAGGAGAAGTACTGAGTTTTTGAGTCGCTTTCTGAGGGCAGTAAATTCATGCTACAAAGCGAGAGCGGAGGTCGATTCCATTCCCTGGTGGCAGAGACATGGAACGCACGTGAGCCCAAAGCTCTTCTGAATAATTATTGTGACTCAGCTAAAAGACCCATGGTTGATGATCGCAGGCAATTAACGACGAGGTAGGCTGAGTGTGTGTTGGTGCTGAGGACTTTGTAGGTTAGACACGACAATTTTAAATGTTATCCTGTAATGAAGCCAGTGCAGCTGATGGAGTAGGACGTATTGTGACGCGTGACACTACCCACGTAAGGAGTTTTGGATGCGTTGCAGCCTGTTGAGCTCAATGTCTGATAGACCCACAAAAACCCGAATTAGCCTAATCAAGGCGAGAGGAGACAAGAGAACAGGCAATGGTTTGAGACATATTCATTGTGAGGGCCAATCTGATGCGACGTATTGCCCTGATGTAATAGAAATAAGATTTACATATACTTGTTATGTGCGGTCGGTGTGTGAGCTAATTGTCCAGGTTAATTCCAAGTGTTTGGCAGGACCTGATATTGGCACCGGTGTAAAGGTTTCAAATTACCCCTCCTAAACATTACCCCCCAGCAAACTGTATTTTGCATCAATCATCGCATTTATTGCACTAAAAATATCAGAAAAATCATCCCGCTTATTTTTTCCTGAAGATTTTCATCCGTCATCCCACTTCGTGGTTTGTTATCAATATTTTCATCTGTAACTAAAATACTAATCGCCGGTGAAGTTACAATAGAGAAATGGCTTCGAGGCTTATATTTTTTTCGATCAAAATATTGACAACATACCACGAAGTGGGATGACGGATGAAATTCTTCAGACCAAAACAAGAAGCGGGATGATTTTTCTGATTTTTAGTGCAATAAATGCGATGATTGATGCAAATCTAGTTTCCGGGGGGGGGGGTAATCTGAAACCGGTTTCAAGTTACCGGGGGAATAATGTTTAGAAGGGGGTAATTTGAAACCTTTACACCGGTGTGCCAACGAGACCATATTACAAAGTGGATGGAAAGAGCGCAAACGCTGGAGTCAGAAAAATTTCCTCATAGGCTACAAGTCTGGGTTTATCCACAAGTCTTTGAAATAGAACGAGGCAGGAAAATTATGCAAATAAATTGAGGCAGAAAGATTAAGGGGACTCCTGAAGTATAAATTTACCAGACTGACAAGTATGTAACACACCAATATGGAGCCGAGTATCGTTCACAAACTGCTGGAATTGGACTCCAAAGTAGCTGTAGGCTACGACTGATTGAGAAAGTAGACTATAAAATTAATAGTAAAGGGCCGAGGACATGGTTCTACCCTCGGTACATAGCACTTTGAAGTATTTTGAAAGAAAAGTCTTTGACCTGTCGCGCTAGACTGCTTTAGGAATAAACCTACATAGCCTACACAGAGCACGTGTGTCTACTGCACTATTCGGGTCAAGATGAAGACCGTAAGAGACCTGCGAAACTGTAGGTCTATTGCATCTATATAGCGATCTTTTAACGAAAATAAATCATCCCATGTCTCCAATGGCAGTTAATAACAGTTCAGCTTATTGTGCTCTAAGCTTAACCCTCGGAGGCTAACCTGGGGTGTTTTTTTCACCCCACTGTCAGTATTTGCCCTGAATTTTTTTACTGCTTTGAAATTTTGCCATGCGCTTTTGTGTATCTGCTCATAGATGATTTTTGCTTAATTCTGCATTTTTTATTGTTTATATTGAATGCATGGTCACGTGACTGATGTCATAATAATGGCCATTGGGTCATTGTGACTAACCGCTCGGTAGGAAGTAAACAGTATGGCGGTCACAGATACACGCAAAATAGAGCGGCCTCAACTCCGGCGATCGATAGCCCAATGTTTCCGCTTAATAGTCAATGGTGCAATAAGACAGCAGGCAAAAATAAGTAAGTAAGTAAGTAAAAGTCCAGCTTTTCAATTGCATCAGCTGTTTTATGAATCCAACTTCTGTTTCAATAATGATTATTTTTCATCAATCCAACTCCAATTTAATCGGAAACATTTTAATCAATCCAGCTCCTATTTAATTAACAAGATCCTTATCCATCCAGCTCTAATTTAATCAAGAACATTTTCATCAATCCTGCTCCAATCTAAGCTATAATATTTTTATTAACCCAGCTTCTGTTTCTCGCCTGTTATTTTCGTCAACCCAGCTTCTATTTCAAATATAAGAATACCATCATCCAGCTTCCATTACTTAAGCGTTTTTTCATCAATCCGACTTCTATTTCAGATCTAGAAATAGGGCCTACCTTCATCACTTACTTACTTACTTCACACAACATCACTGTCTGAAGCGGGACCCCAATGTTTCGCGCGGAAACATTGGGCTATCGATCGCCGGAGTTGAGGCCGCTCTATTTTGCGTGTATCTGTGACCGCCATACTGTTTACTTCCTACCGAGCGGTTAGTCACAATGACCGGCCATTGTTATTAATAATTTATTTGTGTTGAAGAGGTTTCGACGGTTAGTCTATCTGAAGCCAATGCAGCTAAACTGATACCAGAATTGATATCAATGTATTGAAAATGATGACAGTGATGATGATGATAATGAAGAGTTTGTTGATTGTAACGATGTCTCGGAGCTAGATAATGCTGAAATCGATGATGTCATAGACTTAGCCTATGTGTTGCAACTTTGTATGTGGAAAGCATGCAACAAAGCGTTACTTGTGTATAGATGACCGTAGACTCGATGATTATGCCAATATTTTAACTTAGTTAGGTTTAATAGTTTGTCAATTCCATGCTGAACTTGAATTAAGTGTCATTTTTGATCAAACATGGTCAAATTTTATATCATAGGCCTCAAATTGTGTGGGGTGAAAAATATGCCCCAGGTTATCCAATGTGTGATTTTTTATAGGTTAGCCTTCGAGGGTTAAGCTTATAGCACATAATGTTGTATGCCTATTATATTGTTCTTACAATTTTTTTATTCAACTTTATCTTAATAAATCCTGGTAAGCGGTAGTCAAATAATAACAGAACTGTTTATGCATGTCTTAAAATTCACAACTTGGATCCAATAGACCAGAGGTTTCCAAACCGTGGCCTGTCACATGACCCATGTGAAAATCCAGGTGTCGTGAAGGAGTATAGCCTAGGCTACGCTAGTATACGCACTAAATTGAAAGCATTAAAAAATGAATGTTCTATGAGTGGGCCTTTGTCTAATATACATTATTTCGATCTTCATGTGATTCAGGGCCGGATTAAGGCATGTTCGACATGTTCGGCCGAACAGGGGCCCCCACACTTTAGGAGGCCCCCACAGATGCAATAGGAATTTTTTCATCATTGCTAATTATAATAGTAAACTGAGTTTTAAATATATGAAAAATGGTCAAATTATTCAAAAACAAGTGACTTTAGCATTATGCAACTTTTGCACATGTGTGGGGGCCCTTGTTGCAGTTCTCATTGCCAGGCAGATTGATCTTAAAATCAGTCAGAAATGGTAGTAAGAGTTATACGTTTTTTGCTTATTTTAAACACTTAATACAATGTCATCACCTCATCGGAGCTCCAGTGCTATGCTACGCAGTATGATATGGCGTCATAATAACATTGAGTAGGCCTATACATGCAGTACGCACTATATTTTTACGAATTCAATCAATCTCATAAATTTAGCCTATTTAGAGCCTCTTGAGATTTTTACTCAGAGGCGCTCCCAACGCAGACGTTGTCAAAAAGAAAAGCCTTAAGAAGACGAAAGAAAGAGCCAGCAGAGTCACGGGAAGTGAGAGAGCCACGGGGAGGCTATTCCAGATGACTGTGCCCACTACCCAGAATGCTCGTCGTGGCATGGTCACAATACTCGAAAAAGAACGATGAATTCTTCACGAGCAGCTCACATAAGCAGGATGGAACTTGAGCTAGGGTCTACTACTGGCATAACCGCGAAAATATATTTTAGTTTGTAAACAGTGTGGGTCCCATGCACAGCAGGGCAAATCAGGCCAATTGCCCTGGCCGTTATTCTGCCGCAGGTCTACAAGAAATTTTTATAGCCAAGAATTTATTTGGGGCATAAAATCGTTCTGCACTGTTTGTACGAGTGCTGTGCGCTGGTCAGGAGAATGACTGACCATGAATCGCTTTAAAAAGCCATAAAAGGTATATCGGTTGTTTAACACTATTAAAAGACCTGCTGATAATTATATATAATTAATGTTAAAAATAATATAAGTAATGAATTAATAATAGACGAATGTTGATTCGTTGAATATAACACGTTTTGTGAGTCATTTTGTTGTGTTTCTGTAAGGTTTGGGCCCCACAGTTTCACAGTTTTACCGAACAGGGCCCCCACATTTGTTAATCCGGCCCTGATGTGATTAGCTAGCCTACGTTCACAAAATGCGCTCCTTCTTACATTTTGCATCTGATGCCATCTTTCTGTTATATTGGAAATTATATTTTATAGCCTAAGTTTCAACGTTGAAACGTCACAGACTCATCGTTATTTTATTTATTTATTTATTTATTTCTCACATAATTATTTCCTAGAGCACACTTCACGCTTTCTACTCAATTTCTGTCACTACAAAACAATTCGGACTACATTGCATTTCGTGTAATACTGCATGCATGATCAGAAGTAGGTTAGGGGCCGTCCATAAAGTACGTCACACTATTTTTGACCATTTTTGACGCCCCCTCTCCCCCTGTCACAAACTGTCACAAATTTCGGACCCCCCCTAAAGTACGTCACACTTTCGAACAAAAATAGCCTACTTTTTTGTCAGAAAAATTTCCTCCAATGCAGAGCTTCAGCCGGGGAGACTGCCTGGGGGATGACTCGGGGATGACTTGGGGATGACTCTGCTTGGGGATGACTTTATATCGGGGGAGACGGGGGCACGAGAGGTTTTATATCGTGACACGTCCATCATGCATGTGATTCAAACTTCAGTCATTGGATATCTTTTTATCCTCAGTCCGTTTCATGCGAATTCATATTTATGTGTATTTTTCTACATTGACGAATAGCCAGCCATAGGTGCGTCATCAAATAATTATAACAGTCGAATCAAAGTGTCCTTTATACACTCTGGCGTCGAATCAGGATGGAAATTCGATCAGTCGTGAATCATGAAGAAACCGCAAAGCGGATAATATTCAAGAATAGAATTCAGGACCGTAGCAACAAAGAGCGTGGCCCCCTCCGAACATTTGTCCGGGGTGGCGGCCTGGCGGGGCCCTTTACAATGCAGAAACTAGAATGTGGTATTTATTTCATGCAATAGACTATACAGGGTTTGTATTGCATAGATCTAAAGTGTGCATGCAGGCCATATTCCGTATTTAATTCACGGTTTTATCAGTAAAACTGACATGGCAAGTGCAATAGCGTCAATAAATGTCAGATACCTAGTTATACCTTAACCTTTTTGCCACTTTTAGGGGCCCCTTTCCGTGCGGGGCCCCCTTCGGTCGGAGGGTACGGAGGGCGGTCGCTACGTCTCTGATAGAATTCAAGTCCAGTGGTTGATATTTTGTGAAGAAGCGATCGAATGACTAAAGAATCTGAGATTGAAGAAAGAAACACGTAGCAGATCATACGTCAAGACAAATCAATTCACACGTTCTGTTTAAGTTTTACATGTGTGGTTACAAACACCATAATTATTTGCATTGGAGTTGTATTTACATGTACTGAGCAGGGTGTGCTCATTGCCCGCACAGCCGTCAAGCAGAATCTTGCCATCTCAATGGTTGGCCCTCGATCTGTACCGCGAGCACCTTTGTCGCTGTGTTTGTTCCACAGGGTTCATTCGAAACGCTTCTGTTCACAACTGAAATCTGTTCATTTGGAGAATACTGTGGTCGGGAGCGCTTCTGAGTAGTAGTCTTGAAGTGCGTTATATCAATAGTCGTAATGAATTAATTAATTATTGGATTGCTTACTGAGCATACATGATAAAGTAATTGATTCTCTGCCTACAATATTATTATACCGATGTAAAGCGTCTCCCATAGCGAGACCGTCTAATTATAGGGCTTGTTTTGAGCGTTTGAAGAGCTCCCGTTTGACTCTGTAAGGCTGGTATCTTTTCGTTCTTGCAATCAAGATCACAAAACTGATTAGTTATGACATTTGCTACTAGGCCCAACACATGTAATACAACTCACTCATAGAATAAAACATGAATGCTACAGCTGCACGAAAGAGACAGATAAAGTATTCAATTCAATTCAATATCCAAAGGCACAGACTCACAGTGCCCGTAGGAGTCCGATGCCACTCTCTGTCTGAGTCTGTCTCGCGTCATGCTGCCCAGCTTCAACCGGTCCGGTCAACAGGTCTGCTCCATACCATTAACATCTTGAAGCAGCTGGATCACCTTATCTGATTGAAGAGAATATGGGAGAGAGGCATGAAGGACAACTGGGTCAATGCCCGTATGTGTCCCATGCTCTCTTCTCCGACTCTCTCCACCAGTCTGTCCTGACCGACCTGTGCATGTCTGCTCCACATCACGACACCTTGGAGCATCTGGGCCGCTATGTCACTTTGTGTAGTGGTTTTTGCGGATTTCAATCTTCTGGGTCTTTTACTGCCAGTGTATCGTCACCCATCTGGCAAACCTTCCTCCTTTTGTCCGGGCTTAGGACCGGCGCAGGGACGTTGTTGGTTCCCTGTGGCGGAAAATGGATGCAGTTTAACGTCATGCCCAGGACCCCTGCAGATAAATTACGCTCTTATTAATTTCCAAGTGACATTATTTTTACAATCGGTTTTGTCCTCCAAACCCCCTAGTCTGTTGTTTGTGTTGTTTCAGCTGCATGTCGGCTCAAGATCGAGTAAAAAACCGAGATAAAATTCTGACTACGGCATTGGCCATACGGTTTCTTCATGCCTCACGGCTGATCAAGATTCCTGCATGGGTGACCCTTTACCAGATGACGCACAACAGACTTATGCTCGTAATGGCATAAAAACAGACAAAAGTATTCGCGTGAAACTGTCGGAAGATTTAACGGCCTCCAGTCACTAAAGTTGGCATCGATCGTCATCCAATACGACAATTATTATTTAATAGGACAATTCGGCTGAAGGCGGCGTTGGCAACATGTTGTGCATGGTCCGCACATCAGAAGGATGGGCTTGATGTAGTCATCGATCCCAAGGCGACTTGCGAAGAAAAATTAGTCTTGCCCTAAATGCGCTCAACATCATTGACGTAGGCCTACCCGACAAATAAGTCCGGCACGCAAATTCAGCAGGCTCCAGGATGTCTGAAGTTATCGGATTGCGACTGATTAACGACATTGCCCCATAACAAAGATGGTTAATGTCACCCTCCTTATTTATCCAGGCTTTGGACTAGCACCTTTAGAGTGCAACCAGTTGCGGAGCCTCAGACGTTACCTTGAAAATGTTGCATTTAGAGGAAATTATCCATCTAAAAGTGACCGACATGACCAACGACATTCGTTCATTCGCTCAAGATTTATATAGCGCCTCGTATAGGGGACTACTCAGAAGCACTTCAGACTCTAACATGGCAACAAAACACAGTTTTACATAGTACTGGCTGAGTACCCAACGTTGTCCAAAATTTAGGTAAGTAATTAAGCAAATTAATGAATGAATGTCGGCAGTTGTCGCTTCTAATTTAATTCGCACATTAAATGTGCGGATTAAAATTTTAAATATAAATTTAAATAATTACAGGGTAGTCTAGTTAATTATAAATGATAAATGATAAAATATATAAAATTAAAATTAAAATTGTAGGATACTTGTCTGTCCCCTCGCCGCCCTCGGACACCTAGGGCGATGATTTCATCGGTTCCTATGCGCGACTGCTCGGCTCACCGACCGTCCGATTAGTTTGTCTGCCTTTGTCTCGGCCTATGACTATTCGGCCTATGACTATGAGCGATGTGTTGCATTGGATGCCTGAAGAAGAAAATTGTATTTAATGGACCTCGTGTCGCGTAGGCGTTTTTGACTCTCGTTGCATTCTTGGCTCTATTATAATTGAAGTTGTTTTTCGCGATATCTGTCGCCCTGGAGTCTGAGCTTCGCTCGGTGACAACGAGTAAACTCCTGCTCTATGCTCGGTCTCTGCTGGACTCCCAACCATAGTTGCAATCACGTCCTAAAAGTTGGGGGACCATAATGAATCACGTCCTAAAAGTTGGGGGACCGTAATAATAAAGTTAGGGGACCACTCAAAAGTTGGGGGACGCGTCCCTTGGGTTCCATAGGGTGGTTGCGCCTATGCTCCCAACCAGTGTCACCGCTCCTTGGCTTTTCCCCCAAGATCTTGGCTTTTTCAATCGTATCTTGGGATATTTGCTTTTTTCAAAGGACCTTGGCTTTTTTCTTGGCTTTTTTCTTACCCACTAAAAAACAATAATCTTAGCAATAATCCACTAAATTAGAACAATATTAGCAATTATATAACCATGACTTCATCTACTGACTAGTATATATCCGACTTATTATTATTCTCTGAACTGTTTGCTCTTCGCATAGCCTATTAGTTATTTGTGACGTCACGAGCAATTTCGTGAGATTCCGCCCAAAATGGCAAATAACTTGATAAAGATAAATGACAAGTTGATCACAGAAACTTATATTAATAACAATAGACATTAATCTTATAAATGCAAACACGTCAGCTTTAATGGCTCCCAAGATCACACAAAAGCACACAAAAAATTTAACTCAAGAAAACAACAACTAAAGTGAAGATGACGTTTATTTCTCAAAACTAGCACATTGTGATCCAAATGTTGTTCGTAAAATCAGCGAACGGAGCCAGTTATCAACAATTTAGCAAATATTAATTTCAAGATTAATCTATATAAATAAAAATGTAAAACGTTACTTTTTGTGGCCTCAGAACTCGATAAGTTCTTCACCGATTCTTTTCAAAATTTTCGCAAACCGTTCCATTCGAACATAAGCGGGTTCTTATAACGCCTTTTGGGAAAAAGCGCAATCTTGTCGACCAAAAAACACAAATATGCGAACGATTTGAGCGATCTCGATTTTTACAAAATCAAGGATCTCGGCGTTTTACGGACGGACGGACAATGAACGTACGGACGGGGAGGGACAAACGAGAGGAAGAGAGGGGTGAGTGTGAAAGGGAGGGAGCGGGAGGAAGAGGGAGGGAGAAAGGAGAGGGAGAGAGCGAGGGAGAGGGATGGAGGAAACGGGAGGAGGGTGTGAGGCAGGGAAGGGGAGGGGACGGGATGACAGAGGCAGGAAGGGAGACAGAAGAAGGGAAGTAGGGAGTGGGGGTGGGAGGGAGAGTCTTTTCAGCCACAGCAACGCGTGGCGGGGTACAGCCAGTTATTTATAATTTCTTAAACATCACAATTTATCGAATAAAATAGCTTCTGTTGAAATAAAATAGGTGACATAGTCCGTAATTAATAACTTGGCTTTTCTTGGCTTTTTCAAGACCTTATCTTGGCTTTTCTTCGATTTTGGAGCGGTATCACTGCTCCCAACCGCGAGCTTTCTCAGTTGGAATGACTTCCAATTTGAGTTGTGTTCATTGCCTGTAATCAATCCAACTGGATTTTATAAATCGCCTAATTAAGTGTTTTTCTTTAGTTGTGGCTAGAAGCGACTGCGTTGGTGTCTTGTCGTTCTAATCTGCAACGCTGCGCTGTTTTTGTCTTGTTTATATTTTATTATCTTAATATGAAGACTACGCTATGCAATCGGGACTGACCTGTTGAATAGGCATATGTTGTCGCTCTATGCATGATTTTTTTTAAACTGTAGGCTTCTAGCAAAGTCAACTAGTACAGTCAAAAAGGAAGTTGCACATGAATTTGTTTTTTTAATCTGCATGACAGGCAATTTATTTTTTTAGTCCTGCGATCTCGTAAACAACAGAATGTATGAAGACTACTTTCGAACAAGAGAAAGGCCCAGAGACTGGTTTAAAGAGAGAATAAAGATTCTTTTCGAGACAGCCTGAAGGTGTTATGCTGTCACTTAGGTGACACTGCCAGTCTGCAGTTGTATTAAGTCGATCCTGCAGGACATTCACGCAGACAGAAGCATTAGACTTATTTAATTTTTGCATTATTTCATTTCATCCAAAACAACCCCGAGCTGCGGCAACTGCTGTATAGATTCAATTCCTCAGGCATTAAACACAGACAGCCACAAACAGAAGCGGTTGAGTCACGATCAACACCTGCAAACATGCAGTGACCTTGGGAGTCGTTCGACCTTATTAATATCGTTATTTGTGGATCGCGGTGCATATGGGCGGAGACTTAGTTAGGGGGAGACGGGGGGACGGTCCCCAACAATTAATGTGGTGGGGACGGCCCATGCATTTGCCTCCCCCCCAATCGTTAAGCGTTAGGACATGTCACGTTAGAAGAGACGACTAATTTCTTTTTAAAAAGGTCATAAACTTTTTCCGCAGATAATATTGGGTTTTCGTCGACATTTTCGGACGGATGACTAAAAAAGAGGTCGTCAACTTTTTGGCAGCAAAAATGGAAAATTTCGTCGGCGACTCAGCCATTCGTCCGCCAAAAATCTTCTGCCGGTCGTTTTCGTCCCCCCTCCCCTTAAGTCTCCGCCAGAGTCTCCGCCCATAGCGGTGCACAGAGTGTAACGACTATTTTCGGTTAAAGCCAGAAGGTTTATATTCATACTTAGTTAACACTGGCAATCTGTTGTCTGGAGTCACTTCATGATCACGATTTGAGCACTAACAAAGGATGATAGAAACTACACACCAAAGTTACTATACAGGAGCCGGGTGTAGGATATTAACCTCTAGACAGACACCCGGACAAACCCCTCCGAACAAACATTCCCGGAAAACCTCCGATATAACCTAGGACATTAACCCCCTCCCGAACAAAGCCCTTTCTGTGCAAAATGCCTATTTATGTAGTTAATTGATAGAACACGTTTCGTAAATCCAGCTTCGATTTAAATAGCAACAATTGTTTTCAACGATCCAACGTCTACGCAGATAACAATTATTTTTCATCAATCCAGCTTCCATTCAGTCAAAAATTCGTTTAATCGGTCCAGCCTGCATTTAAATAGAAACAACTGTTTTATCAATCCAGTTTCTATTCAGAACACAATTATTTTTTATGAATCCCGTTCCAATTTAAGCATCAGCATTTTAATCAATCCAGCTCTAATTTAAGCAAGAGCGTTTTAATCAATCCAGCTCTAATTTAAGCAAGAGCATTTTCATCAATCCAGCTCCAGTTTAAGCAAGAAAAGTTTCATCAATCCAGTTTCTACTAAAGTAAAAATGAGTTTGCATCAATCCGACTTTTTTTAGCGAGAATTGTTTTCATCAATCCAACTTGTGTACGATCAGCATAGATGTATTTTGAACTTAGCACTGCCATTCAGAGGATTACCACTTATACGCAACTGATGTTCAACCCGTGGGGGTTATTATTATTATTATTATTATTATTATTATTATTATTATTATTATTATTATTATTATTATTATTATTATTATTATTATTATTATAATTATTATTATTATTATTATTATTATTATTATTATTATTATTATTTTTATTATTATTATTATTATTGACTTTTTATATAGCGCACCTTCAAGGTTATCTACTCAGAAGCGCTCCCAGTCCAACAACGGCTAAATAAGGCAGTTTTTAAGCGAGAAAGAAACCGTTCTAAGGCCAGCCACTGAGAAAGAGCCTCGCTGCATTATAGCAGTTCGAGAACGAGGGGTCAAGAGGTCAGTTTTATCAGCTGATCGGAGGTCAGATCGCCGCTGGACACCAGAGGGGGGACAGCAGAGTTCCAGTCGGTACATGGGAGCAAGACCCTCATGCAGCGCCAGATTAGTGCAGAAACCCTATAAGTGATCCGCTGTGTTACGTCCTACCTTGGTGGGGTCTTGTCCAGGCGGGTTAAAGTCGGGGTTTTTGTCCGGGAGGAGTTGTCCGGAGGGGGTATTGTCCGTTCCCCACAGCAACCTGCTCAAAATAGCACGCAAAGAATTAACTCATTGTGGGCCTACTTTATTAACTACATTTCCACATTCAACAAATACTTGTTACCGTGCTGTGGCTGGTCAACCCGATGTTTTAGGCCTATATGAGATGAATATTATGATAGTACTCAGAGCTGCACTTCAGCGAACTATGGCACACCTCAACACTGGTTCTACCATTATTATTATTGCTTAAACTTCCTACAATAATTGTGCCTATGCAACGCTAAAACACGTTTCTTCATTAATGCACACATACTACATGTAGGCCTACATGTACTTGCAAACAAGCACACGAAATTGTACTGGTTTATATTATGAAGGTGCCTGTAGGCCAGATGATTTGGGTCTCAGAAGTGTTAAGGAAGTATCGTAATCGTAATCGTAATCGTAATCTCCTAATTTCTAAAGCGCCACTGGAAAGCCAAGCGCGGGGCACCGGCTTATTCACGAGCGCTGCGTTGAGTTAGGAGGGTTGTCCGTGAGAGTAGTCCGTGGTGGTCCGGGTCGAGTTACCATAGGATCAGGATCAAATGCGTTGAGTCAAAAGGGTTGTCCGTAAGAGTAGTCCATGGTGGTCCGGGTCGAGGTACCGTATGATCAGAGGTGTGGAACAGCTACTAAGGTGGGTGTCGTCTGAGCCGGGAATTGGATGGTGGGGGATCAGGTGAAACAGGATAAGAGTTCTTGAACAGGAGTGTCTTTAGTTTCGAGTGAAAGGCCCGAGGTGTGATGGATAGAGGAGCCTGAGGAAGGTGATGGTGTGTGATTAGTAATGATGGAGTAGGAACTGAAAAGGATCGGAACTCAGCAGGCAGATCATTCCAAAGGCGTGGTGCTGAGTTGGATATGGCTCGGTTGGAGAACTTAAGTATGAAGTATGCAGTTAGAGCCGTTAGATGATGGGCAAACGGAGGGGGCATCCAGAGCTTGACAGTTGACACATCTGAGAAACAGAAGCCAGCGATGAGTCAGAGGAACAGTGAGTGTAGGCTTACAGCATTTAGCTTGTGCGAATGTGCGTGGTGCGCGGTGGTGTTACTTCGGGGTATGTTCGGTGCCTTGGAACCAAAAACGTTGCGCTTTCGAATCCACCTCACGCCGCTGCGCAGAGACCCTGAGGAAGTCCGTCACTCTAAATCGCCCATGCGAATCGTGTTATTGTCTGCGAGGTGTATAAATTGCAGACGCGTTCAACACTCATTGCAAGCTGCTTGACACCACAGGAGCAACATCGAGCAAGTGTTCTGCTTCTTTTGACGGAAGAAACTTCAAGACATGCGACCGAATAATATGTCGGAAGAAAAGCAGACAACAGATTCGCCGACGTTCGTCATTGCTTCGACTGAGGTATACAATATGATAGACTGATCTAGATAAAAGTAGACATGCTAAACCACATTATGCTAAAAAATATCGATATTTGAATACATTAGCTTAAGCTTTACTTTATACGGCTGGCGGGTCTTTAGAAAGAATATTAAACATGCTAAGCTTCATTATGCTGAGAATTGAGGCCGTAGCTAGAGGGGGGGTGTTTTGTGTGTTTGAGCACCCCCTCCCCAAAATGGAAAATGGAGAAAAAAAACTAGTGCATTTACGAGCACATGATGTAAAAACCATGAAATAAAACCATGAAAACAGCCCCGAAATGAAAAGTTGGAAAAAATTGATTTAATCAATTTGTGACATTTTGTGGAGATTTCGGCCGGATGACTAAAAAAGGTCATCAGTTTTTTAGGAAGAGAAATTGGTGACAATTTTGGAGATTTCGACCGGATGAATAAAAAAATTAGGCTATCAGTTTTTTAGGGATGGAAATTGGTGAAACACCCCCGAAATCAAATCCTGACTACGGCCTTGCATCTCCCGACAGTCCTCCCGTATCATGTCGAGTCATCGCTTCTTTGGTCTTCTTTTTTCCATGCACATATCCGTTGACAGCTATCTTTAGATATTTTTTAACCATCATTTCAAATAAGGATCGAAATGGTGCAAATGAATGATCTTCGTGTTTTCTTAAGACTTCTTAGGATAAAATGATATGATAACCATATTCCAGTGCAATATTAAGTTTAATGCTAGAAAATATCTTTCGGAGGCTGCTGTACTCTTTTTTAAAAGTTCGCATACAAATAGACCTACTTTTGATACAATTATCACAATGTTCAAATAAAGAAGATGAGTTTACCCGGAATTTGATCTCTATAGTTCAAAACAACATCTTTTCTGCCTCTACCGCCTGCCTCTTCCACATCTTCCCCTTTATGCGGAATGATGAAATCGTGAAGACACTCGGTTCATATGATATATTCTATGAGTGTGCTCTTTATGACCTTCAGGCATAGGCGTAGGGGACATTTCGGCCGTGGGGGGGGCAAAGATTTTCCTTTTGCCCAAAATATCTGATGACCTTTTTTTTAGTAATTCGCCCAAAATCTTCCGATTAGCCTATAATTATCTCGGTCCAAAAAATCTGAAGATCTTTTTTTAATCATGTCCTATAAATCTTCAGAGAAGATAGCTGTTTTACCTCTGTGTGAACGAAAAGATCCTCCCGTGCCTGTTTGCCCGAACAACATTTACAATTTTTTTTCCGCCCGTGCATGTTTTGCCCGAAAAACACATTTGCCCAAAATTGGGGGGTGGGCATTTGCCCCTCTGCACCCCTGCCTCCTACGCCTATGCATTCAGGAACTCGTTCACTTGAAGTAAGTAAGTAAGCAAGCAAGAATAGGCTTATTCTTTATTGCACTACCAGCTAACGCACAGCAGTTTACAGAGGAATAAATCATATAAATATTCATATAGCCTATTTCTCAGAATTAGTTAATCGCAATTCAGTTATCAGGTTCCGGTTTCAGTAATAAATATTAGATTGTTTCAATGTTGAAGCGCAGCTTGCTGGTTTTGAAGTCAATTTGGGTACTTTGATTTGGGGGGGGATTTCACAAAATGTTAGCTACTTTGCGATGCACTAAAATCAATGTGACGAAATTTTAAAATGCTATATGAACTTATATCGGCATAGCGACCATCATTCCAAATAAGGAATCTCATAGGAACTGACATGTGTTTGTTTGACTCGCTGAATGTGAGGTAAATATTTTGTTCATTTGATGGGAGGACCTGTTGGTGAGCAGCCGAAACCTCGTCCGTACAAGAAGTATGTCATCATTGCAGTTAGCGTTCTAATTGCTGCGGCCATCATTCTCACTGCAATCCTCGTAGGCATGCACCTGTTCACACAGGCGCAGAAAGACATCATTCAGGTAAGTGACATTATACATCTAGCCTATTACAAGTTGTGCTTCCTTTTGATTAATTTACTAAATTCAGTTAATCGGTTGATTAGATTCTTTATCTTATTAGATGGAAGTCAATTGCGACACCAAAAGTTACGGCACAATTTATAATCAGTGGCGTTTAGCGAAGAGTAGGCTGTTTGGGGTTTTACAAATTCGTTCTATCTTACCTTGAATCATCCAGTGGTATAACAAATTATTATAAGCATCCTATTAATAAATCTATGGCTTCTAGCCACCTAAACAACTATCTCCTTCCCCGCCTGGGGGCCTTCCGACATTCGGATCTACCATGATGGTCATACAACTAACATAAAAATTTTAATTTATTTTATTTCAAATATTTAATCAGATTCACGTCTATTGATTCCGCAATGAAATATCTAATGATTGCATTCTATTCAAACGTCAATGTAGTTCTCGTACACTCGAGATCAGAACACTAAGGAGGAAGTGATGAGTGATCCAAATAAAAACATCGTCCAGTACCATGTCAACAGTCAGACATATGAGGCATGGGTCTTCAACGACTTCAACAGAGTGAGTTTAAATATGCAGCCATTTGGAATTGAATCTTGTGTGTTCATCAAAACAGAACAATTGTATTCGAACAATACATAATGATGAATCAGTTATTATAAGTGTTATCTATCCATTATTTTCGACCTTCCTCTATCTCGGACCCTTCCACGGAAGTCGTCATCAGATTGTCTCGATATTATCGAGAGGATGTCTCATAATGTCACCAAAATATAACATTTTCTGAGTTTAATGGATATTAAAATTCTTAAATTTGAGTATCGGGCTCGTTCTTCTGTCCTTGCTGCAAACTGTGAACGTTTAGGCTACAATGTAGGCTATTCTGTTTAAAACGTATTTATTCTACAGATATGGTTTAGGCGATAGACCCACCAATCCACGAAATAGCAGTTCCCGTGAAAGTCTATAAAATAATTACCAGTCTTCCATAGGGACTAAGAATGCGGAACGGTCTTCGATTTGCAAAAGAAGTGGCTAGAATAACAATAATTGTTTCTCTACAGAGGATGACGGATTAACGTAAAGTATTAAAGTCCTGCATCCGTTTTATGTACTGGATGAAAGGATGACGAGGCTGAGCGATAACAGAGGTTTAAAAGAGAACAGAATTTTTAAAGTATGAACAGTAGGCTACCGTAAGTAAATTCACAGAAATTAAAGACTGCATGCTGATGAGAATAATGCAAAAATTCAAAGAAGAAAATAGCGTTAGTGACAAAACCAATATGACCGGTTGACATTCCAATGAGGGGCGTTGGAATGGAGAAATGTTCGAAAGTGCTTGCTGCTGCTGCTGACTCATCTTTTTGTTAGAGCGGAGAATTTTTGCGCTGGAATGCACATAGGCCCTAGCCTAGAACTCTACAGTAGGCCTATTATGACTAGATTCATTACAACACTTTCTATTACACTGGTCATAGGATATTCAAGTGGTGAAGGTTCACGCTGACTTTGGAACCAGTTGCTACTTGACTGCTCTCAATCGTACAACCGCCGATGATCCATCGAAAATCAAAGCACCTTCGACGAAC
Organism: Lumbricus terrestris; assembly: GCA_949752735.1. Classification (NCBI taxonomy): domain Eukaryota; kingdom Metazoa; phylum Annelida; class Clitellata; order Crassiclitellata; family Lumbricidae; genus Lumbricus; species Lumbricus terrestris. The sequence continues at coordinate 3,727,336 of OX457051.1, read as the reverse complement.
AACAAGCCGCCGACTGTAAGTGCAAGTGAAATGAGTCACAACCATGGGCGGAGTTTGGTTTCCGTTCTTGGAGGGGCTAACTTATGTGCCTGCGCCTTCTTATGGGGAGGGGGCTAAACCCGAGAAAAGATACCGTTTACACTGTAAAAAACTGAATCTGGGTCTTCTTGGGGAGGGGGTTTAGCCCCTCTAGCCCCTGATGAACTTCGCCCATGGTAACAACTATGCATTTGAACATGCTCATGACATCTCGATGCTTCATGCCATCATGATCATCAGGTCAATGTTACGACGATAGTCTTATTGCTTTCACATTATTTACAGATAACTTTGGATTCATATGCTTAGATGGAGGCGAGGTGGCCCGTGTAAAAATCTGTCTAGCTGTACCGTTTCAGGTGAATAAGTGTGAAAATATACATGGCAACGGCTGCGAAGGTTTGGGGTCGATTGCTTCAAAACTGTGGTCGTGCTGATCTAACAAACAAACACACAAACTTACTGCAATATACACTGTGTCCGGATAAAAAGTAGACCCCAAAAAGAAGTGTAATAACTCGGTCAAAACTCTTAGGATTTGTCTGAAATTTTAAGCAGAGCAATAGTGACCATATATACACGAGATCCTAAAGCCGATTAGAAATATTCGTGAGTTTGTCTAATTTATGAGCGTGTAAAATGCAGCACCAAAAGATTGAACTTTCTAACATGGAAAACCTGAAAGGAAGTGAAATTCAGCTATATCCGGTGTTCAAAATGTCCTACTTGTTCACGGACACACGACCGTAGACGTAGACGCTACTGTTTGATGGTCCGGTCGACATAGGCGTACGGGACATTTCGGCAGTGGGGGGCCAAAAAAAGGTTTTTGCCCGAAAAATCCGATGACCTTTTTTAGTCATCCGTCCAAAATTTTCTTAGGTTTTTTCCGTCCGAAAAATCTGACGACCTTTTTTTTAGTCATCCGCCCAAAATTCTTAGGATTTTCCCGTCCGAAAAAAATCTGACGACTTTTGCCCGAAAAAATCTGCCCGTGCTGTTTAGCCCGGAGAAAATTTTCGAAATTTGTTTGCCCGACCATGCCTCTTTTGCCCGAAAAACACATTTGCCCGAAATTTGGGAGGGCATTTGCCCCCTCTGGATCCCCGCCTCGTACGCCTATGCCGGTCGATGATCACTTGGTCAAACATCTGCCACTCTTCAATCAGACGCGCCCTGCGCCCTACGGTTATCGATGTCATGAATACGCGTGAACGGAAAACGCGCTCCTCCAGTCCGTGTACTCCGGATCAAGGGTCTGGACTGCTGGACGGCCACATCTCCGGGATATGAAGCCGAGTGTCTCCCGGGACAACTATTACTCTACTACGTCTAAGGTCGTGTGTCCGTGAACAAGGAGGACATTTTAAACACCGGATGGAGCTGAATTTCACTTCTTTTCAGGTTTTCCATGTTGGAAAGTTCAATTTTTTGGTGCTGCATTTTAAACGCTCATAAATTAGACAAACTCACGAATATTTCTAATCGGCTTTAGGATCTCGTGTATATATGGTCACTGTTGCTCTGCTTAAAATTTCAGACAAACCCTAAAAGTTTTGACCGAGTTATTACACTTCTTTTTGGGGTCTACTTTTTATCCGGACACAGTGTATATAAGATTATAGCTGAATACATGGAAAGCTTTATTTGCAACATGTTTATTATCCGTCAATATTTTAGCGGAGAATTGCAGTACAATTTCTTAACTCTATAGACTACAGATCTTTTGAGGATTGTGTATAAATCTATAGGACGAGTGTATTAAGGTAGTTTTTCGTCTATTAGACGTGATTAGTGTATATCTGTTGACTAAACTATTCTTAACATTTACTCTCTTCTGTGTGTTTTAAATGTTCGGCCCTACTGTAATTGTCTTAACGAATTTGGTAACAGCACTTAATGGAAGCTCGCAGACTCGTCAGTAGACAGAATAGAATCAATTAGGCCCTATAAATTAAATTTGTGTCCAATTTTTAATAATATATTTAGGCTACTTATGCACAAAGGAATGCTGCCTAAATTGTAGTTTTCACCTTCCCACAAATAATCGCAATAGAAAGTTGAAAAATTCTAAAATCAAGCGCAAAATATCCGCTCATTTACGAACTCGTGTAGAGCACCTACATCAGACAGAAATGTAGATAAGCTGTTGTATCCGACAGGGCCGTAAATCCCGGGGAGGGAAGGGAGGGAATTCCCTCCCCACAATTTCTCTCAGCTGTGTCACAATGTTAAAGTATGCAAGCTGTAGGCGACTGCACATTGCACAATCGAATCGTAGATACTTGGAAACTTGCTCTGTGAGATTAAAAGATATAGACAAGAGGTGTAAATGTATCCATTGAAATTTGAAGGATAAGATCTCCTCTTCATTGATACAAAGGGGAAGGAATTTATGATGTGACAAATACGCCCAATATAGGCCCTGTGATCCTGCAAGACTGCTGAGATAGGGACCACGCAGTGAGAAGACAGCTGACTGTATATAGGTCTATATATATATATATATACAACAATCATGCATGTTTTATATATTGCATACATACGTGTAAACTCAAACCGGACAAGCTTCTGTAGGCCTGTTATATATACCTTTGTGACTTAATGCACGAACACCTCGCCGCAGTATCTTCCCCCCCCCAACTTCCCCGCCCTCTTGATTCAGTCTGCTGATCGACTTAATTAATCACCTATAGTTCCTCAGGCAAGGACTACCATGACCCAACACAGAGCGTTTGCCATTGTAAACCCTTCTATGTGGAATGGCCTCCATCCATCTACATGTATACATAGTAAAATCTTATCTTCAGCCCTTCGCTGCTTGAAGTCTTTCTTATTTCCTCGGGGCTGTCACGCTATGAGTGCCTCTGAATAACTAATATGCCCTTTATAAATTCTCACATACAATACATTATACAACACAACACACTCATAATTCAGGCATACATAGCATGTATACAAGTACATAGGGATGATAGGGTAATCCTATTGGGTGTGTGGGCTCTCAGATTTGAAAGAAGTACTGACAGCAGTTCAACTCGAGTCTACAATGTACCGCATATTAAACTGTAGGCCAAAAGAGGATTATATATAATTTTAAACAAATTATATTCATGACAAAAGTGTTGCACGTTAAATAATTTGAGCAACCTAATCTCTTTCGTTTTCCAAACCACCTCAATCTGGTAAGACAGTGTGAAGAAAATAGTGCCACTGCACATTGCTTTCTCTATTATAACAGTTTTTCACATTAGCCTATGCATACAAATTAGTCATTGCCTGAATCTGTGCATCAGAAATGTGACAAACATTAGGAGCATTATATCATTATAATAAGATCCTGTCAATTTTTTCCCACTTAAAAATCTGTGTTGTTTGCAGTTTGTATTTGTGAGCGCAAAAAAATTTCGAGATTTCTTCAGCGCCAACAGAAGCTATAAGTCGCGGAAGCCAGAGGCCTCAGTAAAAAGAAATTTAGCTATTAACGAAATCGATAGGAAAGGAATGCAAAAATGACATGATAAAGTAAGCGTATTGTTTTGGATTATGTAGGCTACGTGTAGGAAGTTATGCATAATTAGGCCTACAATTAGTTTTATCCACCAAGTTTATAGGTAGGCCTACATTATTAACTGAGGTTCGCTCAACTCTTAAACAACTCTTAAACATGTCTTAGCGCATTAATTTTTAGAATGCTATAACCGACTTGTCTAAGACTCTAAGTTGGTGATCAAACATGAGGAATACATGCAGAAGTGGGTGACATCTAAATTTACAGTAGACTCTACAAATGAGCCGCTAAGGTGGATGTCTAGGCCTATACTAACCCATTCAGATGCAGGAAGTAAAAAAACCAATTAAGCGACTATATAGGCCTAGTACTTTCAATTGTTTTCATGGGTGGAGTTTATCATGGGCTAGGGGGCTAAGCCCCCAAGAAGACCCAGATTAAATTTTTACCGTGTAAATGTCATCTTTTCCCGGGCTTAGCCCCCCAAGAAGGCTTTAGCCCCTTCAAGAACCGATACCAAACTTCGCCCATGACTGTTTTGGTCTGGCAAGAGAACCCTAGTCGTGTTGTTCCCTGTAGTCCGAACATAAAAATATGTGCAGTAGTGTGAATGTCGAGGAGTGGATGGGGTTGTCGATGGCGGATTGCATAAGAAGAGCGAGGGACAGAGACGGATGGAGGAAACTGACGTCGATGGCTCTGGTCTCCGAACCGCAGCAATGAGGATGGTCAAGATGATGAGTGTGAATCTACAGTTTTTAACACTAACCTTAACACTAACCTATATTATAGGGTGTCACTGAACTCAGTGGCCAGTGGGGTCCTTGAGGGATACCGGTATGCTGCACACAATTCCGAAGGGGAAATTTTCCCTCCCCACATCTAGAAGCAGATTTACGGCCCTGGTATCCGACTATCTCTTGTATGTAGTTAGACAGACCTTCCTATGATGAGCTGCCCAGTGACATTGAAGCAGCAGAAAGAGCAGGAAACAAGATTACAACATAAAAAGTTATGGAATAAGATGTTGACTACTGAGCAATGTAAACAAATCGCGTCAGGATGTCATTTTGACTCCAGCAAACTTTCATTCATATCCACCATTTTCCTTACCTCAATAGGTTTCAGCAGATATCACGTTATCGCACCGGCCTGGTTGTTTCGCATAACATAATAGAAAGCAACCTTTTAATTAACCCTATTGTTGCTTAACAGAATGCCACCTATTACATGAGCTACATCTCAGCCAGCACTCCCATTTCGGACTCGACATTCCTCTGTCAGACAGCCAGAAGTGCTTGCAGCGGAATTTCAACTTATTGGCTCTTTCCGGTCTGCGAAGGCTCAGCAAGTAAGATTTTGTAAATTCTTTAACTAGAAAAACAAAAATAATGGAGACAAAGTTGTAGTAAATTCAGTTCAATTGTAAAAGTGGATGTAATTTTGAGTAATAGATTATGATTCATGATGATGTTCCTAAGGTAACTTGATGTATAAAAAAAATCATAAATAGTCTACCCACAGTGTCCCGAACAGTGCGAACACATTTCATCGATAAATCAAAGAAGACACCAAATAAGCTTGGCGAAACGGGTTGAAACGAAGCCCATATTTAAAAAAGGCCGCAAGTCCAAACGTAGATTTGATCTGGAGTCAAACCAGCATGTCTAGAAGAGACAGCAACGCGCCTTAACGTCTAAGGAAGGACATTATTCGTTAAAACAAGTAGTCATATTGCATATTAAATTTTCAATATGTATGCTTAATGTCGCTCGTGTAGAATGAAGTTACTATTTTAAAATATTCAACATTAGCGAGTTGCGGAAAACTGCTGTGAAGATTAGCTAAGCAATGAGATGCGATGTTGATGAACCTGTATGCATACGGTGACTCCTGAAGAGCATTACAACGTACTTTGCGCTTTGTTCTCTGTGTTGGAGCATGTTACGGTTTCGTCACGCTGCGGTGGCGACAGGATTTCAGTTTGGGGGGAGGGGCTGAACTCCCGCGAAAAATTTTCCATTTCCAGCCGCCAAAATTTCTGACGACTTTTTTTAGTCATTTGGTCGAAATCTCAGGAAAATATGCCGATTTCTGCCACCAAAATTTCTGACGACTTTTATTTAGTCATTTGGTCGAAATCTACTGCATATGGTTTTCAGTTTTTAGGGAGCTGAGCAAGGAAATTTTCATTTTTACAAGAAAAAAAATGGATGGCCTCTTTTGGGGGTTAACCCCTCTGCCCTCCCCCCACCTAGCGCCGCTACTGGTTTCGTGATCAACGATTATGAGAGTTCTCTTGGACGTGTCTCAACACAGGTGCCTGAAACTTCATAGTAAGACTTCGAGTTTTCCCGTTATTTTTGGGCCCACAGACACCCCTTTGCAAAAATAGATCAATTTACATTAGCCTAAGTCAGAATTTTTGCCTAGATAGTTCAGCGTAGTGATAGATGGAACAAGGTTACGTCGTTAAAATTAGCCTATTGCATTTCTATAGGGCGTATCAATTCAAAAACATTCTGCAAGATGTTGCACGCATTCTTTCGTTAGAAACTTATTTTCGCAAAATCAGCCTGCGTGTGAATTCAATGAGAAATGCATCGAAAGCCTGTGCTTTGATCTTCACAGGTTTTTCCGGACGAGAGAAGCGGTTCAAATTCGGAATTAGTCTCGGTTGGGGACTCATTGGAATCGGCATCGGATGGTGATGACCATGCAGACGTCTGATGTTACCAGTTCGGCTACGCTTAGTCGCTTAGCATCGCTTAACATCGCTTAGCATCGCTTATAACTCTTGATTATGAACTGAGTAGTCATAAATCAGTAGTGACGTTAATTAATATCGAGATATGAAACTCTTTGCCTAACCCTCATCTAAGCTTATAATTTTATTTAGCATTGTAATCATCACAATTATTATTAGTTAACAGTTTGTCCGTTCTGCATAAAATTATATCGAATGCATAATGTGTAAGTGGACATAATAGTTGATGTATCCGAGGACATTTCCATCAACCGACCGTCAAGCAGCGAACACCTGCTTCCACGTGGACCGAGCAGCTCCAAGCACAACAGGATTCACATCACCTTCTATCGAAGAGAGACTTGCTTGCTGTCATGTCGACATCGTCTGCTATAGACGCCTCCACCGGTCTTCGCTCCAAAATATCGACTAAGCTTCTTTAAGACGTCTTGAACATTTTGTAGCTACTAATGCCCTGGTTGTCAAAAAACTATGGAAACTATTGCAGGTCTATGTGTGTGATCGTGGTCAGTTACGGATTCTCTACCAGGTTATCTCTTGTTTACTTATTTATGAAACCTCTGCTAGCCGTGACATTTGACATCATACTGGGCGTAGGTTTGTGTAATGGTCAACACTCTGGCGTGAAGAACGCAAAGTCGTGGACCGCATTTCGTTCACCTTCCAGTGTGAACCATTTCCCAGCCTTTCAGTTGTCATTTCGCGTCGGTAAACTGAGTTGTTGGATGTGATGGACGACCTGATGGCTGTCGACAATTAAATTCGACTAATATTATAAGAACTTGTGATCATCCGTCATTCTTTGAATTGTGAACATTCTGCGTTGCTGTGTCAATTCGAAATTAAACAAAGATGGCAATTGTTGCGTGCAAATGGTCAGTTTTGTTGAGTGCACAATATTCATTTGTTTATGACAACAAGACATCGAAATTGATTGCAATCATAGGCCCTACTCTTGCTCATGTCTTGAAATGGGTGTCATAATATCAAAGACAGTGCGCTGTATTGATGTCTAAAATAATATTCTATTGGCCTAAATACAACTTCAAGTAAATCTTGTGAAACAATTTGGGGTGAAATCATTCCCCTCTTTACCGTAGGCTATAGGCTAATATAGTGCAAGAATCTGGGCTTGAATCTACTGATTCTGTCAGACATTTTCAGCCTTACAAAAACAGATTCAGCGGAAACGTCTCCCTAAAAGGACGGCCTTAGTTAGTCTTGCTGATCCCTGATTACTGCATTGACATAACTGTTCTTGAACTTAACCATAAAAATTATCTCTCAATGTTCTTCTTTAATTCTCTGCCCTCAAGTAGTTTCGAATGTCAGGCAGGAGGTTCATATGCCCAACGACGTACGCCACTCATCTCTATAATTCTGTGTCTTTGTCTTCATTCTGCTGTGGGTCTTCCTTTGTCATCATCCAGTCCAGCAGCATTGTTCCTGGTCTTCCCCGTGTCTTTCTCTCCGTCATTCTTCTTTCTATGATTTATCTTGCTATAATTATGGAGTTCCCCTCGTGATGTGGCCAATCCATTTTACCTACCGTCCTCGTAATGTCCCCATCATCCATTAGCAACCTGAAATAGAGACATGGTCGTCAGGCTACCTAGGTCCATAGCTATTCATCATGTCCCATCGCGAACATCGAGAGAGGTTTCAGTCCATGATTCATTTTGGTGTCACCATCTCTCATCGGATTGGCTTTGAGTCACACATTGATAAAATATGCCGAAGAGTCCGGCAATCAGGATCGAACGGAGGCATGGTCAGCCGAACAGGTCCCCTCAAATTAGAAGCTCACGCATGCGAAAGAAGAGTTATAATTCAGATTCATCTCAAATAGGCTATAACTAGAAATACTAGTGAGACTTTTTTTCTTATTCAAACATTAGCTAAAACTACATCTAAGCCTATCATTGCCTATCATTGCCGTAATTATAATGCATGCCTGATAAAGTTACTCTAATGCTCGCCGAAATTACACTACATGACTGATAATGTTACTCTAATGCTCCATTCCTCAACATATGCATCACCCAAATAAACCGCGTACATGCAATTCAGAAGGCTCTCGCCGGTGTTGTCACCAAACCCCCAATTAGGCAAAACATCACCACATTGATCTTCTCCTCAAGTCACTTTCGCTTTCTCAGGATTTCCGAACGAATAGAATTCGAAGTCATATCAGTCACTTACAAATGTATTGCGATTATGCATGTTTTTAATATACAACGAACTTTGCACTTCACAACACACAACACCGTGTTCTTGTATTACTCTCGTGGTGGTCAATAAAGATTGATCGATTGATTGATCGATCGATTGATTGATTGACTGATTGATTGATTGATTGATTGGTTGAATCCTCCCAGTAGGCTACTGTTGCTCACCATCCAATCGCACCGATCAGCCCGTTCCCCTTCCACCATAGCTCCGTCCTCCATCACTCAAATTTGCAAATCGTTCTATAGCCATAGCTGTCCTGCCTCTTGAAAAAAAGAAACAGAAACTATATTGTCACAACTTGTTCTGTGCCTGCGGATGGCTACAATAAAAACAATTGATTGTTTAATTGATTATTGCACCAATCATTAGAATTCTGGGAAAAGACTCCTACCTGGTAGTTACTGACGTGTAGGCCTAAGCTTACTAATTAAGCAACTTCGTGACATAGGCAAGGAGGGCAAACGTTTAACGACATCTATGCGACAGAAAAGGCCTTTATGTTTTGTTTAGACTGTTTTGTTCTTTCTTATTCACCATTTCTTTTCTTCTTAGTATTTCACCAAATCTGAATGACATTTTTGGTTCTGCTGGGCTTGTTGCAGATTGATTTTCTTCCCTTAGGAATTTGTTTCTGCGGATCTGTTATTTTAGTTTCATGCATACTGTTATTTTTGATGAACTGTGAGTTGGCCACGCTTACATAGTTCAGCAATGTTTTTGTTGTTCGGATTGTGTCTGTCACTGCTGTCGATTTTTATACTTTTCGATCTTCACCACTTATCGATATGTATGTATTCCAACGGTCATGTGACCATTTATTATTTTGTTAGACTTCGCCTCAAAATTTAGTCACATCTCGCCCAGACTTGTCCAATCGTTCGGGGGGAGGGGTCAATTCCTACACGTTTCGTTTTTCTGGGTGGAGAATGGTACGTATTTACATGTATGCAGTACCTCGCGAATTTGTCAGGGTGTGCCGTGAGAATTCTCATTCCGGGAGACGTTTTACTGATGCGACACGGCTGCAATTTGACGTCGCTTTTAAAATTGCCGATGACCTGTCATGACGACAGGTCATCAGCAATTTTAAAAGCGACGGTGACAACAAACAACACTGTTTCACCCGGTGCTATGTGCCCACCATTCTTCCCTCAGTTCGTAATCGTAATCGTAAACTCGAAATTTCTAAAGCGCCACTCGAAAGCCAAGCGCGGGGCACCAGCTTATTCACGAGCGCTGCGTTGCGTTAGAAGGTTGTCCGTGAGAATAGTCCGTGGTGGTCCGGGTTACCATAGGATCAGGATCAAATGCGTTGTGTTAGAAGTTATGGCTCTTAAGAGAGAGTGTCCACTCCTGATGTGACCCAACCAGCTTTTGACCTGCCTGTTTCTGGTGATTCCTATCAGGGATCCATTGTCGCCCATCATTCGCAGTATCTCTTCATTTGTTCTGTGTTCTATACAGATGATTCTCTCAATCCTTCGCCACCCTTTTCGCACAGATGTGACGTGCTGTAAGGAATAAACATTTAAATGAATTTAGGCAGATGCGTAGGCTACAGTTGGAGTTCACTCAGTCATTGTTTATGAGGACGACATCACTTTTTACGGACGCTAGGCTCCGTTTCAATTCCGCTTCAATATTATTCTCAATGACATTCGGTGACATTTTAACAGAGACAGCTGATTAACTGTTGTACAGTTCCTTCAAGCAATGCAACTGTTGTATAATTATTGTGGTCAATTAACTCTGATCTGTCGAAGTCTGAGAATATCTTCTGCTATGTAGGCTATTCGGCTTGACATGGAGACTAGGCTACGTTACCTTGTCGGGACTGAGCTGTTGAGTATGCAGATGTTGTCGTTCGAAGTTTGGATGTTTTTTAACTGTAAGCTGCTAGCAAAGTCAACTAGAACTGTAATAGTCAAAAAGGAAGTGCACATCAATCGCATTAATTTTTTTAGTCAGCGTGACATGCAATTCATTTTTTAGTCCTGAGATCTCGTAAAGATCTTTTTGTGAACCTCGGTGCACAGTGTATGAAGACCATTTTCGAGAAAGAGAATAATGATTAGCCTATTTTCGAGAAAGTCGGAAGATGTTATGTTGTCACTTAGGTGACACTGATTGAATTCAATCCTGCGGGCATTAACGCAGAAGCAGTTGAGTCACGACCAACAACTCAAAACAGGTAGTGAACTTGAAAGTCATGGGATTTTATGAATATCGTTATTTGTTCATCGCGGTACACCGAGTAAAAAGACTAATCTCGGTTAAGGCTTAAGCTTAAAAGGTTTCATGTCAGGATTCTTCCTTGTAAACACGCTGGTATGAGCTTTTTACAATAAATCATTCACGTCTTAAGTAAGCCTACCGTATGTTATAGGTCAAGGCCTTAGTTAAGTCTTTAGTTAAGTCATTAGTTAAGAGTTGTTTTTATACAGAAATGTCGATTGCTTAATATTTTTTCTCTCTCCCTCATCATTTTTTTTATTCCTAAAATTGAATGTTCTGTCATGTTTTTCTTTTATATTTTACATGAATTATGGGTGGCCCTATTAGCGGGATTTTCCATCCCTTCTGGGTCTCCCCTTCTTCACCAAATTATGTTAATGTATTATTCAATGCCATAATTGTATCATGTTTGTTTGTTGTTTTGGTTGAGGGAAAAAATAAATAAAAAATAAATATCGCAGCAAAAATTTGCGTTGGATTGACATGCAATAAAAAAGGCATTGTTTGGAAGAGCTGTCTAGCAGAGCTTTTAATAAAGTGAGTTATTCGCGTCTTAGGAAGGTCTATGAGTCAAGTGCGCATTTTGGTCCATGTATTGTGTGGAGGTGTCAATAGTGAAGCTCCTGGTGCAAAGCTTAGGAATGAAGTCAAGTAGGCCTACGCCCCCCTCCCAAGTCGAGGACACACTTGGCAAGTAGAGGTAAAAACAGGAAACCTATAAGAAAGTAAAGAAAATTCAGGTTTAACCGTTTAAGTAGGTGCTGGCAAGGGCAGATACAGAACGTTTAGAAGGGGGGCAAAATTTTCGTCCTCGGGGCAGGGAAAATTTTTAGTTTTGGTCGTCGAAAAAACTGATGATCTTTTTTAGTCATTTGTCTTCAATTTCCAAGAGAAAGATACCATTTTATCCTCCCAAAAAGTGTATGACCTTTAAAAATTTTTTAGTCTACGGACCTCGTGTGCGGACTTCGTGGGTGTGGAGAGGGGCTTATGGAATTACTCAATTACTCATGGGGGCACGTCAACTTTTCGAGCCAGAATAGCTGGTCGAAAATAAAGAACTTTCTAAATGGGGGCCATGGCCGGATTGGCACTCCAGGATCCGCCCCCTGGGGGCTTGCAAGTGTCAACACAGATAAACTGAATAAGAGTTCATAGGGAAAGATAGTCTGAGGCATCCCAAGGTGGAGGGCGAGGGAAAGAAACTCAATTGATGCAAGGCAGGAATAAGTTGCTAGATGGAAGGGCAAGGGCGGATACAGAAAGTTTAGAAGGGGGGCAAAATTTTCGTCCTTGGGGTAGGGAAAAATTCTAGTTTAATTTTAGTTTCATATGCGATAGAACGAGTCATATGTGACCATTGGCACAAGAGTAGGGCATCAGGATTGGACAAATAAAGATTACCCTACACTAGTGAACTCAATGTTTGAAGGCATCCATACAGTGCGATAATCCCCAACGGTAACCGATATTAAATTTTATGATGTTCCTGCTTCACTCCTATGTTTGCTTGACACATACAACTAACCTGTGCCCTACATCCGTATTAAAAAGACGTTGACTTTGCAGACAAAGAAGGCATTTGTAAGGCGAACTGCTTCAGAAATTTACAAATGATCACGCGTGACGGGGATCCAGGTTGAGAATTAATGGAAACGGCCTTCACGTTATTGTCTGCGAGGTGTATAAATTGCAGACACGTTCACACATTGCAAGCTGTTTGACACCACAGGAGCAACATCAAGCAAGACGTTCTGCTTCTTTTGACGGAAGAAAACTTCAAGACATGCGACCGAATATGTCGGAAGGAAAGCAGACAGCAGATTCGCCGACGTTCGTCATTGCTTCGGCTGAGGTACAGGCCTACAACGGTAGAAGGGTCTTTTGAAAGAATATTAAACCAGCTTAACATGCTAAGCTACATTACGCTAAGAGCATCGATATATTTAACTTTTAATCGTGAGGGGAACATTCGAAGACTACTCTTGCAAATTTTTTGCCATAAAAAAGCATACTGGTTGTGAGCTTGACACGCTGCTTAGATCTAGGATTATGACAATGTTTGTCACAGGAAGAAATAATATATAACAATATGTGACACATTGTGAATAATAATTATTACAAGTAACAATTTTATTTAACTATAATTTAGCACATATATATTATTATTAGTCTTTACTTCTTATTAGATTTTAATTAAGTTATATTGATCTCATCCGACTTTATGCTCACAATTTAAATTTGAAAGAATTTGAAAACCTTTAATTTTTCTCAATTTCTTATTTAACCTAAGTTAGGAGAAAAAAAATAATGTTGTATCCTAGATTGACGTCATTCATAATTAAGTTTGGCCTACTGATAAAGTTGTGTTATTTGCCAATTAAGATAAAATTGCACAGAGAAGGTTTTCAAGTGTAAAATGCTGTTGAAGATGCTACAAAGTGAAATTTTTCCGCTTCCGTTTTTTTCGCTTGTTTGGTTTTTTTTCCGAATAGAGCGTCGTTTTTCCCCGTTTTTCCCGTTTCCATCTTTTTTACGTCTATTATAGCCTATATATAAAATACTGCAGGCCAGTGGTTTTCAACCTTTTTCGACGTCCACTTTTTCTAAGTTAGAGGACACGATGGCTACTGTATCCTAGTCGAAGAATATTAAAGGGTCACAAAAGTAAATTTAATTAACTTAAAGCATATAAAATTGTTATAATTGAATCAAAATAGAATATTTTATGTTATTTATAGACGTCAAAATAAAATCATTTGCAATATAAAATAATTATGTGTTCTAGGCTATATCCTGTCAATAAAAATTAAGGTCAATTTTGTCATATATTTTTTATATTGTTTGAGAGACGAGGGCCATTTTTGAGGGCTGGCGGGCCCCTTTTGGCCCGCGGGCCACGGGTTGGGAACTGCTGTAGACCTATAGTCTATCATTTTTGATCTTATGCATGGATTAGTGAAGGTGAACTAACAAGTTACTCATGATTAAAAGTTACATTAGGCCTATATCCTTAGAAAGAATGTTGAAACTTGCTTTGAAGTCAATAACTTTCAATTTTTGGATTTTATGAATGTTAACACTTTGCGATGCCCTAAAATCAATGTAGCATTATTGAGTAGGCCTAATGCTATCTAGAAAGCAGCAAGGTGTTTTTGTCAATACGAACTGTCGCTGAATGTGAGGCAAATGTTTGATTCATTTGAAGGGAAGACCTGTCGGTATGTCTCCGAAACCTCGTCCGTACAAGAAGTATGTCATCATTGCATTTAGCGTTCTAATTGCTGCGGCCATCATTCTCACTGCAATCCTCGTTGGTATGCACCTGTTCACACAGGCTCAGAAAGACATCATCCAGGTAAGTGATAGACAATACGTGTATTATAAGTTGTGTTTCCTTATAATTAATTTACTAAATGCACTTAATCGGCTTATTAGATAGTTTATTAGATAGAAGGGACAATCGTTACGTCACAGTTTATCATCAGTTGGATTTAGTGAAGAGTGTTTCTGGTTTTACATATTCATTCTATCATGATCGATTAGGCCCTACTTACCTAGAATCATCCAATGTGGTAAACTATGACAATAAGCATCCTAAATACAGGGTTTCTATCCCCTCTAACCACCCGGTGTAAAGGTTTCAAATTACCCCCTCCTAAACATTACCCCCCGGTAACTTGAAACCGGTTTCAGATTACCCCCCCCGGAAACTAGATTTGCGTCAATCATCGCATTTATTGCACTAACAAAATCAGAAAAATCATCCCGCTTCTTGTTTTGGTCTGAAGAATATCATCCGTCATCCCACTTCGTGTTTTGCTCTCAATATTTTGGCCCGAAAAAAATAATAGCCTCGAAGCCATTTTCTCCATTGTAACTTCAGCGGCGATTAGTATTTTAGTTACAGATGAAAATATTGATAACAAACCACGAAGTGGGATGACGGATGAAAATCTTCAGACCAAAACAAGAAGCGGGAGATTTTTCCGATTTTTAAGTGCAATAAATGTGATGATTGATGCAAATTACAGTTTGCAGGGGGGGTAATGTTTAGGAGGAGGTAATTTGAAACCTTTACACCGGCTCAAACCCTCTCCTTCCACGCCATAGCGGCCTTTTAGAGCCGACCGTCCCCTCGCGAAATGAGTTTTGGCTCATTTATGATTCCTCTGTTTGTCCACTGGGTTCAAGTTGCACCCGACCTTCAAATGATACTTGTATTATAAGTTGTGTTTCCTTATGATTAATTTACTAAATGCACTTAATCGGCTTATTAGATAGTTTATTAGATAGAAGGGACAATCGTTACGTCACAGTTTATCATCAGTTGGATTTAGTGAAGAGTGTTTCTGGTTTTACATATTCATTCTATCATGTTCGATTAGGCCCTACTTACCTAGAATCATCCAATGTGGTAAACTATGACAATAAGCATCCTATAATTAAATACAGGGTTTCTATCCCCTCTAACCACCCGGTGTAAAGGTTTCAGATTACCCCCTCCTAAACATTACCCCCCTGCAAACTGTAAATGGCATCAATCATCGCAGTTATTGCACCAAAAAAATCGAAAAAATCATCCCGCTTCTTGATTTGGCCTGAAGATTTTTATCCATCATCCCACTTCGTGGTTTGTTATCAATATTTTCATCTGTAACTAAAATACTAATCGCCGCTGAAGTTACAATGGAGAAAATGGCTTCGAGGCTATCATTTTTTTCGGATTAAAATATTGATAACAAAACACGAAGTGGGATGACGGATGATATTCTTCAGACCAAAACAAAAAGCGGGATGATTTTTCTGATTTTTTAAGTGCAATAAATGCGATGATTGATGCAAATCTAGTTTCCGGGGGGTAATCTGAAACCGGTTTCAAGTTACCGGGGGGTAATGTTTAGGAGGGGGTAATTTGAAACCTTTACACCGGCTCAAACCCTCTCCTTCCACGCCATGGCGGCCTTTTAGAGCCGACCGTCCCCTCGCGAAATGAGTTTTGGCTCATTTCTGATTCCTCTGTTTGTCCACTGGGTTCAAGTTGCACCCGACCTTCATTAAAGGACGAAAGCCTATACCCAAATCAAAGAATGCTCAAGTAGAATCCAAGATGGCTAGTCTTCTTTTGGCAGATATTGGATTAATTCTTATTTTGATGGGCTTGTCATCCCCGAATGATGTCATTTATAGATGTAAACCACTCCGTCCATTGTCCTTGCTCCTGTAATAATCTCTAACTACGACGCGTCATGCTGCGTGGACTAGCCTATAGAAGAACTCTGCACTGTTCGCTATCGGTACCGTAACTCATTTATGCAAATAGGATTGATGATAGGAGGGTCCTAGGGTTTCTTTGATGTTTTACGAAACTGTGTCGCATCAAAATGATTAGTGTCACCCGCCTCCTTTCTCCAGGCTTCGGACTGGCACTGCCAAAGTACAAGCAGGGGCGGGAGAGCTCGACGTTCCTTATAAGTATAGGCCTAATAGTCCTACCGCTTCGCGAGGCTAAGTGATCAGCGATTTGTCATACTTTTCCCGTTGCGAAGACGATGTGCTACTGAGATTCTAGGCCTACTGCCAACCAACAAAAACCTACAATCCATTGTTGGTAATATCGACATTCTGATCATAATAAAAACCAATAACGTAGACCTCATTATTTTCTTGCGATTCTGATTGTATTTCATAGATTTATTTAGAGTCTCGTGGAATCCGTAATGGAATATTAAGTGAATACTTTCTTTTAAACGGCATTATAGTTTTCGTACACTCGAGACCAGAACACCAAACAGGACGTGCTGAGCGATCCGAATACAAACATCGTCCAGTACCATGTCAACAGCGACACATACGAGGCTTGGGTCATCAACGACTTCAACAGAGTAAGTTTAACTGTGCAGCCACAATAGTTTGGAACTACTTAAGGTGGGCCAAAAAAGACCCCTAAGCAGGGCTGTACTGGTAAATTTTGAGGTGAGTAAACACTGACCGGGATAAAATTTTCCGACGACCTAATCTTGGGAAAATTTCGTCCATTTTCCCGCCCGAAAAATCTGACGACCTTTTTTTTAGTCATCCGACCCCAAAACAGCGCCGCGTGCGCCTGATTTACTAGCGTGTACGGTGTATCTTGCTTTTTACCCGAGTATACCCTTCTTTTCGGGAGGTGAGTATACGATGCCGTTTTCCCCCGGAGGTGAGTTTAAGCTGTATACCCGCGTATACCCTCGTGTACAGCCCTGCCCCTAAGGCTTTTTGCCAATATTTTGGCCAGAAGTAAGAATTTCTAAGTGAAATGTTGCATTCTTAAAGACAATTCATATTTACACTTATTGCTCAGAATTACTCAAAATATTTTAAACAGAACAAAAGTTATATCACTTTTAGTGACACCACCCATCGTTTTTTGACGATTCAAAAACGAAAAGCAACATAAAGTATCAAAACGCGATTCTATTAAGTCTCATCTCAAATAATTGATATAAAAAAACGGTGGGTGGTCTCACTAAAGTGATATAATTTTTGTTATGTTTGAAATATTTTGATGAAATCTGGCATTCTTGTGTAGGCCTAAATGTGAATATTATTTTCTTTAAGACTGTAACATTGCATTTCGATATTCTTACTTCTGGCCAAGATATTGGCATAAAACCTTCGGTTTTTTCCCACCCTGTAGATAATTAGTACACCTAAATAGTATTGTTCAATTATAATTCTAACAATAATGATGAATCAGTTATATGCTAAACGAGCTACTAGACTAACTGTAATTGGTCTACTTTATTTTCGCACAGTCGATCTGTGTGTCGCTTGAGCAAATCAGATGATTTTTGTCTGAGTGCAAAATTTTGAAAGAAATTTTTAACATGGTGGATATGTCATATGAAGCTGCATCGCCATTGCCTTTCGGGACGGTTGCCTACACGAATGGAGGGACACTCACTGCCAAGTAGCTTTTCTTCAGTCTGTTGCGTGCCGTGTTCAATAAACCAGTTCATGGTTTGTCAGTCCATGGTGCTTATTTTAAGAGGAAAACGTCCGGGGTAGGTAAGCAACTGTCCCGGTGAAATATGTCCCTTGGGAATATTTCCAACGGAATGAGAGATTGCAGTGTTTTGAAAGAAAACAGAATTTCTTAAGTATGATCACTAAGTAAGTTCACAGAAATTAATGGCTTCCTGCAGATCAGAATATGCAAAAGTTCAATGAAGAAAATAGCATTGTTGACTAAATTAATGAGACCGGTTAACATTCTAATGAGAATGATGGGCGTTGGAATGGAGAAATGGTCGAAAGTTTTCTGGCTCATCTTTTTTGTAAACGCAGATTATATTTGCGGTGCAATGCACATGCAGCAGGCTTATTCGGATTCTTATAACACTTTCTATGATGATCATAGGATATTCAAGTGATGAAGGTTCACGCTGAATTTGGAACCAATTGCTACTTGACTGCTCTCAATCGTACAACGTCCGTTGATCCATCAAAAATCAAAGCACCTTCGGATGGCAAGCCGACGACCGTAAGTGCGAAGAGAAATTAATTAAATGAGGGCTTGTTATTGTAAGGTGCTATTTGAATGTTCACTTACCACGCATTGGATATGTCCATGTAATTCTACACTTCATGTCATTCCGATCATCAATTCAAATTACGACGTTGCTTTAATGATTCTCGCATTTTATTACCAATAATTTTGGTGTCATACACTAAGCTTAGTTGTCATGATTCGCTGGTCCGTGATATGCATAGTATGTTGCTCAATAATCTGGGAATAAAATGCAACCAGGACTTTTTTAACGTGCAGTTGTACACAAAACGTGCAATTCTAAATGCATTTGTGCAGTTGTAGAAGTACAGCTGTACTGTTAAAACCAGCAAAAAGGTCATTGTCCTCCAATTGGAAGTAATTTACCATGGAGGATGGAAAATAAAAGAAGGGGTTGTGCAGTTCTAAAATTCCTTATAAACAGCCCTGAATGCAACATCTATAGAATCATAGGCTAATCATGTTTCGTGTAATCCCATTTAAAGGAAAGTAAATAAGCGGAATCTATGAATCGGCATCGTTATCGCAATCTCCAAGCTTCCAAGCACCGCTCGTTAACCACCAGCTTATCCACGAGCGCTGCGTTGAGTCAAATAGGTTATCCGTAAGTGTACTCCAAAGTAAGTTTGCGTCTGGATGCCAGAGTATCAGAGAGGGCAGAGTAGCTGCTAAGGCGGGTGTGTTTTAAATGCATATTGAAATCATAAAAATGAATTTGGTAGCAGCAGTTAAATTAATGGAACTTCATCATTAGACAGTATGAAACCATTTAGATTGCAGTCCATTTTCAAATATGTGCCTATGCACGAAAAAATGCTATTTAAATATTATTGTAGTTTCCATATTCCCACAAATAATCGAAATAGGAAACTAAAAAATTCGTAAATCCCATCGCAAAGCATCCGAACTATTAGTAGGCTAACTTTTGGTATCGCAGTGCTAATTGAGCGGAACTCTTTTATTGACCCTGTTGCTGTTTAACAGAATGCCACCTATTACCTGAACTACGTCTCAGCCAGCACTCCTGTTTCGGACTCGACATTCCTCTGTCAGACAGCCAGAAGTGCCTGCAGCGGAATTTCAACCTATTGGCTTTTCCCCGTTTGTGAAGGCTCGGAAGGTAAGATTTAAAAATACTATATCTATATTAATAAATATTAAAGTAACCGCAACGTTATAGGTCAACAGCAAGAACAAGACAGCAAGTTAATTTAAAAAGTTAGAGAAGATATAATTTTCTGACTAGTAGGTCATGACCTTTATAATGCACCTTTATAATGCCGTAGTCTTGAGTACACTTTTGTATGGATCAGAGACATGGCCGATGACGGTGGCAAACAAGAGAAGACTGGAGGCAGCACATCACAAATGGCTAAGAGAAATTCTGCATGTATCATGGCGGGACAAGGTACAGAACAAAACTATAAGAGAGAGGACGGTGCAGGAAGAAATGGAACACATCATCATCAGAAGAAGGCGACTGAGGTGGGCGGGACACGTGTTCCACATGGAGAATGAAAGAAGAGCCAATCAAGTGATGTCGTGGAATCCTGGAGGGAAGAGGAGGAGAGGAAGGCCGAGAAAGAACTGGCCGGAGACCATCAGGGAGGACTTGAGATGCCTGGAGATGTCGTGGGACGAGGCCAGGGAACTGACGGCGGACAGAGAGGAATGGAGACGATGCGTTGCCCGATGTGCAGATTTGCACGGGATGATGGACTAAGTACTAAGTAAGTTCATGACTTATAGGCCTGCAGTTCTGTCTCGCAGTCTCTTATCTTCCTTTTCTTCTCAAACCTGCTTTTTCTCACGGATTGTTGCGCACTCGGAGCGCATCTGAACAGTTCATCCCAGTAGAGGTGCCTTACTAATGTTTAAATACAGTGCACTTCGATAGCCTACAATGCATTGATATCAACGAGAATGCGAAAAATTGTTTTCTCTTTAATAGAAACCACTGAAAGCACTGTGCTTACAAATTAATTTTTAGTCAAATTGCTAGCATAATTATTTCTGGGTAAAATCTCTCGCTTCTATAAGTTCATCATAGATGCTAACATAATAATAGTAATTATGATGCATAGCCCGGCAATATATGTACGGCATTGTACGCTCGACTTGTTTTGATAGCCCAGGGTGTCTACTGTCAAGCGTCCGTTTGACGTTGTTAAGGTCATAACTATTATATGAGACAGCTTTATGCCTCATCGGTTTTGTGGGGATTTGCAAATGTCACCGCGCATAAGCGCCTTAGCTTTCTAAGAATATTGACCCGCTAAGGCTTCCTTCTAGTTTTGACACACGCTGCTCTCATAAGGCGGACTCTTCTCGTTCCGGTCAATAATATCTTCACGGCCTGCTCCCTCCCCAGAATTTCACTGCCAACAATATGCGAGCAAGGCTGCATGACCTACCGTGTATTAGGCCTATTTATACTACTGCAAAAAGTTTTTTGGTGGGAATGCTGTATGAATTTCCATAAATGTTTTACCATTTAATTTTTCTGTAAACTTTGGCAAAGTGTAGCTAAGAGATCTCCATTGAATTTATTTCCGAGCAAGGAGGAATAAAATAATAGTTCAGTGCTCGGGAACCCATCTGCATTTTGAGCAATATCAATAGACAGAGAGTTCCCGAACACTGGTCCATTTATTCACGAAGTCGTCTTTACAGTATCCACATTTTCTTGCCTTGAAACTATTAACTACCATTGTTAAGAAATGCATTAATAGCTTTTTGACGTAAATTCGATGGTGTCTTCATTGTTCACAAGAAAGTTATGCATTGACTTGGTTTTGGAGCTACGAATTATTATTGCGTGGATCTAAAATAGCATAAACATTTTTGGCTAACTTCAGAAAATGTGCGAAACATGCCTATTAAATACTAGATCTATCTTCTAAATAGTTAGAATCAGTGAGCCAATCAATATTTGTATTGGCCTACCTCTGATATACATGGGCGGAGTTTATCAGGGGCTATAGGGGGGCTAAGCCCCCCCCCAAGAAGACCCAGATTCATTTTTTTCACCATGTAAATGGTATCTTTTCCCGGGCTTATTCCCCCCCCCAGGAAGGCTTTAGCCCCTCCAAGAACGGAAACCAAACTCCGCCCATGCTGATATATCATTCCAGATCATTTATTAGAGTTCTTTGATTCACCGTGTCGAATGATTTCGATAAATAAAAAAGACGCCGCCAATGGAAAAGTTATTTATGCGCCTGTAGGGGCCTACATAAATTTGTTGCATTGTATTTTTTTGCGTGGTCATCTAAATCTGCCTATTTTACGTAAGCTTATAAAACAGGTACTGATTTTTAGTTACGATTGATTATAATTTACTAGCTAGATAGCATTGTAAACATTGCGTTTATTGCCACAGTAATAGTGAGAACACTAGGTCTCCAATCATGAGGCCCATGAAAGGCGTAATTTCTATTGTGACGGTGGTGTCCAGTCACCACCACTTTTTGGTGCTGTAAAGACATATTTTTTAACGTGAAAACATTTGATATGTCTATAGCGTAAAGACCATCCATGCATGATAGGTATATATATATATATATATATATTGTATATATATATATATATATTCGTTAAATGACAAAAACCAAGTGACACACCGCACATGGGTACATGAAGAGAAAATGATATAGAAAAAGTATTGAAAAAGTCATATTAAGTAACGGTAATTCAGTGTTAGTTATAGGCATATAAAGAGGAGGAGGGTTTTTCTTCTCGTTCGTATAAAATACGTGGAATGAAATTGCGGTCGTCCTTTACAGGTCTACATGAAATCGCAATGACCGCAGAACTGATAGACGTCTCCACAATGTATTCACTGCCTATAATTATACAGTATTATTCACTACCTTACTCAGGCAATGGCGGCGCTACGCCATAGTATGGCGGGTTAAATGCCCTGGTAAAAAGTCTCGCCAGCATTGCCTGGTCATCCGCAAACCTCAGCGACTTAATCCATCTTCCTCCCACTTGTATGCCTTCTTCCAGATCATCTAGTGCTTTTCTCACCAGTTCTTCTATATAGATGTTGAATAAATGAGGTCATCCTATAATAGACCAAATTGAAAGGTAATTTAAATTTCATTTAAGTGAAATAAAAAAATTTAAATACAGACAAGTAGGGCAATGTTCTCTCCGCTCTTAAATCTTAAATTCTACAACCGCTGTTTAGTATGTTGGTGCGAAGAAATTTGTTAAAAACATGAAAATGGCAGTTTAAAAATTGGCGTCAACTTTCGACAGGAACTGGAGAGGGGAGAGAAGAGATGGGACGAGTTGTGAGCAGTTGAATTGCCACCACTGAGATAAAGCTACGCCCATGATTGAACCACGCTATTGCTTCTAGCTTGACTTCGCCTAACGTTGTCCTCAGTATGTATGTGCACTTGTTATAGCACCCCTTCAAGATATCTAGATACTCAGAAGCGCTTCCGACTACAGCGCAGACACTGAATCGGAGTTTCACGCCGAATCGCAGGAGCAATTGCGAGTGAAGGACTTGCCCAAGGTCCCTATACGAGGCGGCTTGGGATGGATTCGAACCTGCAACTCTTCGTCTGCAAGGCAACGGACATCCCTACGATAGGCTAATACTACCGCGCCCCAGTATTCATACAATAATAGCCTATAATTGTACTGGAATTTAAAACATCCTGGCTCAATGCTGTGGCCTGTCACTAGTTCAGATTGAGTTTTTCACAGCTTGCAGTTGCTGTTGTTGACTATAATTTACGCCAGTGTCAGAGTTCCACTAGTTCTCCGGACATTGTGGACCAATGGCATAGATTAATTTGTGCCGTCTGTGCTTTTCAAACCTCTACCAACCGAGGGTATAGGATTTCCCATACTACTCAAAACACTCTGCCTGTAAAGGGTTACAGAATTTCACTTCATAAAGAAGCCTACC
This sequence comes from Lumbricus terrestris, assembly GCA_949752735.1. Lineage (NCBI taxonomy): Eukaryota > Metazoa > Annelida > Clitellata > Crassiclitellata > Lumbricidae > Lumbricus > Lumbricus terrestris. The sequence goes on along the minus strand of OX457051.1, from coordinate 3,704,070 downwards.
TATCGCGATTTCGATCTATATTTGAACCCCTTTGCTGTCTAACGTTTTCTGCTTGTCTAAAATTCATTCATATCACAAAATACTTGTAATCTCCAATTAATAATAGCCTACATAACATGTTTTCACTTTTTAGACATTAGCAGAAGACAAAAAAGACGTGCAGCAATTGGATTTTCTGTCGACGCTGGGTGTCATGCAAATATCATCGGTATAAGCTAGTCGTAAAACAGCTTACAAGACTTCTGAAGCTAGCAGTTCAGATATGATTTGAATCGATTATTAGGCCTACCGCTTTTTATAAACTGTGTAGCCACTAATGAAGTTATGTATACAACTTAATGAAAATATACTCTCGCTTTGCTCTGATAATTAGAATCTTACTATATCTTGTTATTATAATCTAATGTTTGTTTATTCAACATGCTGACCCACGAAACGCACTTAATATTTACCTCTGAGAACACAAATCCCAAAGTCCTCAAGTTGAATATCTTTGTCACTATCTTGCGACCAATATGTACACTCAGTGGCTCGATGACCAACTAATTTTGCGCCAGATGCCGATGAGATACAGGCTATGGTTTGATGAAGAGATTCTGAACTGTTTGCTTCTTTTCAGCTGGTTTCACTTGTGTGCGTGGACCAATGAACGCTACAGTAGCCGGTGACTCTAACCTCCAGTTTTTGCCTTTTAATGACATATCTGTTCGTTAAAACTTTTAGAATGACAAAGATCACATCTGAAGAGTTTTTATGACTGCGACATCAATCATTGCATTGTCTTTATAAGATCGTATTAATGAATGATTGCATTTTATTGAAATTGTCATCATGATATCTACAACGGCAATGCAGGGCTCATTCGGGGGAGGGAGCTTGGGTGTTTCAACCACATTCTTTCTTGGAGCCCACAATAAAGTCTGTTTTTCACACCCCAATTCCAAGTGGATCTTAGTTCAACCACCCCAGTTATTTTTCCACAATTCTCACACTGCCTGGGTCTGTGCCACAGTATGGTCAAATCGGCTTTAATCAGCTCAATTATCTTTATTAGGTCGCTCTAAATGTGAACAGGATACGTTAGATGACACAACCATTTGGAAATGGCTCAGAAAATAAATATTGCATTTATTGCTATGAAGCTCTTAAATTCGACTCATTTAATAACTTGGGAACATCCGCCATACCTTAAACAAAATATTGTAATGATTCTGCGTTTTGTCAGTTTGAAATTAAACGAAGATAGCTATTATTACGGGAAAGCGATCAGCATTTTTTGAGTGCACAATATTCATTTTTTAATGACAACAGAGCATACAATTTGCATTCATAAATTTTGTACTCTTACATTATCTTGAAGCTGCTGGCACAAATATCTACGAAAAAGCGCAAAATACTATTCTAAATGATAGATACAATAGAGTCTATACAACTCAAAGTTGACTTGCAGCCTTAATCATATCTTGTGACGCAATTTTGGGGTAAAATCTCTCCTTCCATGCCATACGGGCTAGTATTTAACAAGGTTCTGACTCGGGATCTACTGATTATGTTTCAACCATTTCCAGTCTTCAACCTAAATTCAGTGGGAACCGTCTCACTATTATTATGTGCTGATGAAAGCTACTTGATGACCCTGCTTACTGCATTGACTATACTTTTTCTGAACTTGACAAAATCTTTTGTAGCCATCCATTGGCAACCTTTAATTAAACCAATTAATTCGCTTTTATATTTGATTAGACATTAAATTTTGCTTGCTTTGAACAATTTATCATAATTATTTGTTAACAAATGTATCAATAAATTTGTTTGAAATTAAATGCATCGGTGTCTTCAGTTCACATAATAAAGTTAGGCATTGACTTTTGGAGCTACCATTTGCGTAGGATATGAAAAGTAGCATGCAACTTAAGATCATGTGCGAAGCAAGCCTGTTTATATGAAACTTCTATCTTTCAAATCGTTATAGCCTAATCAGTGAGCCAATCAAGACGTGCACCTCTATAGTCTATACCTCTTAATTATATCAATCCATATGTACCAATTCTTTTATTAGAATTCCGTGTCTCCGCATGCACCACGGCGTCCCGTTTAAACGTTGTGTGCGGTGCCTTGTAAACCGAAGAGTTGCAGGTTCGAACCTGCCTAAAGTCCTAAACCAATGGGTAGCAACCTTGGACCAGTTGTTGACCCATAACTAATAATATTATTATTATTGTCTGCACAGAAGCATAAAAGTAGAGAACTCACCAGCAGTCGCATCTCCCAAGGCCTTAGAGAGGTTTCTGATGGGGGTGGGTTGTTTACTTGATCTTGAGCAAGAGGACCAGCAAACGAATCAACTGACTAAGGGGCTTAAAGGAACGTCATAAGCTCTCATAGCTTATAAAGATTTAACTTTCAGGTGTCGGTTTAATTTATGTGTGACTATCCAGGTTCAGATAGCATCATTTAACATTTCAACCTACATGTAGGCCTAAAGAGCAGTTATTTGGGCCTATTCAACAATGATATCATAACGCGAATCGTAGATATTGTTGTTAGTTTAGACAATGCTGATAACAATTTAGGCTAATTTTAGTTTAATTTCAAACTCACACAACGCAGAAGGATCACAATTCATATTCATTCGTTCTTTCTATGGATTTATATAGCGATACCATTTGTATGCATCTATGTATGCATGTATGAATAAATATATATATATATATATATATATATATATATATATATATGTATGCAATTCTATGCATGCATGCATGCTTGTATGTATGAATGTATTTGCGAGGGCACGCATGTGAGCATGCAAGTATGTTATATTATGTATGTATGTATGTATGTATGTATGTATGTATGTATGTATGTATGTATGTATGTATGTATGTATGTATGTATGTATGCATGCATGCATGCATGCATGCATGCATGCATGTATGTATGTATGTATGTATGTATGTATGTATGTATGTATGTATGTATGTATGTATGTATGTATGTATGCATGTATGCATGTATGTATGTATGTATATATGTAAGTATGCATGTATGTATGCATGTATGTATGCATGTATGCATGCATGTATTCATCGTCAATATCTGCTTTAGCTCATATAAGCTGCTGACAAGGTTCACACAGAAATATCGATTTGCGTTGTGAAAAACACAACTTTTTCACACATTTTAATTTATTTTGTGTACTTCCGGTCATCAAAAGTCAAATTAATTAGCATGACAAAATAACCCTACATATCCGCTATACACCTTGTCTCAATAAAAAAGGGGCAGAATTGTTTTTGTCAGAACTTCGTCAAATTTCCACCAATCTTAATCACTTTTGGCAGGTAGATGGAAAAATGGCTGAAATTTCATGCTATATATAAATTTTCCACTTCACCCGATTCATATCACCGCACTACCTTGTTAAACGCAGATGTGCCAATTTTTTATATAACGGCGTCTCGAAGCTTGGCTGCATTGAAATCCATTGCATCGAACCGGATGTCAAAGTGAATGGGCATAGGCCTACTATCGCTACAACCTTCTTGCCCAGAAGATACCGTCAGACATACGCCGGATATCCCAGAGCAAGTTTTTTTTCCCAACAGGATGGTGCCCCGGCGCATCGAGCACGCGACACCGTCTCTTTCCTGGAGCGAGAGACGCCCGACTTCATTCCTCCAACTCTGTGGCCGCCGAATTCACCAGATCTTAACCCAGTCGACTATAGCATATGGAGTGTGCTGCAGGAGAAGGTTTATCGGTCCAGAATAGTCGACGAACTCAAAACGCGTCTGATCGACGAGTGGGCGCGCTTTGACCAGTCGATTGTTGATGGTGCTATCGACCAGTGGCGTCGCCGTCTAAGAGCTTGTGTCCGCGCATGCGGTGCACATTTAGAGCACCAATTCTGGCACTTTTAAGCAGTTCTGTCATAACAATTAAGAAACTCTGCTATTTACTTCATTGCGTGCTAATTCAGACGTCAGATAGTTTGTTGGAAGTATTAAAATCTAAGCGTTATATGAGAAATTGGTATATCTGTGTTTAACATGGTAATGCGGTGATATGAATCAGGTGAAGTGGAAAATTTATATATAGCATGAAATTTCAGCCATTTTTCCATCTACCTGCCAAAAGTGATTAAGATTGGTGGAAATTTGACGAAGTTCTGACAAAAACAATTCTGCACCTTTTTTATTGAGACACGGTGTAGAATGGCATAAATTATTTATGTCGCTTCAAAAATAAATTATGGATACGTTATAATAGAAAAACATGATTTTTAAAAACCTTTTATACATTAATTTATTTTTGAGCACTTCCGGTTTCAAGAGACAACTCAATGAGCATGAAAATGTAGCCCCACATTCCCTCTATGGAATGGTATAATTTGTGTCTCGTCATGTTAAATGACGGATAAGATGTAGCCGATAATCTAAGAGGGTGTATCCACCCCACCCTGGTACCTCGAGTATATCGGGCATAACATTTGAACGATAAGCTTATAATTATCATCACAAATTTTACCTCAAATTGTGTGCATATGAACCCTATACAGTATACAGCTACCTAAAATGGCAAAATTTTATTCCAAAAGAAGCTAGTGGTATTTGGGAAAAACCCAGGGGGTGGCAACCCCCCCCCTGGTTGCCCGAGGGTTAAAAGGTTTTTATGTTCTCACTTTGTTGACACTGTCTTGCCATCTGTTGCATGAAGTCACGATTTTTATGTGACGAACAAAGGATGATGCTGCACGACTAAGGTAGCCTACAATAATACACTCTATAGGAAATAACACGTGAACAATTTATCCACTTTACTGTACATGTATGTCACGACCCGACCCTGAGCTATACGAAGAAGGCCCAAATTGTCACGATTCAGACGGTGCGAGGGACGATTTTAATAGTTTTATTATCAAAATGACGGACAATAGCAAAGGTTAATGTAAACTGGTAGACTGAAATACTACGCCGTGGTAGCGGAATATTCTATCCCCTTAACGCTATCCGGGGGATGCATTAATCTGTCCCCCGGATGGAATATACCGGTAAATACTATCCGGGGGGAAACCATTCCATCCCCATTTTTGAAGAATTCGTATCATTGAAAATGTTATGCTCTAATCAAAATTTAAAGTGACTCCAATTATTTTAAGTGTCATAAGCAATTTTCAGAGAAAGGCAACTCGAATTTTTTTAGTGACTCTAAGTGTTCTTAAGAGTTCTGGAGTGTTCATCTAGTAGGAATAAACACAGTTTATCCGTTAGTGTCGTTGTTCAAAACAAGGCAGATAGAAGTTAAATTGCAAAGATAAAAATAATACAAGCGGAAGTGGCTTTTTATTAACTCCTCCTTCAGCTGGAAGGATACTATTAATACGGGGTTACTCTATTTTGTGACACCGGCAATAAATGCTAGATAAACAGTTATTTCACGCATCCACTGACTTCTTGGTTGATTGAACTTAATGTCCACTAGTTTGTGTCGGTGAGAGTCTATGTCGGGTCTCTTATTTAATGACGCCGGCTGCTTTAATGGCCTTGGCAGCCCGCGTTAACTGTGCTCCGCCAAGTGGGTGGTCGTCTTGAACCGTCCTTGTCCGATCATCACCGTCTGGCCGTCCGCCCTTCGCCGTCTCTTCACAAGGTGCCCGTGGGAGTCAGTTGGGTTCTTCACGGGGTGTTAATAGGTTTCGCCCGTCGACCTTGGGCCCGGTGACCCATTTGCCCCCAGATGCTGTGATCGTGACACTTTACAAACTGCAGTTTCCATATTCAGCCAATACTTGTGACCGTTTTGCGACTTGTCAACCTGTTTGGTATTAAACAAATTCTAGTCATACTTGAACTGCATTTAAGCGAACTATGGCAAAACACTACTAGTGTAACTAGGCTGTTTGAACTTCCTGCTATACAATGTAGGTCTTCGGCAACGCTAAATAGGCTACGAGTCTTCATTAATGCACACAAACCACTTGCAAACTTGCACACATTATCGTGCAGGTTTATTTTAAGAATGTGGGTGTATGCAAATCTTCAAATTTCTGAAAGTGTTTCATTCTGTGTGTATGTTTGTCCCAAGAAAGGCTTAGAGTATCGGAACATTTAGTAACGCAAAACAGACCTATGAGCTATTCGCATGCGCTTTCATGTTCAGTGAAAAGCCCGGAGAAAAGAACTGGCCAAGAACTAAACGACGAGGGCCCGACATGAGAATAAAGTGAAGGGTCATTCCAAGCAGAGGGGAAAATGACATTATTATTGTGAGATGGTGGGACGGGAAGGGGCGGAACGAAAGTGAAAATAAAAGGATAAGAAGAAAAAGTGAGAAAGGAGTGAAGTGGTGGGTGGAACGGGACGGGAGTGGTGGGGAAAGCAGTGTGGAAGGAGGGAGAAAGTGGACGGGAGCAGTAGGGAGTATATTGGAAGGGAGAGATGGGGCTGGTGGGGCGAAACCCAAAATTCCCCGAGGAACGCCAGGAACCACAATGGGCTGAATGCTGGGTGGGGCGGGTTGGGCGAGCTGGAGATTGGGGCGGGTTGGGGCGAATTGGGGCGGGTTAGGATGGGCGAGCTATAAGATGGAGCGAGACGAATTTGGAAAAAGCCGAAAATCACGCAGGAACGGGTGGTAGATGGGTTGGGGTTGAAAGTCCACGTTTATCGAGCAACGCCAGGTGCCCAGCTAGTAATAATTATATAAGTCAGGTGATGTGGAAATTATATTATATAGGCCTATAGCCTAAAATTTCAGCCTTTTTTCCATCTACCTTCCAAAACTTATTAAAATTCGTGGAAACTTGACGAATTTTTGACAGAAACAATCTTGCACAGTTTTATTTGGCCGCACTGAGGTTGGTAAGCAGAAAGATCTCTGGAGAGGAATTGCCCATGATGCCGCCAATGTTCGGAGGGTCGAATAAGGCACCGACGACGACGACGACGACGAGGTTGGTAGCGCCTCTGAGTAGCCCCATTGAAGAGGCCCTATATAGATGCATCTAATGAAAATAATTATGTGTGTGGGGGCGAAGGCGCGTGCTTGGGCGTGGGTGTGTGCTTGCGCGTGCGCGTGCGCGTGTGTGTATGTATGTATGTATGTATGTATGTATGTATGTATGTATGTTGTTGTTGTTGTAGTTGTTGTTGTTGTTGTTGTTGTTGTTGTTGGATATAGGCCAAAGGAGATGCCACAATGAAGCACAAAATGTAATAAATGGTGCAATATCTATCAATAAGTTTAATCTAACCAGCAACCAAACACCAGTCATCGCCCTTCAGCCTTCTTCCACAATCCACAGCCCAACCAGATGATTTGGGTAATTGAAGTGCTAAGAAGTAGGCGTTTGGTAGATAAACGGAGAGGGCATCCATAGCTTGACACATCTAGCAACAGATGGCAGAGAAGAGTCAGAGGAACAGTGCGTCTATGCCTGCACATCGTCAGCATTAGGATTTATGTGATCTAACATGGCGTCATCAAAAGGGTGTCCGGACAATTCGTCCCCGGACAATTCGTCCCGGACAATTCGTCCCGGACAATTCGTCCCGGACAATTCGTCCCCGGACAATTCGTCCCGGACAATTCGGACCCGGACAATTCGGACCGGACAATTCGTCCCCGGACAATTCGGACCGGACAATTCGTCCCCGGACAATTCGGACCGGCTATAGCCTACTTTAGCCTCAGTCTATGCGTGACTTGTCCATTCTGGAGTAGGCCAACCTATTGCTTTCCAAATATACCTTTAATGTCATAGCCAAGTGAGGTAACGTGTTATATTATGTTTAGGCCTACATTTGCTTTGAGAACAATGAAATAATTTTCAATTTCGAATTGAATTTTAATGCGCAGCAGTATCTCCGGTCGACATCTGTATACGGTAATGGTGTCCGGGACGAATTGTCCGGGGACGAATTGTCCGGGAACCATCAAAAGGGGAAGCACTTATGAGTCATTTCTTAGATAATCGTAATCGTAATCTCGAGGCTTTTACAGCGCCCACAAAAGCCAAGTCGCGGGAACCAGCATATTCACAGGCGCTCAATCAAACAAAATCGATAGGCAGCGGGCCAAGTCCGGAGAGTCAGGCAGGCAGATAGATGGACGGCTAAGGTGGGTGATGTTTAGAGTTGAAATGGCGAGGGATGTGATGAGAAGAGGAAGAATCAGGATAGGATTTTTGAAAGAGTAATGTTTTCAGTTTTGAGTGAAAGACCTGTGGGGAAATAGCGAGAGGTGGAGTTTTGGTGAGTTCGTATGATGGGTCGGAAGTTTGCCGAAGTGCTGGCGGAAGTTTGTTCCAGAGAGGTGGAACGGCAATGGCTATGGAGCGGTTTGCGAATTTCAGTGATGATGTGATGGATGGGCGAAGCAGTGTAATGAAGGATGAGGAGCGTGTTGAACGAGGTGGCTGGATGGTGAACAACAGTACTGACGAAGGTAGAACGGCTGGGATGATTGAAGTGTATTGTAAGTGAGTGAGAGGGCCTTGTATTCTATGCGTTCAGGTATTTTGAGCCAGTGAAGTGATTTCAGGACAGGAGTGATGTGGTGACGTTTGGGGGTTTTCGTCACTGCACGGGCGAGGGCATTCTGGATAGCTTGGAGGCGGTTAATTTGGGTTATATAAGTGTTTAGGAAGAGAGAGTTGCAGTAATCAAGTTTCGCATGGACTATGGATGTGGCTATTGTGGATGCAGTTTTAAAGTCGAGCATAGGTCGGATTCTGCGGAGATCTCGTATGTGCATGAAACAAGTGCGGGAAAGTTGGGTTATGGGATTTATAACAGCACAATGTTATTCTGCTGATGGTTAAGGACATAAACTGCTGCAGCAATGACGTCATATTATATTCAGCAGAAATAGTTCGACAGTTGCATCTGCTTGACGCGCAGGTGGAAATCCGTTTTGAACTTGAACAATGATCGCACGATGTCCAAGCATTTGTTATACTGTCGTCACTTTTCACTTCGGGTTTCTTCCGTGTAAACACAATGGTGCGATCTTTTGTAGAATAAGTCCTTCGTAGAAGGTCTACGACTCAGTACCGTAGTGCATTCCGTCCAGGCATTGTGTGTAGGAGCTGTCAATGGTGATCGAAGATCCTGGGGCAAAATTTAGGAATAAAATGTCAGTTACGCCAACCTTGTCGAATAAATATACTTTTCGTGAGGTACAAGCAAATAAAATCTATAAGAAATTAAGAGAAATTCAGGATTAAGTCGATGCTGGCAAGTGTCAAACCTGATAAACCGAATCTGAGAAGTCAAAGTGTTCACAGTGAAAGATATTCTGATGCATCCAAAGGTTGATGTCGAAGGAAAGAGTCTCAATTGATATAATTATTATGACAAGAATAAGTTGCAACAAGGAAGGTCATTGGACAAAGGCTTTGGTTGAAATGCAATTGCCCCAGGCGGAGTGTTGAGCATCGATAACGGGTTTTTCAGTCGTGTACAGTGACATAAAGCATGTTTATTCATTGAAAAGATTTACATAAAACCCTTCAAGGTTACCAATAACGCTCCTCACCCACCTCGGATAAAGGGGTCATTGTTAAGATAGCGATTGAGCTCACCATACTTCACCTCT